>ML677333.1:71138080-71721214 GCA_007922305.1 Dermatemys mawii | reverse complement strand
GTGGAGAAAGTGAACAAGGAAAATTTATTTACTTGTTCCCATAATATAAGAACTAGGGGCCACCAAATGAAATTAATGGGCAGCAGGTTTAAATAAAATAAAAGGAAGTTCTTCACACAGCGCACAGTCAACCTGTGGAACTCTTTGCCTGAAAAGGTTGTGAAGGCTAGGGCTATAACAGGGTTTAAAAGAAAACTAGATAAATTGATGGAGGTTAGGTCCATTAATGGCTATTAGCCAGGCTGGGTAAGGTATGGTATCCCTAGCCTCTGTTTGTGAGAGGATGGAGATGGATGGCAGGAGAGAGATCACTTCATCATTACCTGTTAGGTTCACTCACCCCGGAGCACCTGGCATTGGCTACTGTTGGTAGACAGGATACTGGGCTGGATGGACCTTTGGTCTGACCCAGTACGACCATTCTTATGTTCTTATGTTATCTATTTAGGTCCATAAATATGGGTTTAGAGGGATTGTGAGCAGAGTGATCTGTGATAGAGAATGCCTGACAAATTGAAAAGTAAGATTTCTCAAGATAATAATTAGACCTTCACTTTTGTAAGGCTCTGAATGTTGCGTACTTGAGAAGAGACAGAAGCAGATCTTGAATACAGTGGAAAAGAGCATATTAAAATGGATATTTGGGGTTCGGAGGATGGACTATATTTGAAACAAATGAATGAGGGGAAGCGTGATGGTGGTACAAATTGTAGAAAAGTTCAGGGAGTTCAGGCTTAGATGGTGGGATTGTGAAAAGAAGAAGACCACAGAAATATATAGAAAACGATGTGTTAAATTTAGAAGTGGAGGCTAAGAAAAGGGTTGGAAGACCCCAAACTAGATAGTTGGATGGATGTCATGCAAACAGAGATGATTGCTTCAAGACAGACTGGAATGATGAGGAAGGATTCAAAGATTTGACCTCATATAGATGGGACTAAGGCTAGAGGAAAAAGAAATATGGATTTAGAGGAACTAAGTTCAGGCACACATTTTGAGATTTCGTTGGGCTCAGTTTATAACCCCCATATCATGTAGGTGCTGTCTTCAGTATTCTATTCTCAGAGCTCACACCAGAGTCATACAGACTGCAGACATCCAATAGAGTCTACTTTCATGAGTCAACATATGCGTACAGATTCTGATCTCATTTACACCACCATAAATCAGTAGTAACCCTAGGTAATGGAGATGCACTTGTGTGAATGTGATCATTGGGTGTGCTGTGTATCTGGGTTGAAATTCACCCCTGTGCAAAGGGTCAAAATATAACCCTTCAGTCCCACTCACCATAAGAAAAAAGGTGGTTGTGCAGGGCTCTACAGGACCTGCACTGAACCGAGGCTGGGAGTAGAGTAATGCTAGACTAGGGAGGTCCTGCCCCTCAACAGAAGCAGAGCAAGTTCCCAGTGGAGGAATAGTTTAAAAGGACACTGGTGGCCCAGGAAAGGGGGGAAGGAGTTGTATGCTTTGCCAGGAAGTAAGGCTTGTATGGAGAGCTGTGTCAGGAATGGCAATGGCTGTGTGAAGGCTGATCTAGTAGCAGGGATTTGGATTCCCCCAGCCCCCTTTGCGAGCTGAAAGTCCAGAAAGAAGCTGAGGAGCGTCAGCTAAGCCGGTGACCGTGCTACAAATGGGGGAGCTCCAGACTAGTAGGAAGTAACCAAGGGGAAAACATAATTTGGGGTAGCACAATAACTGGACTGGATGCTTTGATAAACCCCTAGGAGCCTGGGTTTGGATCCAGTGAAATGGGTGGGTCTGGGTCCCCTGACTTACTTTCCTCCCACCATGTTCCTCTGTAGTAACAGAAACCTCTGCGGGAGCAACTGGAATCCACAGCAGTGATTGAGGCCACAGCTGGGGCCTCCTTTTGGATGACTGGTCTGGCACAAACTATAAGCCTGTGACCTGGCCTCCAGGCCAGCTGGTGATTGGACCATCCTGCTGCAGTGGTTTATGAGTTTCAGGCAGGCTCTCTGGACAGGTATAATTTTCACTCATTGTTTCTTACAGCTTCTGATGGAAACACAACTGGAAAAATAAATGAATGTTATTGTTACGTTTGTACTGTGGTCCTACTTCTGAAGCAGAGCAGAAATGCCAGGAATGAAAACTCTTTTTATTGCCTTCTTTAAGTGGTCCACATTTAAACATTGAACTGAAAAAAAACATGAAAATATAATAAATTTACAAGGATCATTAGAAGAACAGAACAGTAGAGTTTATATACTGGATGAATTGTGGAATAAACATCAGGGAAAGGCTAACTAATATGAAGTAAGAGGATGAGCTGCAAACTTGAAGTAGATTCTCTGACTCCATTTTAAAGTCATTAGTGAAAAAAAAAATCACAATCAAAATACTTCCCAACAGAATGAGAAAATGAGGTGGACTACAACCACTTCCCTGAGTCCCTAAACTTTTGAAGAAAGGTGCGGAGGAATAATTGGGTAGTATTATGAATCCCAAACAGTCAAAAACATGACTCAGAGACCAGAAAATCTTGAAATTGTTTTATAAATCATGAGATTAAAATATTAATACATTTTTGAATTCTTTCTAGTTACCTTCTGAATTTTGAGACTTAAGGGTATATTTGGTTTATGTTGTCAGGCCTTTCTTTACAACCATGAGGACTAGAAACTTTTTTTTTAAATGAAAGCTGACATTGTCATATAACCACGTGCCCCCAGAAGCTGGAGCTTTAATAAAAATACTAAATAGTGTGACACTCATGCAAAAATTACAAGAGTTTGCAGCATAAAAGGGTCCTAAAGCTGCCCTAAACAAACACTTGAGAATTATTTTGGTGTGATATTCAGATGATGTAGCCAGCTCTATGCTACTTCCTTGTGCATCCTGAGGTATGAGACGTATAGGAGGTTGGAAGGGCGTCATGGCCAGAATGTGCTGCACTTCAGCCTTCTCCACTATCTCCACTACCATAATGGCAGCTACATGAGGATCTCACATTGGTGTAACTAGGAGCAGCCTTTAGCCATCTCTTGAGTTATGCCAGCTCCCAGCTGCTCTAAGGATCAGGGAAGCATAAAGATGGCTTAAAGCCATTTTTGCCCTAACCCTCAGCTGTGCCCAGCAGAGCTCTGTGCCTAGCTGAGGCTTGGGGCTCAGTAATTTGACCTTTATCCAGTTGGCTCTTCCATCTCTGTCACACGTCTATTAAACAAATGAAAGCACATACACACTTCCACTGCCAATTTTCACAGTTATGACTATGCCTTCATACTGCTCCAGTGGGACTCCAAAACACATTTTTGTGGCTATGAAGTAAATAGTGGTTACACATGTGTTTTGCAAAGATAAGTAGCTGATACATAGACTTTGTGTTTTGAACGAGCTTTGGCCTATTTCTCGTAACAATATCTATAACAGATTACAAGCACTGCCATTACATTTAGAGCTGTCATCTGAAGAGGTCCGTGATGCAGCAGAAGCTTTGAAGTATAAGATGAGAACAGACATGGGTATAAAACCATTGCTCCAAGAAATGACAAAATAATTTTGCAAAGGTCATCCACTTTGTCAAATAATATTTGATCAATTGCATAAACCTAAGAAAAATCATTTGGCTAAATTAATCTTGTGCGTAAGTTTAAGTTGTTAAACTAGTGATAAATTTGGCCCATTAATTTTGATCACAAAAATATTTTCATTTAACTGCTTGTGTTGGACTGTTTTTAATTTGAAGGAATCAGATCTAGACATTTTACAAGAAACAAATAGAAATGGGCAAAATTACTAAATTAATGGTTCTTGTTTTGTGAGAAGTCTCAACAAAACGTCTTCTGACTTTCCAGGAAATGCAGTTAAAATGTGTGACGCTGTGTAGCTAACAATATGGACAATTATCTTATTAAGGGGATTTCAATAGAATTAAACATTCATTTTTAAATACAACATTTCTCAGAATAGAAAACTGAGTTACTGTGTGTTGACCAATCCAGATGACAGGCTTTTTATAGTCTAAAGCAGGGGTAGGCTACCTATGGCACAGGTGCCAAAGGTGGCACGCGAGCTGATTTTCAGTGGCACTCACACTACCTGGGTCCTGGCCATCAGTCCAGGGGGCTCTGCATTTTAATTTAATTTTAAGTGAAGTGTCTTAAACATTTTAAAAACCTTATTTACTTTATATACAACAATAGTTTAGTTCTATATTATAGACTTATGGAAAGAGATCTTCTAAAAATGTTAAAATGTTTTACTGGTACGTGAAACCTTAATTTAGAGTGGATAAATGAAGACTCAGCACACCACTACTGAAAGGTTGCCGACCCCAGTCTAAAGTGTAGCTACCAAATCTAGGGTGAACACCTGGGCTCTTTGAAACAAATAACAAAACTCACATTAACTGCAAATCTGTGGATATCCGTTTGACACCCATGGACCGTGTTTGCGGATTGCGGATAGGAAGTGGATTTGATAGGACTGATAGATTGATGAATGTGAAATCCTGGATGTGGCCCAGGATTTCACATTCATCAATGTAGCAATTCTTGCAGATAGAGGAAAGAAGATATTTTTTTCAGATTCTAATAATTGATAGAATTAGAGTGGAACTCTGGATTCTGTTCCCTGTCCTGAAAACTGGAAAAGTTTGGATCCAAATCCATATGTCAAGGCTTGGACCCCGATGTATATAGCAAAGAGCCAGGTTTCATTCCCTTTAATCACACTGCATAGCAGCTTCTCCACATGTAGTCCCACTGCTATCAGTGTGAGTGGTAGAATCTAACACAAAGTGCCTCTAGGTATTTGGTGGAAGAGAATGAATTCCATTCTTAGATTAATTTTATTTTCCAAGTCCTTCCATAGTTTTTATTATTTCTGTTCTGTTTATACTCAGAATCCTTTTTGAAAATTCCCAGAATCCCAAACTCTTGACTTCTCCCACTCCTATATATTCTGTACAGTTATCCAGATCTGCATTCTTCAAGGAAAAGCCCTTTGCTTGCATTACAATTTGGCCAATTTCCAGTTTGACTGTATGATGATTAAATGCACTTTGAAAAATGTGGTCTGAAAAAATTGCATTATTCTTAAAAACAAAACAAATTATAAAACAAAATAATTGTCAGAGCTGTGGTAAAATTTAGAGCCTAGACAATAGTTTCTCATGCCACTAGAAACGCATTCATTGATCCCTCTGCTAATGTATAATAGTGATAAAGAACTGAAATACATAATTAGAGTATATCTCTAAAGAGTCCCCAATAATCCAGTTTTCCTTTTGTAATTTCCCTTTCCCCATTGACTTTTCTGAAACAATCAAAGATTCATTTTATTTCTGAGTTAATACAGATGTGGAATCTTATCCTGGGTTTGAAAAAAAAATCTGTTTCACTCTTTTCCCCATGTTATTTTACTCAAACCAGTATTAGACTGTAAAACAAACAGGGACACAGGGACAGACCCTGATTACAAGAATGTTCTTGGTTTCTGGGACATAAGGTGACCCTGTTTATCTATGAAAATGTATTATTTGGTTATATTGTTCATTCACACCATAGGAAGAGCTAGCAGCACCGCATATAGTTAAGGTTGTCCAACAGTTCCCATTATAAGGCCCTTTTCCAATTGTTTATAATTTCACCAAACTTTAATCATACCAGCTGAAATTTTCAACAATAATTGTCTGCCTCAGGCTGAATTCTTCTTTAATAGTTCAGCAAAAATGGTTCAGCTGCTTTTGAGAATGAGTTTAGAGAAAAATATGTTGCTTTACCCATGTGCACTGAATTAGGCAGGGATCTTGTGAAAAAGATGGAATGTGACCATGCAGTTAAAGACTATATCAAAATGTATATGAATTAAGGTTACACAGGCAATCTTGATTCTGGCATTTCCTAACTTTTGAGTGCTTGACTTTGGACATTTATTTTTTGTTGCTGTAGTTTTTCATGTGTAATTATATCTAATGAAATGGAATCATACTGGACAGGAGTATTTATTTTATTTTGGGGGACAGTGGAACATGAGTTAGTCAATTTTTTTCCCAGAGAAGGTGGCAGATGGAGTTGTGGGAGGCAAAACATTTTGCGGTCCTGGCAAAAGTGCCAAGGCTGGCCACAGTAAGAGGATACCATGTTCCAGTTTCTCTCCTCAGCATCAACACACAAGCTATGGCTTAGAGATGAGAACAAACCAAAACCTATCATTCAAATACCTCTATACTTTGGGAAGTTTGAATCCAGAGAAACCCATCCCCATTACACAACTGCCCCTTATAGTACTGCCTTCAGTCCAGTGGTTTCCAAACTTTAATAACCTGTGAACCCCTTTCATTAAAATGTCAAGTCTCATGAACTCCCTCCTAAAAATGAATATTTCCAGGGATTTTCTCCTTTACCTGAGTATAAATTATAAAAGTAGTGATCTTGGAAATATAAAATTAGTTTTTATTATATGCTTATTACACACTATTTATTATTAATTATTATTGATCATTACAGTATTTTTATTACATTATGCAAATGGAAACATTCTTCCAAGATTTCACTTTCATAGCTTGTATCATTTTGAATTGTGATAAGACAAGGCTCCTATGTTTCACCAAGGAGTATGAGATGTGAAACAGCATAAAGGTATTTAAGAAGCCAACTCAAAGAATTCCTCCTACACAAGCATTCAGGTCCTGAGCAGTCCAGGCAAACAACACACTTTACAACAAAGCTTAAACTTGTTCTCCACAGTAATTTTTAAAAAATACTAGCTGCCTATTTAATTTTAAAAACAGCAAAAAATATCCACCTCCCTTTCCATTTCTGATAAGGAGTCTTGAAGTTGAAATCTCCTCAGTATGATAGAGATGCTTGCTTTGATCTGCTTAGCTCTTGGAAGTTGAGGGGCTCTGTGCTGCTGGCCCCATGCTGCCCTGGGTCCCTATGGACAGCTCCGTCTGCCATTAGGGAATTTTTTCCCGAGAACCCCCTGTAACATTTCGTGAACAACCCAGGGGTTCACATACCCCAGTTTGGGAACCACTTCTCCAGTCTTTACTCAAGCAAAACTCCCATTGAACTTAATGGGACTGTTGCTTAAGAACAAAGTAACGACTATGGACTTGGACATATTAATAACCAATAATACTTTGGGCTAAAAGCACTGTAGTCACTCAACTACATGATGTAATTTTTTAACAATTATTGTAAGAATATTGAAGTACTTTTATTGCTTACTTTATTAAAGATAAACAATTACTGACAGGGACAAGAATATTATAATTCTTTTATAAGTGATACATTCAACTGTTGAAAAAATGGCTAGTTAAGACACTGACGTTTTTCTCTTTAACACCACAGCCTGCCACACTAGAAAAATGTCAGTGGAAAATAACATATGATCCAGTCACAATAATAAGTATATTCTTCTGACCAAGGTACAGCTAATCTGAATTCCAGATTGTCTTAAAGCTGGTATCAAGATAATGATTCACATGGCAATTATTGAATCAAGAGAATTCTGTTACTGTACTGTGACCTCTATTTTCTATGGAAAAGTTTTCTTTAATTTGCATGCTGATTTTGAGCAATTAGGCCCCAAGCCTACAAAACTTAATGCTTAGTTGAATATACTGTGTGTTGCAACAGTGACTTCAATTATTATTACTCTTGGAGTAAGGTATTTCTCTGCCCTGGTAAGGGTATCAGCATCTGGATCTAAGAATTCTGCAGCAATCCATTTTCTGTGGCAATTGTGATGTTGAGAATGACATCAGGAAATGTCACTGAGAATGTTCAGGGATTTCCCAAAGAATCTTTAAAAGGTAGCAGCTTCTGGAGTGTAAATAAAGGGCCATCTATCCTCCCAACTGGCACATATACCCACCTGCATTTGCTGCACATATACAGTACATGCCACTATATCAGTGTAACACATTTAAAATTAAGCCATTCTAGTAGTTTCTGGCTTCATGGTATAAATTCTAAGGCAAACTGTGCAGAACACCCACGTAACCCAGGGCTTTTAGATCCCAAAGTAAATGTTTTCACATAATCATGGATTGCATCCAAGCAAATGTCTGTAAGATGACATTTCTGGAAGCTTTTTGCATCTTTACATTATATTTCGTTTACACAATATACTATACAACTGGAAAAAATAGCCATGTGAGCCAGACCAGCATTTGACCTCTTGTAGAGCGTCTTTGAGAACAGGCTATTCCACTATCCTCCCCTTAGGCTAACACCTTTTACATCAGACAAATTTCAAAATCAGGAACTTCTTTGAAGTTCTTTGCTCTTGCTTTCATAGTTTACTTTAAAAACATCACAAGGCCAGTGGAATATTTTGTTCAGATGCATTGGGGGCCCCAAGCCTCTAAACATAGATGTGAGTTTCTCTGCATTTTAAGCCCACTACAGTTTCCCCATATTGGCCCCAAGCCTGCTCCAGTTTGAATTAATGGGAATCTTCAGTGAATTTCTGGGTAGAAACCAAGTTGTTGGTGTTAATCTTATAGCCCTAAATGATATAGGGTTTACTTACCTGAGGGACTGCTTGCCATGCCACTGTGTTGTTTGGCAGAGTCACTCAAGTACCTTCACAGAATGGAGCTGCGGATGGGTCATTCCCTGTGAAGGCCCCTCAACTCCAGATATAACTGTGCCTAAAATATTTAGGGAGGGATGTGAGGGAAACCAGCATCTTTCTACTGTGTCAAACAGTACAAAACCAGCACCTCAGATCATATGGTTTGCTAATACCACATGCTGTTTCTATGGTTTTAGTCAAGTGGCGCAGTGAATGTGCTCTGTTTGTATGAACCATTGACAGGAAGCATGAAAAAAGAAAATAATTTCACTTGGATTGCTTTAATTTTTTGCTGAAGGCCCGAACCATAGACCAGTGCAGGCAATGGGCGTCCCACTGAAATCCTTTGATGTCAAAGGGCTTTGGATTTTTTCTGTACTTCAGTTCTAGGTAGATGACTGCACTGTGGTCTGGGGTAATAACACAGGGGAAAAAGGAGGGGAAATATTTTTAATGCGTTGTGACAAGGTTAAGAGTTATTTTTAAGTAATTAGAAATGCAAGAATTAGAGGAGAGTTGGTTTTTTTCCCACTGCTCCATAGATATGAAAATGCAGCTTACCTTTCCCCCCATCTTTTTTATAATTTTCACCACATTTTCAATAAAGGTGTGTCAGACAAACGAGGCAAAGTTCTCTGTAATTTTTAGTAGCTCCTGCCCAGTCCCTACCTGATACTTTACAGCTACAGCTTATATGGGAGCAATTTGTCTTTTTTTATTTTTTTTTAAATAAAGACCGTGGCATGTTGTGATGAAAGGGCTATAAGGGGAGAGAAGGGAGATGGGTGGAAGAGATAGTAAAACTAACTGCAAAGTGTGTGACACTAACAAAGTAGGAACCAAATGGGCAAATAATAAAGCAGGCAGCTTGCTTGTTAATAAACTAATGAAGATTCTGGCAAGTGACATTGGGAACATTATTTTGTTCCATTCTGGTTTACAGTTTTCACTTTTATTATTTATTGTAATGCAACCCATGCATTTAGGGCCTGATCCATATCATATTGAAATCCATGGAACAACTTCCATTGACTATAATGGGCTAGGGATCAAGCCCTTATATACTAATTTCTGTATACTAGGACTCAGAAATGTTTTATGAGCTGAACACCAGTGAAATGCAATAACCTTGGGGGTGGAACCTGATAGCCATTCTGTATTGATGTAACTATATCCAGTCACTTGGAGGTTGGGTGTCATTGTGCTCTCGCTAGCTTTTGTGTCACCATATAGAGAGAGAAAGGGTAGCATCCCTTGTGCTCAACACTTTATCTTTGAAACTGGCACTGCCTGCATGGACGTCAGAGCTCACTTTCTCTCCAGGACATAATGACTCTGTTCCTTAACTGCCATCTTCTTACACAATAAATCTGCTCTTTTCTGAGTATAACTCTGAGAAAGGGAGGAAGCATATAGCCCTTAATTATAGGGTTCCAATGCTAGAGACTCTCAGATGTATAAAATTAATGCATACAAGCTAATTAATTATTACCTTTCTAGGACTAATGTTATCTTCTGCCTCCCATCCCCTGTCCTGTCTCTGTACATTATCTATTTATGGCCATGTTCAGTCACTCACTATGGGCCTGCTTGTGGAATGTACGTGTGGCATAACGTGGCCCTTAGATTGTTAAATCTCCAGGGCAGAGACCTGGCCCTTGTGCCTGGGCCAGACACTCAGCAGAGCTTCACTGAAGTCAATAGGACTACTCAGATTCTTAACATCTAGCACATGCTTCAGTATTTCATGCTGTAGTTATGGTCTTGATGCAGGAATCACTTGGTGAAATTCTAGGGCCTGTGTTATTCAGGAGGTCAGGTTGGATTACCACAGTGGTCATAGGGTGGGATGTATAAATAGGGTCTTACCAAATTCAGGATCCATATTGGTCAATTTCATGGTCGTCAGATTTTAAAAATTGTAAATTTCATGATTTCAGCTTTTAAATCTGAAATGTCACAGTGTTGTAATTGTAGGGCTCCTGACTCATAAAGGAGTTGTAGGGGAGGTTGCAAGATTATTGTGCGGGGGCGGGCTTTGTGGTACTGCTATCCTTACTTCTGCATGGCTTCTGGCGGTGGTGCTGCCGTCAGAGCTGGACAGCTGAGGAGCGGTAGTTGCTGGCAGGCAGCCCAGCTCTGAAGGCAGAGTTGCCACCAGCAGCCACGCAGAAGTATGGAGGGCATGGTATGGTATTGCCACCCTTACTTCTGCACTGCTGCGGGCGGAGCGCCGCCTTCAGAGCTGGGTGCCTAGCTAACAGCTACTGCTCTCCAGCCACCCAGATCCGAAGGCAGCGCAGAAGCAAGGGTGGCAATTCTGTGACTTGCCCTAAAATAACCTTGTGACCCCTCGCAACTCCCTTTTGGGTCAAGACCCCCAATTTTTAACAGCTGGTCTCCCTTGTGAAATCTATATAGTATAGGGTAAAATCACACAAAAGATCAGATTTCATGGGGGGAGACCAGATTTCATAGTCCAGGATGCATTTTTCATGGCCGTGAATTTGATAGGGCCGTATGTATAAACACTATACACGCCAACATGAAGGGGCAATGGGCAGAATAGTTACTTCCCAAGTTCTAAGTGGCTGACCACCAACAGCTGAGATAAAAGGCTGTTTCTAGAGATAGAAGTCTCCTACAGATGGGGAACTCCGGTGGAGAGGAGTTTCAAGGGAACAGGAAGGAGAACTTCCAGAAAAAGGAACTTAGGAAGAAATGTCCCTGATAGCTGGAGGAGGCCAGCCTGCAAGGGCTGCATGCTGCCATGGAGGTCGAGGGGACTTTGCATCAGCCAGAAGATAGGAAATGGCTGAGTGAAACAGCAGAGAGTTTACGGAAGCAGACCCTCACTGCGTATGACAGGGTCCTTGGTCTGGAACCCAAAGGAGGGGGAGGGCTTGGATTTCTCTACGGATGCCCCTGAAAATGGAGTAAAAAGAGGGACAAGGACTATCAAGTCCTGGGAGGGTTGAAGGCCTGAGACAGAGTTATTAGATTTGAATTCTTTTTATCCTGGAAGGGATGGGGTATAAACGTTGGGGCTGGAGGGCTAAGTCGTGAAAAGGAGCAATCCACTGCAGGCCTGGAGTAGCCATTCACAGGCGTGCCAGAGCCAAAAAAGTTGCTACACCATGCTTGGCCACTAGGAAGTACATTGGCCAGTGAGTGACCTTTCTACAGGTCCTTCCGGCCTTAAAAATCTATGAATCTATTAACTGCATTGCTAATTTGGAGCTTAAACAGGATTCTGAAATACCTCCTTATTTCCACGTGGTTCTTCCAGAATAGTGCCAGGGCAGCATGGTGAGATTTGCCCTGCTTCTTTTCTATGCTATACTAATTGTGTATGCTAAAAAATAGACTTCACTCTCCAGAGGTGTTGATCCTGCATCTTTCACCACATCTAAACTCACTCAAACAAAAATGTATAAAATAAAAGGATTATTTTACTGCATCCACTCTGCTGCAATTTTGCACATTAAACAGTTGTTTGAAATGTTAAAAAGTAAAAAGGATTCCAAGAGGAACACCTTTTAAATGCTATAATTTTAGCAACAGTATTATTAGTCAAGACAGAGCTTTTAAGAAGATGAAGTATTTGGAAACTGTATTGTAAACTGATAAGACTGTATGACTTTACACACCATAATTGCTCTCTGTACATCCCAGAGAACACAGTGGAAAATAAGAAGCATCCCATCAAGCAATACTCAGTGTGAGTGAATGTTTAACAGGAAAATAAAATAGTTAACAATCTTTAAAAAAGGCAAGTAACAGGCGTCGTTAAAAATATCAGGAGTGGGTCTTTTATGGGAAACTCAGAATAAAAAATGTTTGGACTAAATTCAAAATGTTATGAAAAGCACTCTTAAGTAATGACACATATCAGCAGTATTTGTAACTATAAGAACAATGTGATAAATTTTAATCGCAGGGGACTCAGCTTTGTGGGAAGTGCCTAATACACAGACATCATTTATAGGTTTCCAGTTATGACCTACGTCTAAAAGACATTTTAATGATAACTAGAGAAAGGAGATGGATTGTCTTCCCAGAGTGTTGAAGGTCCTGTTTGTTGTCATCCTCGGCTTCCATAAAGACCAGAGATTTGCAAAGGTACTCTTCAGCCTTGCTATCAGTGTGCAACACCAAAAGGATGGAACTATCTAAGATAAAACATGCCAGAGACATTCACTCCTCAGGATTTCCTGTGGGAGTCTGACCAAAATAAAGCAATATTAATAAATATAAATCCTGGAACATTATTATCAACAGAACTATGTCATGCAGTTTACCCTTGAATTCTTATAACCCCACTAGTTTTCTCAGGCAGTTCAAACATTTAACTGCAACCGGTCAAAGTGTTAGACCTCCCCACTGGGACAATTGTTCTAAATTACATTAAAGGCTTAAAGGCTTTGATAGACATGCCAAAGCAAGGAGTTTAATTTACTGAATGTTTTAACTCTCTGAACTAATGTGGGATCAGGAGTCCGCCCCCTAACCATAGCCCTTAAAAATACTTCAAAACTAGATGCAATCTGGAAGCATATTAATGCCAAAAATATGATAGCCCTCTCTTTGACTCTGTCTTTACCCTTTTTTATTTTCATTTTCTTAGAGATGGTGAGTAAAGGGAGCATAACAAATGCAAATTTCCTAGGGAGAGTGAGCTGGGTTGGATAAATAAATCCCAGCCAACCAGAACTTTCATTAAGGATTTGAAGTGAATTAACCTCTTTTTGAGATATGAAAACCTCTGGCTATTGTTTTTCCAAGTTGCCCACTACTGTACTTCCTGGTTTTGGTCTGGCCTACAAGTGGAAGGATCAAAATTAAACCACGGAAAAAACCTGATCTTTGAAAAAACAGGAAGCAATACAAATCTCATGAGAAATCCTCATCTAATGGGATTTCTGGGCCAAGAAAATTAGATTAGTTTATCCCAGAAAAATAGCGTATAACTAGCTGAAAGATCATTCTGTTGCATGGGTGTAATTCACAAAGTCATGTACATCTGTATACAGATATGTATGGGAACAGACCACAAATGCTATTGATGACTGAACCTCCTGATATTCTAAACAAAAAGAGCACTCAACCATACTTATAGCTGTTTCCAGTGTGTCACACTGACTCAACAGACTTCCTAAGCTTCAGAGTGGCACGCAGGAAGAGTGACAATCCTGGAATCTTATTACATGCATACTATTAGAATTACCCACACACAGAGAGAGGCACCATCTGACTAAACGTTAGGGTTTTTTTTTCTGAATATTCCTTAACCCTCCACATTACACAAAGGCTTGGGCATGCCACACACACAAAGTCTAAGAGTGCATCCACACTTTGAACTGAGAGTGTAATTTCAAGCTTGAGGAGATATACTCGCACTAGGTCTTAGAGGGATATGTACTGCTAGCCACTCCACTAGGCTGCTAGTCACTTCCTCCTGCCACTCAAGCCACCATAGCTGCACTCTATTTTTATCACACTAGCTCAATGAGAACTAGTGCATGTATCTCTCCTCAAGCTGGGAACTGCACCCTCAGCTCAAAGTGCAGAAATACCCAGAATGGTGGAGTAGTTAGTGTCTGTTCCAGAATCTTAAGTGAATGTTTGAAACCATAGCAGTTACAAACCATGCTGCATTTATATGTACCTATTTCTCCAGTGGCATTATGGATATTGTTCTTTCATATGATTCAATGCTTGTTGCTTTGATTGTTAATATTTCAGATTCTATTTTATTTTGGTTAGTTGGCTTGTTTTTTAAACTAAAGTCAGATCAAGGTCACTGTTAACTCTGTGTTAACTAGATTATAGCTGAGACAAGTAAATCTTATGGACATGTTTGATACTGAGAGTTGGTTAAAAAGTGATCTGTGAGTTGCTGGGTTATGTTAAGGTTAATATTGTGTCTTGACTAGTTGAGAATAAATTTCTACAGAATGTACTACAAACCAACTGAAGAAACCTCTGAAAAGTAAATATGCTATAAACCTTTTTATCCCAATTTCTAGCTAAGGGTTAGATTATGTCTCCCAATCAATGGGAGCTGCATGTTCAAACAAGAGAACATAATTTTGTCCTAATGTCCCCCACACCAAGCAGTAGTAAGCAATGAACGGATTAGTTTTCTATGCATATGTACTATAGACAGGTGCTTGCAAGAAAATGATGAAAACACCTTTACTTTAACAAAACTCCTATGACCTCCATAAAACCTAAACAGTATTTTTGTAGTGCAACTGTTATTTCAAAGTTGACTCTGTACATGACTTCTTGGCTTAAATTAAGTTTATTTGAAGGCTTCAGTAGACCTCCTTAGTTCTGTGGAGTTCATTGCAAACCCACATATATCTGTCTAACAAATAATCCCTAAAATTTCTATTCCTAGATAAGAGAAAAATATTTTGTTTTTTGTTAGTTTGTTTGCTTTGTGCATTTAACAGCATTTTGTGTATAGCTAATTTCATTGTTCTGCCTGTCTACTGAGTCAGATTTCCCTGGGTCTTTCACAATCAACAGGGGAGAGAAAACTTGAAAAAAAAGAAAAGAAAAAGAAAATGTGATTTTAAAATCACAGAAATTGACAAGAGGCATCAGAGGCAGGAGCTGTACCTTAAATAAAGTTATTTTTTAAAATGACTAGATTTCAGATTGATAGTGGGATACCCAGAACAATTGGTAAAATAATAAGTGACATCAAAGGATGTTCCAGATCAGAATTGCTACATATAGTGAAAAGATCACCCCAGTCATAACTTAAAGAACATAGAGATGGGGTCTACTGGCCCTGCACTGAACCAGAGCTCAGAGAAAAGCAATATTAGGCAGGGCACATTCTCAGTGGAGGAACAGTTGAAAAAGTAGCGGAGTAAAAGGGAGTTGGGGGCTGCATGTGGTCTCAGGAAGCAAGGCTGATGATATGTCAGCAGTGGCAACAGCTTTGTGAAGGCTGATCTAGCAGCAGGGACTTGGAGTCCCCCTGCCACTCTTTGGGAGCTGAAAACTCTAAAATAAATTGATTGATTGCACAGGACACTAAGAGAAAACAGTGGAGAATTTTCTAAGCCTTACTGAGAAGCTCCAGACTAGTAGGAAATGATCCAGGGAAAACATAATTTGGGATAGCTCGGTGACTGGGCTGGAGAGAGTAGGTCCAGGTCTTCCTACTTGCCCTCCCCTCCGCCCCCAGCACAGTGGGGCTGAGGCTGCTACGGACTATGGGCTAGAAACCCCAGCTCTTTGTACAATGGGGACGTAAGCACCTAACTGCCTCCTTAGGCCCCTAAACCCAACATTTAGATACCCCTGACATTCACAAAACTCAACTAGTGCCTCAGTTTCCACTGGTGGACATGCATGAAGCTGCCTAAGTCCAGATGCTATTCCACAGCTAATGAGTTGCATGGAGCCCTAGCTCATGCCTAAGCACTGGCAGGATTCTCAAACTGGGCATTTCCCCTCCTGTCTCTCCCGCATGGTCCAATCTCGTAGATATGCTCTGAGCATGCCTGGCCCAAGCAAAAGACAGCTGGGGATGAACAAGTTGGGAATTTATGGGACTGGAAGGCTGGCATGTGTCCTAGTCTACCCAATAGCCCCTAATGTGATGTGGGACACCCAGGTTTAAATCCCCACTTTGCCTGCTTTGGAGCAGGGATTTACCCACCTCTCAGATGAGTGCCCTAAGCAATGGGCTTTGTAGGGAGAGCTGTCTCCATCTCTCTTGTTGAAACTGTTCCACTTTGTATAAATAAATAAAAGTACAATGAGCAAGAGAAAGACTGTACAGCCTTTGGCATTTTCCTATTGGGCAGCACGCTTCTTGAGCAACTTGCTGACTTCTGTGAATCTCTTCCTTAGGTGGCCCCAGACAATGCATGGTGGATCTTCCAAACTCAGCTCAGAGCTCTGAATTCCACAGGGTGGCAGTGTGCCTAGGAGGTAGCCATTTCAATGCCTGAGTTCTTTTTGTGAATCTACCCCAGGTTACTTAATAAAATTGGTAGGGAAAAAAATAGGATCTAAAATTCAACAGAGCAGGGTAACTAACTGTCTGTAATAGTTAAACAAAGTTCATTACAATTAAAATATTCATGGATTATTGTTCACCAGGCTTGTTTCTGCCCAAGTAAAGCAGATGAATGCTAATCCTGGCCCAGTGCCACACCAGGCCAGGATTAGGGTTGCAGTGCCAGAGCCAAGGGTACAGCTGCAGAAGGCCGGTGCTCCCTTGGCAGTTTAGTGTAGTGCAGCCATTGAATCGGGAAGCTGCATCTGCCTTTGGCTTAATACAAAGGTATTTTGAGTCAAATTTCCTGGCCTGTTTTATCAGTGTCAAAACTGATAGAAGATAACTAAGGCCCCAGAGAGGTCAATTGCAGAACACCCAGGGACTGTAACAAAGCCAGCATTTCACCCTAAATGATTGCTTCTAATTCGGCTGCTAGTTCCACTATAAGCAGTACTCTAACACATAAAATATTCAGTCGTTAAAAATAATCAAAAAAGAGTACTGTTTTGTTTTCCTAAAAAAATATTTTGAGGTTCCATGTTTAAAGGATTAATCAGTTATTAATAGTTGTTTTACTAAATAGTTAATCAATTGTTATAAATTGGTGTAAAGTCCAACAGATAAATGGATTGCTAATAGCAATGCCTTATAAATCCTTCTACTGATGCATTTATAGATGATCCAATAGTTCCTTCTGGCCTTAAATTCTCTGGCTCAGCTGCACAAAGGAATTTAGGTTCCTGACTTTCTTTGGCTGCAATGGAAGTTAGGAGCCTAAATACCTTTGAGGATCTAGGCCTGTGAAACTATGAAAAGTCTGCACCACAAGATCACACTCTTCTGTGTAGTTTCCTGAACCCGTTCTGTGATATCAGCTCTGCCAACATTGGTCTGGTCGGGCCTTGATGCAAAGTCAGCTCTGAGCCACCATCAATGATCCTGTCAGACCTCCACTGTAAAATGAGATTTATGCTGCTGCTGGTCCAGGTGGACCCTACTTTGAAGTAGCTCTGTACAGCTACTGCCAGTTTAGCGTGAGCCTACCCCACAGACTCACACACGGTTCAGAATCTCCATGTAGGGAACCCAGAAAAAAAAATAAAAGAACCACCTTTGAACAGAGTCCCTAGGTTATTGCATCTGGGCTTTAAGACATAGCTGTCTACCTTTTAGTTTTAATTCCATTCCTGAACCAGAGTTCACTATCTGTGAAGTTAGGAAGACCCACTTACTCCAGGGCATACCCTGCACAATTCCTGTGCCCTTTCATAAGTAGAGTTACGTTAACAATCTGTTGCCATTTATACAGCCAGAACAAAAGCAACAAAATGCAGTATTTGTAACTATGAATAAGTAATGTAAATGTCTCAGTCTGGCTTGTCACCTATAGAGGTAGCAGAAAGTTCCACCCTCGAAGACTTCAGCTCTGAGGGGCTTACATAAGCAAATGCCATTGGTATCACAATCTGAAAGATGCAGCAAGAATCAACATCATAGTCTATTTTCTGTTTGTGACATATAGGTGTTGAAGCTAGAAGACTATTTTTCCCACTGCTGAAATACCATCCAGTTTGTTTCATATTTTGGAACAGATGTCAATTAATCTATATCTCAAATCCATCAGAAGCCAAATTCCCTCTTACTTGATTTGCTCAATATTTATTAATAATCAGACCTTCTGATACAAAGATATTAAATCTTAACAGTTTAATGTTTTCTTACTGAAAATTATCACATTGTTTAATATTACTAGTGGGAAAATATTTTTCTACAACTCTATCTTTAGCTTTTTTTCATCCTCACTCTTTTGGGTTACACTTACCCATTTCCCACAGGACAACATCTAATTGCTCCTTGACTGACCTTCTGCCTTGTCCCAACAACTTTGCCCCAGAGGTCATTTCACCGATCTATTATTCTTAAAGAGAGAAGAGAGTGCTTCCTAATGTAGAAGCTTCTGTTCCTGTAACTGCTCAATTGATTAAAAGGGAGTGATTCATAGCTAATGATCATCTTCTAACAAATATCAGGTGGCATAGCTTTTATTAAAATAGTAATTAAAAAACAAACATGGAGGTACGTTAATTTTCAGAACCAGAAGAAGTTACAACTGGGTTTTTAATGGCAAATTAAATCCTATACTATATTATCATGTATTCTCCTCATTGCCAAATGTGGTTCTCCAATGAATGACTAGTCCAACATAAAAATCTGCCTTCAAAAAATTATGGCAAGGTAGCAGCTGTCTTAAACTGTGTGATCTCTGTAGGAAAACAAGAACAAAAATGCTGTTTCTTTTAATTAAGTGCCTGTTTACGTTCACAAATTTATGGACAAATTTGTTCAGGTGTACCCTGTAAATCAGGGCAGAATTGGTCCTTGACAGTGTTCCTTGGCTGAGTTTCCTCAGTAGGGGTCTAATCCAATGCCCACTGAAATCAAAGGAAAGACTCCCACTGAATTCAAGGGGCATAGGATTAGGCTCTATGGTTTAGGTAATTTGAAACTTTAACTGCAGATGTTTAATTAATTGTTCTGGTTGCAGAAACTGAAGCTGCTAATACAGAGCCAAATTCAACTCTGAAACATACCTAGATAAATTTGGAGAGACTCCATTTTGAAAGGCATCCTCTAGGAAAAGTGTTTTGAGAAGAGATTTTGAGGAGAAAACAGAGGTTGTTTGATGCACAAGATTTTCAAACAAGTGATTCTTTAACTTGGATTTCAAGTAGTACCCAGTGCCAAAACTGATAGAAGATAACTAAGGCCCCAGAAAGGTCAATTGCAGAACACCCAGGGACTGCAACAAAGCCAGCATTTCACCCTAAATGATTGCTTCTAATTCGGCTGCTAGTTCCACTATAAGCAGTACTCTAACACATAAAATATTCAGTTGTTAAAAATAATCAAAAAAGAGGAGGACTGTTTTGTTTTCCTAAAAAAATATTTTGAGGTTCCATGTTTAAAGGATTAATCAGTTATTAATAGTTGTTTTACTAAATAGATAATCAATTGTTATAAATTGGTATAAAGTCCAACAGATAAACTGATTGCTAATAGCAATGCCTTATAAATCCTTCTACTGATGCATTTATAGCCATTGATACATATGCTACTCATGCCTGTGACATGACTATAACATATAATCATTTTATTAATTCTTTGTAAACCATTTATACATGAAACCTCAATATAAAGTATGACCAAAAAAACCCTCAACTACAATGCCAGTACATTTTATCTACAGTTCATCCCATGAAGCATTTCACAGGCATGATTGGTCTGTGAGTACAGTGCCAGTTTTGTTCCTTTGTGGGAGTTTTTGTTCTAGTTGTATTCATTTGTGTCGTTTTCCCTTTATAAATACATCACTCACCGACTATGAAAAGCAATGTTTGCAGAAGGTCTTCAAAATAATGACAAATAACTAAAACAATCATTTAAAAAAACTGTAACCATTCATCAAAATTACAAACTAGAAGTGTATTTCCTCCAACTAATACATGAACCACTTCACCCTGGCATAGATAAATCATGAATCAGCCAAGGGGTTAGTTAGTGCTGCTGGTTTCTGCTGAATTGAAAAGGAAAGAGGCTTTCAGAAAGATACATTTCCTGAACAAACAGGGATAGTGGGATTTATTTATGTTTGAAATGTCGAAGCCTTTGCCCTGAGATAAAGATAAAAGGATAGAAATATATTTGTCCTCGTGTCCTAGTGGAAACTGTTCAGAGCATGTTATTCTCAATTTTATAGGCCAGTGGAGACAGGAAAAAAGATTTCTGTGATGTGTGTAGTGATACAGTCCACAGAAAAGCACCTTTCTATGAACAAGCAGAGAGAGCAGAGACTAGTGCTAAAGCAAACAATGAAACAAGCCCTTGTGTCCTACATACTGACAAAATTGTAGGCACGGGGATTAAAATGTTTCATCCCAAGTATCCAGTATCTCCCAGAAGGACTAGAATAGGAGGAAATAGGAGGCCTGAGGTTAAGAATTTAGTGAGATTGGAGAGATAGTCAAAGACTTGGATGGATTAGATTGTCTGCAACTCATTACTAGGAGGATATCCCTGAGGTCTCCACAACATCCTATCAGCATTAGAGAACTTTTCTGCAGTCGAGAAGTGGAGTAACTGGTGTGCTGAGTCATGAAATATGTGTGAGAGAGTAATATAGATGCATATATGGATTTTCAAAAGCTACAAGTAACTTTGGGTGCTTCCATTTTGAGGGTACCTGGATTTTAAAGTGAGCTGATTTTCAAAATATGCTGAGTACTCGCCCTCTGAAAATCAGGCCCCTTTAAAGTATCTTACACTGGGAACCCAAAAACCTGAAGTACCCTAAATTAGTAGTCACTTTTGAATATCTTGGTCATATAGCTACACGTATATTAATATGTGTAAATAAATTATGAATTAGAGAAAAATCTAAGAAAAGAAGGAAAAACAATAAAATAGAAAATCTAGACTGAAAAGAATAGTCACAGATCAAAGATATAAAATGTAAAATCATGATTGGTTTAGAAAAATAAATAAGGAAGTCTTATGTACTCCTTCTCATAATAGAAGAATAAGGGGCCACCAAATGAAATTGATAGGTAGCAAGTTTAAAGTAAACACAATAAAGTATTTTTTCATGTAATGCACTGTCAACCTGTGGAACTCCTTGCCACAGGGAGGTGAAGGCCAATACCATAACAAGGTTCAAAAGGAGGTAGATAGATTCATGGAGACTAGGTTCGTCAATGACTGTTAGCCTTGATGGGCAGGAATGGTGTCCCTAGCCGCTGTTTGCTAGAAGCTGGGATTGGGTGACAGGGCATGGATCACTTGATGATAAACTGTCTGTTCATTCCCTTTGGGGCACCTGCCATTGGCCACTGTTAGAGGACAGGATACTGGGCTTGATGGACATTTGGTCTGACCCAGTAAGGCCATTCTTATGTTCTTATGTAAAGTGATATTATTTTGCAGTTCAATAAATGCTGTGACGCAGTAGGACTAATGCTATTTCACCAGATCCTGAGACAGAGATTCAAGGATGAAGGAACCAAATGCCATAAGTGTTTAAGGCTAACATTCTAATACAGTCTTAAGGTTTGAAGTTAATCAGGACTTTAAGAAGAAATGGGCCTGAGCCACAAATTTGGAATGTGAATCTAGAACCAAACTTTCTCGAAGTTCAGGTGGGTTTGGATCTGAATATTTGGCTCAGCCCCATTTCTAAGGGCTGGTCTTCACTATGAGATTGACATTGCTGCAATCTATGCAGTAGGGATCAGTTTAGCAGGTCTAATGAAGACCCGCCAAATTGATGGTAGAGTGCTGTACTGCTGACCCTGGTACTCCAGCTCTCCGAGAAGAGTAAGGGAAGTCGACCAGAGAATGTCTCCTGTCAACGCAGCATAATGAAGACAGTGGGGTAAGTCAACCTTAGCTACGTCGACTCCAGCTATGTGAATAACGTAGCTGGAGTAGCATAACTTAGGTCGATTTACCTCTGTAGTAAAGACAAGCCCTCAGTATAAGTATCTGATGTTTTTTGGGTTAATTTGACCACAGTTTGTTTTGCTTTTAATTTGCATTAACACACTATTCAAGTAAATGATGCTACTCTGCCTGCAGTACCAAAGCAGGTGCCAGAGGAAGCATGGTGTTAGTATCACCACTTGTCTTCCCATAGTACAATACACAGTAAAATAATATCCTTATCAGATATTCTATATATTATATCAAACTGGCATTACCAAGGTCTCAGTCCTGTAAATACTTCTGCACATATTTAGATTTTTAGATGAGTAGTCCCACTGAGGGGACTTCTTGTGTGTGTGTAAAATTTAGCATATGCATAAACATTTGCAGGATTTAGGCCCATGTTATAAATATCAAAAACTCCTTTCATAACCAGTCAATTAAAATGGAAAAAAGAAAATAATCTTCAGATAAAACTTGTCCCACTTGTGAATTACATGCCACCTTAGATTTTGTTTCTCACAGGAATCTGCTGATTTGTCATCTTCCTTGTGCAACGCCTGTTCATTTGAAAGTTTAATTTTGCAAGGACAAAATGTGAGATCTAAGATGATGTATTAAAGCATATAAGTAATCAGGAAAAAATGCAGTTTAGCCCATGTATTCTCTGGAACTATGTATAAATATTTACAAATTATAGAGTTAAATCCAACTTGTTTTGTAAATGAAATAGATTCTGCTTTTTGATGGGAAACATCAAACTCCAGAGAGCCTGGGAGAATGAGGCATGAAACTCTTTTGAAAAGGGCTCCCATAAAGTCTTACAAAATCAAGTATTATGCAGTTTTAACCTTTTTTGCATATTTTAGTTATGAGCACACCCACAGATCCATGCATCCATCGCAGAAGAGATTTTATTTTTGCAGTTACCATTTTCTTTGTAAACAATTTAACAAAAAAATAGTTTGCAAGGGACTGCTCTGTACAAATGAGAGCACATCTGTGGCACAGGCAGTAAAAGTCAACAGTTAATTAATTGTTAAGGGCTTTGGTCATCTAAAACTTTGGCTCTGTATTTACTGCATGATTCACGGTTTGTGATCCCTAATTTCCATAGAAGTCAACATTTGGTCCGCCATTTCAGCCCTTTCCCTTCTTCCTATTATCACCTCTCCGCACACATACCCACGCCCAATTGTGGAGAGGCTAAAAACAATGGCCATATATGGAAAAATGGCCAATTTATACATCAGTGAACTCCACTGACCATGATCAATGAATACTGTAGTCTGAGATATAGAGCTCTCCTAGGCTGATTTAAATAACTCCCTGATAGAGGAGTCTTTAAAAAAAAGAAACAAAATGTTAACATATCAAAAAGAAAAACAAAAAAAGGGGAAAATAGAACAAAATAAAATCAGTAAAAGACTATGTACAGTTTCTAAAGAAGTTGTAGGTTGTCTTTAGCCACTCAGTAAAAATCAATGGCTGCCAGTTACAGAAATCAGAATTTGTATCAGTCAGTCTGTTGCTATGTCATAACTAATATGTTGAAAAATGACATCTCACAAACTGTGAGCCTCGTCATGCCACTTTGATCTCTGAGACCTCAGATCTATGGGGAATAAAATAAAATCTTCCACAGCTCCTGGTAACTTGCTCAGTTGCATTTGTTGATCCAAGATCTACAGTCTTCCTCTGCATGTAGTGTGGATAGATGCCATTTTTTGTACAATGGATCCAGCCACTAGCAAAAACAGGCCAAGCTCTGCAATCCTTACTCAGGCAAAACTCCCTTTGAAGCCAATGGCAGTTGTGCTTGAATAAAGAAATGTGTTTTGCAATAATAAATGTAAAACTGCATTTTAATTTGCAAAATACTCCTTTTCCAAAGGAATTCCATGTGCTTACCAGAAGCCTGCTTAACAGCAACTAGTGAAAAACTGTAACAGGCTGGCTGACCCTTTAAGGTAAGCTGGCCTCACCTTTGCCCATGACTTAGCAGCTATCCCTCAGCCTAACTGTTAAGGGCTAATTAACAACATAAGGGCTAATTAGTAACCCCCAGAGGAGTGTAATGGGGCTTAATTAAAAAGCCTGACTTCCCCCCCCCCACAGTTGTGGTGGTGAAGCAGGAAGAGCAATACTTAAATGGAGCTGGGAAGTCAGTAGGGTGCAAGACCCTGGGAGAAGGAACGAGGGGAGTCCTACTTTGGGAAGAGCGTGAGGAAGTCAGGTTGAGAGATCCACCAGGAACAGAGGGAGCAGCCCTGAGCTAGGCTTACAAGGATAAGGAAATAGGAGAAGATCAGGAGATGCCCAAAGGCTGTTAGTTCTAAGAAAAATTTTGCAGCAGGCAGATTCCTTAGGAAAGGTGTAGGAATCTTTGGGAGAGGGAGGCAGTAGGGGACTCCGTCTTGAGAAGAAGCAAGATGAGAGAAGCTCTGCAGTGGCCAGGAGAAGGGGTCAAGGATCATAGGACTTTAGTGGAGCCTGAGGGGGGCAGATGGCAATTCATTTGGGTATTTGAGTTGGACCTTTACTTACCCCAAAAAGGGAATGAACCGTTGTGTGAATTGGCCAAAGGGAAGAGCCACAAAAGACCTAGTGAGTGAGTCTGGGGAAGAGGCTGGCTAGGAGTGGTCATGATGGCTAAAAAAGTGGCCACAGGGAGGGTATGAGAGGCAAAGTCTCTCTAAGGTGTGTCTCGGTAGAGGAGAGGATGCCCTCAAGGCATGAGAGCACCCTCTCCCATGAGGAAACGGGTTTACAGACACTTAGCAATACCACCCAGTAATTAAATTTGACACAGCTGAAACAAAACATAAACCCACAAATAGTCCATCCTCTAATAAAAACAAGAAACAACAAGGAAACAAAAACATCTTGAGTTTCTCCCAGAAAGGTTCCACAGATGCGCATGTGCCCGTGTAAAGCAAGTAAAAATAACATATCATGGACCCTCAACAAAGAAGCTCCATTCCCCAATCTTTTTGAGATTACACGAAAATACAGTCAACATTTCCAACCCTGTTGATCTTAACTGCCTTTCTGAGTCACGGGAAATGAGACATCCTACCAGGAGATCAGTGCTATATTATTTAAGATTATGAATACTCATGATGTGGGGACAGAATCTATAGCAGAGCTCATCCAGTCATCTTCACTGCAATACAAAGAAAGGGACCAGTTCATTCTAGCCCTCACCCTTTTATGCCGCTGAGGGCCAGATCTTCCATTTTTTGGCTCCTATTTGCTTTTAGAGGCAGAGTGTAGCATGGAGCCCAAAGTGTATCACAGTAACCTAGCCTAAATGTCACAAAGATATTGGCTGAAGATGGACCTATCTGACCTAATATATCTTTTCCATCTTGAATTTCCATGTTTTTATGGCTTAATGTGGCAAGATCCAAATCTGGGGAAAAGGTTACAATTATAGATTCTAAATATTTTCAGAGATGGAAAAGCCATTCTTAATCACTGCTGAGACGTGTTCTTTCATGTTCAGCTCGCAATCAAAATCACTTTCCAGGCTGAAAACTTTAACCTGTCTGCCAACGGATAGGGCCTCCATTGAGCAGTCAAGATACTCTACTACATGTTTCCTTGAAATAACATGGTAATGATTTTAGGAGACATCACCTATAATTTATGGTTTCAAAAATTAGTTACTTTAAAAACAAGATTTTGTCTGCTAGTTGGGAGATCAGGATTCCCTTTGACGGTCCTTTGAGAAATAATTCTTGGAGCTTCTCAGTGTTGAAGAAAAGACCACATCTTGTTTGACTCATCAGAAGTAAACAAAGCCAACCAACGAAGCTCTATATATCGTAGTGCACATGTCCAGCTTTGTTTACTGTAGGACACACAAACAGTTTCTTTAAAATAAAAATACCTCTCTGGCTGCTGCAGCAAAGATCACTTGTAAAGAGAGGAATGTCATGGAGAGAACTCTGACCTCTAAGCCTGCAACAACAGAAAGGCCAACTTTTCAGAAAGTTATTTTTGAAGTCTAAATAACCTTGACAGACTTCCCTTAAACTTGCCTCCTAGAGAAGATGAAAATATTTCCATTTTTCTTCTGTCTAGTGCTGTATTATAAGATCATTTTACCCACCAGAGTGGAAAATCTTTTAGACTCAATGTTATTAATTGGGTAGTGTTTCACATTTCTCTGTTTTCCTCTGTTCCCTTTGTCTCTCAGCATTTCTTCCTTGTCAAGCTGGCTCATTCCCTTTCACAGACTATGTGGAAAAGGTTGAATTATATGTTTACATTTTTCTTTTTAGTCCAACTACGGCATTAAGTGGGAATAGTGACAACACTTTCCTAGGGGAGAATCCTGCCTGAGCATAGAAGAACTTGGCAGTGGAACTCCATGGAGGCCTCTGAGGGAGAAATTCTCCAAGACATTGCAGTAATTTCCATGTTAATTATGTCCCACCTCCAACATCTAAAGAATTATAGAGGACTTGAGTCTTTTCTTCCTTCATGCCATCCCACTACACATACTTTCTATATAGACCTTAACCAAATTTCATTCAAATCAAGGAGTCTTCTTTCCATTTACTTTAGTGGGTTTTGGATCAGAGAGTATCAGTGCACATTTGGACTCCATGGACACACCTTCTTTGAGATTCCTGGTATCCTGTTGTCTGCCCCTCTGTTGTGCACTTGTTCTGCTGGGGGCAGTGGAAGCAGAGAAGTGGGGGAACAGCTGGAGGTAAACTTTTCTCTTTCATGAATATATATGATACAACCCTACAGCCTCCCACAGAATCAGCCAGTTCAAACAAGTCCAGTCATAACACAGGAATGAAAAAAACAAGTTAACCCTATTTTCTGCATGTTACTAGAGAAACCAGGGCAAATGTCTTACGTTTCAAAATGTCCCTAGATTAGGCAGAATTTTTCCTTGGCATAATACAAAATCTAAATTGCTAGAGGCTCATTGCTCTGGCATGAATGGTTGTGAACTGAACTGGGTGACAAGCCAGAGTATCTGTCCTAGCAACACAATGCTTCTTTATTGTGACAAAATTTGGGCCTTTGTTGAAATAAACTATTCATTTTTGAATGGGTCAGAAAAAATACTGATGGATTCTAAAGATTCTATGGAAAGGAATAGATAATGGACAGCTAAATCTCTCCATATACACACTCATGCCCACACACATATATAAGATTATCCGTGTGTATGTGTCCATGTGTACGTATAAACACACACCCACATAAAGAGATAGATGATTTCTAATATAAAATCCTGTAACCCAATCTTGCATGGTGCTGCTGGGCTCCTGCTGGATGTGGTACTCCTGTAACTACCATGGTTTTCAGTGATCTTTCAGGATGCTCATCCTTTTCCAGAAAGGGAATCGTTTATGAAGTCATTGGTTCAGATGATCCTTTTATTAGACATTTAGTGTAAAAATAAGGATCTATTCAGAGACATTAAAGCCAAAATCGTATTACTTGCGATAAATTTGAGTGAGTTGGCAACTTTGGCAATGATAAAAGCTCCATCTCTGAGATGTTTAAACTACACTGGATTCAGCATTAGCACACGTACTATAAGGAACAATCATGCATTGGAAGGGGGATAGATTAGATGGCCAAACAAGACTTCTCCTTCTCTAATTTCACTGATTTTATCTCCAAGAAGAGTCCTTGGTACAGCTCACTTAAAGTTTATGTGTACATACAATGGTGGGCATGTGCTATGTATTGAGTGTAACTACCTGTTTTATTTTCTAAAATTAAATAAACTTCCATGTACATACATGGAAGTCATGCACCCAAAGCAGAACACAGATTAAAAACATATTAGGCTCCCATACGTTTTTAATTCAATACCATGTTGAATCCTTTACATCAACAGGCCTGGCTGGAGCACCTCTCAGATTAGTTAACACTGCAGCCAGTTTCCATTATAAGTCAATGGGAGTTCTGTACAAATGAGGCCAGGCTGATTCTCCCAAACTGACGAGTGAACCTGAGAAGAACGGAAGAAGTCTCCCTCATGATAAGGAAAATCTGGGCACACATGTTGCAGCATATTATGCTGATTAGCGAAACAAGTATGTGACAAACTACTGTAAACTATGCATATGTATAAATACTCAGGGCGGATCGTTAGCTGGCATAAATCCGGATAGATCCATTGAAGTCAATGGAAATAACTGATTTAATTATGCCCTGGATGCATAATTATGGTGGAAAATTGTGTGGTGATTAACTATCAAAAACTGACAGTGGGAAGCGGACATTGTGAAATTAAAGGGTCTGCCAGACAACTCCTGGAAGAAGCTTATGATTACTGTGAACAGACAAGTACCAAATTACACATGTTCTGCAACATCAAACTACTCATATGAGGAATCCTGGGGCTCTTCTTTAAATTCTCATTTGCAAATGTTAAAATGGAGCAATGATAGTTAGTACTTGTGTTGCACATTACATGTTTAAAGTATTTAACTGCTGACTAATCATCACAGTAGCCATATGTGGCAGATAATTAATTATCATATCATATCATATCATATCGACAAGGAATGTAAGGCAGAGAAATGAATGAGTTGCTTGAGGCCACACAGCAAGCCAGGAATTCTTGACTCCCAATCTGGTTCTCATTCTTCTAGGCAAGGGGCTCCCAAACTCTTCCTCAGGGCTTGTCTTCACTGCAACCATTAGCTTGAGTTCCTACACTCTGGTTCAGTGGTTCTCAACCCCTGGGCTGCTTGTGGCTGAATCAGCACACAGCTGCGGGTCATGTGACATACTCAGGGCCATACGGGTTGTATATATATTGTGTGGATGTGGCCTACATCTTACACAGAGAGCTGCATATGTGGCCCAAAATAGGTTGAGACCCATAGCTCTAGTTATTCCACTTGAGCTAGCATAGCTTTAGTAAATAAGACGAGGAAGATTTTGTAGCACCTTAGAGACTAACCAGTTTATTTCAGCATAAACTTTCGTGGGCTATAGCCCACTTCATCGGATGCTATAGCCCATGAAAGCTTATGCTGAAATAAACTGGTTTGTCTGGTTAGTCTCTAAGGTGCTACAAAATCTTCCTCGTCTTATTTACGGATACAGACTAACATGGCTGCTAATCTTAAACCCCTAGCTTTAGTGAGAGTGACCACACTGCAAAACAGTACTCAATCCACACAGAGTAATTAGATAGATTAGCAGCACAGATTAGCAAATTAATGGGATTGGCAATTGATGAGTAAATTGAGCTGCTGCATCCCTCACTGCATTAGTATCTTCATGCATGCCCACTAACATACCAGCTAGCTCAATCTGAAAGCACCATTTAACTCAACCTAGAGATGTTGGTATGTGGACAGGAGTCTTATTAGGGCAAAACTCAAATTACAGTTCCAGCTAACATTACAGTGAAGACAGACCCATAGCGAGAACCACATTATATTGCAGGGGTAGGCAACTTATGGCACGAGTTCCAAAGGCGGCACGCGAGCTGATTTTCAGTGGCACTCACACTGCCCAGGACCTGGCCACCGGTCTGGGGAGGTCTGCATTTTAATTTAATTTTAAATGAAGCTTCTTAAACATTTTAAAACCCTTGTTATACGTAAAGTAAATAATAGTTTAGTTCTAAAAATGTTAAAATGTATTTACTGGCACGCGAAACCTTAAATAAGAGTGAATAAATGAAGACTCGGCACAGCACTTCTGAAAGGTTGCTGACCCCTGTGTTAGTGGAATAGTGAAATTGTTCCATGGACAATTCCCACTCTCCTTTGTGATCTTTGAACATCTCTGTGGCTACTACAGCCGACTGATTGTAAAGGTAGTATTAGGAAAGGATGTAATATATATATTTATCTGTTGTTAGTGCAATAACTGTTTTGTTGGCTTTTTAAAAAGAAATTAAGCATACTGCCTACTTTTCCCCTTCACTGCATCTCTCCTGCCGCAGTTCCTTTTCTACCCTTTCTTCTTCCTCCGTAGGCATGCTTCACAGCCACCTATGCAGATAGAGTAGTTATCTTTAAAAATGTGTTACTTCCCTTAGACAATACCTGAGTTAACTAAATAACTTTACCTCAGTATTTATAGTGTTCAAGGCGTTTTCTGTAGTAAGTGTTGGAAAGGAAGAGTCACAGCAATAGTGGCACAGCTCAAGCACGTAGCCAGGTATGTTTATGGGCACCTGGATTTCTGAGGGAGGAGAGGCAACATAAAGACTGAACCTCCGTGAGCTCTCTGGAGGACAGGACAACAGGAGAAAGCTACAGTGTCTCTGGCTGCTCAGCAGGATCAGAAGTCAGGTGATTTCCTCTCATTACCTGTGGAAGCTGAGAGATATGAGGAGCGGATAAGTAGCATCATTACAGAGAGGAAGCCAGTTTCTTTGCTCTCAGGCTGTTTCTCCACTAGAAGAGCTTTTGGGAAGCAGGAGTTGAAAAGACCGAGGTGGGCAGAAGAAACTCTGAGAGTATAAAAAGATCTCAAAAAGGAGGAATAAAAATGGGGCAGGGGGGCAAATGAGGTACAGAATGAGGGATTGAACCAGAATGAAGGAGAGAAGGGCCCGCAATGGACCCTCCAGAGTCTGTGGGGATTGGAGACAGAACCACTGGCCATCACATGATGTGGTGACAACATTCCCTCTCTCCTCCCACTGCAGCACCAACAGAATATTCCCAGGAAAATGAAGTGAGAAGATCCGTAGTGTATTTTCCTTCCCAGAGCAGAGATCCCTCCAACTTACTCATTTCTAAAGGATAAATAAGGAACCTGAACTATATCATTTCTATTTGCTACTTTAACTATTTGTCTAGTAACATTAAGCTCAAGCAGGGAGTTTTGTCTGAGGGACACAACCTACGTTATTAGCACCACATGTTCTGAGATAAAGAAAAGAAACTTTCTTATTTCAGATGCCTCATTTCTGAGTTGCCACCCCAGCCTCTGACTTTTTAACTTCTTTGCCATTTTGAATGGATTTCAAAACAAATCCACAGACACATAGAATCTTTGGTTATTTTTGGCTAGTGTTGGATACACGAATAGTCCAAAAAGTTTCTGACGTTGTGCCAAATGTCCATGTGCCTAAAGCTTAAAAGTCATGTTTTCCAGGAAACCTTGAAGTTTGCTGAGATTTATGCTTTTGATATTGTCATCCATTACTGTATTCAAAGGAGTTGTCTGCATAAAGGTTGATAGAGGGCAGTCAAACCTTTAGCACTGCACAAATTATATCATTAGGTGTCTGCCTATGGGTCGACTTGTTCTCAAGCCCCCAAAACTAAACACAGCTGAGATCTAAATCCTTTGACAAATGAAGGCTGTGTGCAAGGATCACGAATAACATATGGCAAATGGAATTTCTAAACATCACCCTGCAGAACAATATACACCTGATAAATGGCCATTTACAATAATACTGTTGAAAAAGACACTTGATGCAAGCGTGATGCATGGCAGAGAAACATTAATATAAATTTATAAGACATTTCAAAGCTGACAATGGTTTTGTATAATTGCACTGTCTGCAATTTCTTGTGCCATATAAGGGCTGCATCCTTATTTGCTTGAACAAGGATATGAAGGAGGATAGTAATTTGACTGTCATGCCTTAAGTCTGTGGAGCCATGAGGAAGAAAGGTGGTAATAATTACAGTTGTGTGGACACAGATGTAACAAGAGACACACATAGTGAGAATAGGAACAAACTCAGGAAGGTTGAGAGGACAGGAATGATGAGGTACTGCTTGAGTTTAATTTCTCAGGTGTATTTGTGGTAATAATAAATGTATCAGCTTGCATGATTATAGTGCCTTTGTCTTAAGAGGTCTCAAAGAATTTTGCAGTTAAATTGAAATATAAATTAAATGCAGGGATCGCTTCACCTACAACTGAGATGCAGCCATCTCTGGGTGTAACACTTAAGTGAAACAACAGAAAGAAACATTGCCCAATGGTTTAGGACAAAAAGTGAAGGATGATGCATCTGAAATGTCAGAGGGAATTTTGGTACACAAAATGTAATTTCCCCCCTGAATACTGACCCAGATATTTGTCTGAACTAGTGGAGATTATGCTGAGATTTCATCATCCACCCTCTTCAGACCGTCTTCCACTGTCCCCACTCTCCCCTCCACTTGGATCTGTCTCTCTGGTGGATGCTCACTGGCCAACTATCCCTCCCTCCACGTATGTTCAGAGAGGGATGATAGATATGTCCTCCACCCTTCTGACTCCATCACGGTGCAATCTCCACTTGCCTTCCTTTGGGGGTATGTGGAAGGGGGCTGTCTACTTCTTTTACTGAATATTTTCTATCCCCCTAATTCATTCCCTGCCCCTGGTGCTGAAAATACATGAGGCAGGGACAGGAATGTGTCTTCGCCTTCTTTGTTGTTCACCCCAACCAGTCATTTCAGCTCTGGACACGGTGACTGATGTTTTTCAACTCTGCTCTTCTCTGTACTCACTGTAGGTGGCTCAGCAAAGAGAACCTGTTGGCTTCTTGCCTTACTGGCCACACACTGACATTGCAGTTGTAAACCACTCAGTCAGCAACCAAACTGTCACATATCCTGAAATTTTGGCCACGTCTGTGAATTAGGGAGCTGGCTGAAAACTTTAGAATGTGTGGTTGGTTGGTTGGTTGGTTGGTTGGTTGGTTGGTTCGTTGGTTGTGAAAACCAGGGACAAATTTTACCTGAAAAAATTTCCACAAGAAAAGTTCCCATTTTTCCCAGCTCTAGAGAACTTCAGAGACTAGCCTGCAAAACTCATGATCTGCTTTCTTCTGCCCTGCTGTAGTAGCCAGCTACTCCTTCATGATTCCTAGGTCCTACTTTTGGATAGTCCCACCATCTTTGTTTTAGCTCCTTCCTAGCTTCCTGCTCTTGGCAGCTCCTTGCAATACTCTGCGTTCTCACCTTTCCCTAATTTACCTCATGTGACTTCTCAGCAGCACCTTTCTGGGTCTGTTCTATTAACTGCCCATCATTTTCTCCTGAAGCTAAAATGTAATATTTTGAATTACTGTTGTGAATTTATCAAATACTCCATGAGCACCTTATACTTACTATATACTGGTACCTCTAGCTACAATTTAACTGCATGGAGTACATCATAGACTCATAGACCTTAAGGTCAGAAGGGACCATTATGATCATCTAGTCTGACCTCTTGCCCAATGCAGGCCACATAATTTTACCCACCCATACCTGCAATATACCTCTCACCTATATCTGAGCTATTGAAGTCCTTAAATCTTGGTTTAAGGACTTCAAAGCACAGAGAATCCTCCATCAAGTGACCCATGCCCCTTGCTGCAGAGGAAAGTGAAAAACCTCCAGGGCCTCTGCCAATTTGCTCTGGAGGAAAATTCCTTCCCGACCCCAAATACGGGCAAGACTCACCAGCCAGATACCCAGGAAAGAATTCTCTGTAGTATCTTAGATCCCATCCCCTCCAACTTTCCATCATATACCACCAGGCCCCTCTATTACCATAGTCAAAGATCAATTGCCTAAATTATGTTTTCCCATCACACCATCTCCTCCATAAACTTATCAAGCTTCATCTTGAAGTCAGACTACTTTCCCACCATATTTCTGTTATCCCTATAATATCTGGTTTCACTTCCTGCACCAGTAGCTCTAGTTCCTCCATTTTGTTACCTAGGCTTCTCGCATTGATGTATAAACATCTTAATTTTTGCTGTTTGCCCTCAATCACATTCTTTACCCAATTGGGCCTGGACATTCTATCACAAGTATGACCTATTAGGCTGGTATCCACACTGCCCTTCCTCCTCATGTAAGAACCTTATCAAGATATATAGACATTGTTTGAGATTTAAGGGTAGGTCTTCACTACCCGCCGGATCAGCGGATAGCGATTGATCTTTTGGCGATTGATTTATTGCGTCACCGAGAGGTGGAAGCTGGAGTCGACGGAGGAATGCGCCACCGACCACCGCCGTCATGAGAATCGCAGGTAAGTCTGCCGAAGATACGCCAACTTCAGCTACTTTATTTAAGTAGCTAAAGTTACGTATCTTCGGTCGATTCCCCCCACCCCCCGCCCCTCCAGTGTAAACCAGCCCTAAGAAAAGATGTGTATTTAAGTAATAATGACTGAACAGAGGGCATTTCCAGGAAGTTAATGGCTGGCTAGAACAGCTTTTAAACCAAGTTAGTCATTAATTACTAGGCAACACCCATTCCAAACATCATTATTGCAATTATAAACTGCAAAATTAAGTGAAGAAAGTGAATGTATTGAATTGACATGAACTACACATTGTCATCAATATGGTGTTATATATATAGTCCTAGAAATTAAATATCACATCATGTAAGCTTTCTGTGTACAGTGCTCCCATTGACTTATAGTGGAACCTATGCTCTTCCAGCTTGTCTGTGAACCACTGATAATTACTCTCTGGGAACGGTTTTCCAATCAATTATGTAAACACCTCATAGTAGCTCCATCTAGGTTGTATTTCCCTAGTTTGTTTATGAGAAGGTCATGCTAGACGGTAACAAAAGCCTTACTAAAGTCAAGATAAACCGGGCCCTCGTGACTTGAAGACATTTACCTTGTCTAAGTAATTTTTAACTTGTTCTTTCCCTATTTTAGCCTCTGCTCCTACCTCACTTTCACTGGCATTCATTATGCCAGACTCCCAATTGCTACTAAGCTTTTTGGTGAAAGCTGAAACAAAAAAGTCATTTAGCACTTCTGCCATTTCCACATTTTCTGTTATTGTTCCTACCTCCCACAATGAGTAACAGGCCTACCCTGTCTTTGGTCTTCCTCTTCCTTCTAATGTATTTGTAGATTGTTTTCTTGTTATCCTTTATGTCTCTAGTTAGTTTGATCTCGTTTTGTACCTTGGCCTTTCTAATTTTGTCCCTACATGCTTGTGTTATTTGTTTAAATTAATTCTTTGTAACTTGACTTAGTTCCCACTTTTTGTAGGACTCTTTTTTTTGTTTTTAGGTCATTGAAGATCTCCTAGGTAAGCCAGGGTGGTCTCTTGCCATACTAATCTTTCCCACACAGTGACTTTCCACTTGTGCTCTTAATAATGTCTCTTTGAAAAACTGCCAACTTTCTTGAACTGTTTTCCCCCTTCCCCTACAAAATCCCAGAGTTTACTGAAGTCTCCCTTCTTGAAATCCATTATCTTTATTGTGCTATTTTCCTTTCTACCATTCCTTATAATCATGAACTCAGTCATTTCACAATCACTTTCACCTAAGCTGCCTTCGACTTTCACATTCTCAGCCAGTTCCTCCCTATTTGTCAAAATCAAATCTAGAACAGCCTCTCCCATAGTGGCTCTCTCCACCTTCTCAAATAAAAAATTGTCTTCAATACACTCCAGTAACTTGTTGGATAATCTGTACCCTGCTGTGTTATTTTTCCAACAAATGTTTGGGTAGTTGAAGTCCCCCACCAAGCCAAAAATCCTATGTGTTGGATGATTTTGTTAGTTGTTTTAAAAAAGCCTCATCCACCTCTTCTTCCTGGTTAAGTAGTCTGTAGTAAATCCCTACCATAACATCATCCTTGTTTTTTACCCCTTTTATCTTTACCCAGAGACTTTCAACAAGTCTGTCTCCTATTTCCATCTCAACTTCAGTCCAAGTGTATATATTTTTAATATATAAGGCAATACCCCCTCCCTTTCCTCCGTGCCTGCCTTCCTATTCAAGCTGTACCCTTCTATACCAATATTCTTGTCATGCATATTATCCCACCAAGTCTCTGTGATGCCAATTATGTCATAGTTGTGTTTATTAACTAGCATTTCAAGTGCTTCCTGGTTATTCCCTACACTTCTTACATATTCCCTACACTTCTTATATAGACATCTAAGATACTTGTTTGATTTCCCCACTGTGTTCTCTCTTGTTTTTCCAATCCCTGCTATAATGCTCCATGCTCCTCCCTGATTCCGACCCTTCTCCCAGGTCTCCATGTTTTAAATTTACTCATGTTCTTCTTGAACTAGAAGGCCCTGTCACATGCTAGAGTATAATAGTGTATAAGTAATAGCCAACATGGATTTGTCAAGAACAAATCATTCCAAACCAACTTAATTTCCCTCTTTGACAGGGTTACTGATTTAGTGGATGGGGAAAGTAATAGACTTCATACATCTTAATTTTAGTATGGCTTTTGACCCAATCCCACAGGACCTTCTCATAAGCAAACTAGGGAAACTTATCTAGATTAAATTACTATAAGGTAGGTGCACAACTGGTTGAAAGATCGTACTCAAAGAATATTTATCAATGGTTTGCTGTCAAACTGGGAGAACATATCTAATAGAGTCCTGCAGTGGCCTGTTCTGGTATTGGGTCTATTCAATATTTTCCTCAATGACTTGGATAATGGTCAGGAAGGTTGTTCATAAATTCATGGATGACTCAAAGCTGGTTGGGCTTACAAACACTTTTGGGATAGGATTAGGACATTACCTTGACAAATTGGAGAACTGGTCTGATATCAACAAGATGAAATTCAATAAGGACAAGTGCAAAGTATTACACTTAGGAAGGAAAAATCAGATGCACAGCTACAGAATGGGAAATAACTGGCTGGGTGGTAGTGCTGCTGAAAAGGATCTGGGGATTATAGTGGATCACAAATTGAATATGAGCCAATAATGTGATGCAGTTGCAAAACAAAACTAATATTGTTCTGGGGTATATTAACAGAAGTGTCGTATGTTACACTGAGGTTAGATATTAGGATAAACTTTCCAACTATAAGGATAGTTAAGCTCTGACATCATTGGAGGTTTTTAAGAACAGGTTGGACAAACACTTGTTAGGGATGGTCCAGGTATAATAGGTCCTTCCTCAGAGCAAGGGGCTTGTCTAGATGACCTTTTGCGGTCCCTTCCAACCCTACATTTCTGTGATTCTAAGCAGTAATCACTGGGTGAAATTCCATGGATTATGTTTCACAGGAGGTCAGACTAAATTACCACAATGGTCCTTTTGGGCCTTAAAACTATTAATATGTATAATACATGCACAAAGATACAATTTATGTATATACATATTAATTATTTTTATGTCAGTATCATAGGTACCAGCTAACTCCATTTACCGCTACAGCCATCATTAAGTGGCTAATTTCTTACAGGCATCATGGCAGAGGCAGCTGTTCAAAGAGGACATTCCATGCATAGGAGTAATTTTTATTCACATGAATAATCTTAACCCACACAAGTAGTCCTTTTCACGTCAGTGGGACTCTTCACATGAGTACAGCTTTGCAGGATCAGGCCTTAAATGCAGTTAACAACTTGAAGTGAATCCCAAACTTGGAACATGTCTTCCATGCATGTTTTCCATTAGTTTATTCCTGGCTTTGTATCACCACATTTTCTTCACAGGAAACATCTATGTTAAACATCACTGTCAAACCCAAGACAAGAGACACATTCAAAAGCACATGGAGGTTTTTTTTTTTTTTTTTGTTACTATAAGTTGCCCACAGAGGGTCCGTTCATTCTGTTTGCTTGTTCCACTGTGTAATAGCTCAACTTGAATATCAACAAGATAAGCTTTTAAAAGCAGAATATTCCCAGCTGTTGTAGTCAGGCAGCAGCAGGTTCCTATCGGAGGACAGGAGAACAATCCAATGCATCCGTGGCAATGGCAGCGTCTGGAGGAAGCATGTGTTCTCTGTACACAGTAGCAAAAGATCCAATAGGCAGCAATTAGTACCAGCAGAATGAAGATGAACAGTCATATACATAACCTTAATAAAAATGTCACAGAAGAAAAGTCTCACTATGGATCCTTTGTAGGAGAGAAAGAACTGTCTTTCTTTCTTCTCTTTTGCATTCATTTATGTCCATATTTTTGATTTACTTAGGCACATGTTTTTTGCTGCCATATTATCCCTTTGTTCTATGACAAAATAAACAAAACAGCATTTTCTATATTTGCATACAAACATCAAAAAGCCCAGCATTCAAAGCAGTGTGGTTCCATCATTTTACACCTACTTTTTTTCCAGCCCAACATCATCACCCAAATAGATAATTTATGTAGGATTAATTAATCCATTTGCTTTCCAAAGCATCACCACCAGTTTTGGCAAGTATTCCCCCCATGAAACCAATGTATATTATGGACCTGAAAATCTTTCTCTCAGGGTTGCTAGTTGAGTTCTAGACAGAGCATTACAAAGCTTACTCATCCCTGGTAAGCATAACTCTTTAAATACTCAATGGGAACCGATAAGGAGTAGTTTTAATGCCATGTCAGCAGTGCTCTTTTTACCATCTCAGCTCCAGACAAGTCCCATGACTATACGGAAAAATGATTAAAGGACAATTATACCATGGAGGAAAGTCACTGTGTAAAGGGACATGTTGCTTTTTAAATAGTTCTTCTCTTACAGTCATTTCCTTGTTAAAATTTATTCAGTTTGCTAGTCAAAAGAGAACGTTTCTAATTGCTAGCAAACTGCATTAGGGATCTGAAAATCAAGCAGGGTTCATTCTGTCTCTTATATCATCACTAGTAATAAAGATCCCGTCTCAAAATTTAGCTGAGAATTTTGTTAATGATGCACAAGGCAGAAGAGACAACTTGCTGTCCTTTATCTATAATGGTCCTACAATGCCAAATGTAACACTAGTGAAAACTTGATTGTGTCAATAAAGTAAGTAGCTATCATTTCAAGACATGCAGAGGGTAGATATGTTGAGTAAGAAGGTGCCATTTTATAGTGGGCTTGATCCTTCCAACACTTAAATCCATGTATGTCTGTATTCATGGGAGTATCCCCATAGAAGTCTACTGATCTGCTCATATATAAGATAAACAAGCTAAATTGTGACTTAATTGGCATCATAGATGCTTGTTGGGATAAATCTCATGACCAGAATATTGGTATAGAGAAGTATAACTTGTTCAGGAAGGACAGCCTGGGAAAAATAGGGAGGAGGTATTGCATTATGCATCATTTGTTCAGAAGTCCAGAAGGAGATGAGAGACAGACCAGTTGAAAGTCTCTGGGTGAGGAGGTAAAAAATAGGAGTGATATCATGGTACAGGGAGATGAAGGAGGCATTTCTAGAGCAAATAACAGAAATATCCAAAACACAAGAACTAGTACAGCGGTTTTCAAACTTATGAGAACCGTGACCCCTTTTTGGTGCTTCGGCTGTCACAGCGGACCCTTGTACATCCACCGAAAAGCCACCGAACGCATTACTTCCACATTCGGTGGCTTTTTGGTGGACATGCCGAGCACTCCCGACTGCAGCCAAAGAGAGCGCTTGGTATGTCCGCCGAAAAGCCGCCGAATGCGGAAGTAAAGTGTTCGGCAGCTTTTCATGGGCGCTGGGAGCTTGCAACCCCGCTGGGAGCACTCGGCAACCCCCGGGGGGGTCGTGACCCCCGATTTGAGAACCACTGAACTAGTAAGACTGGGGGACTTTAACTACCCAAACATCTGTTGAAAAAGTAATACAGGAAAATATAAAATTTCCAGTAAGTTCTTGGAATGTATTAGGGGCAACTTTTGTTTTAGAGTGTGAAGCAGGACAGCAAAGGGAGACAGCAAATAGAGAGTATGATTATAAAATTTGCAGATGATACCCGGATGAGAACAGTTGCAAGCACTTGGGAGGACAGGATTAGAATTCAAAACAACCTTGACTTAATAGCAAATTGATCTGAAATCAACAAGATGAAATTCAAGAAAGACAAGGAAAAATAAAATGTGCAACTACAAAATGGGAAATAACTAGCTAGGCAGTAGTACTGCTGAAAAGGATCTGGAGTTATGGTGATCCCAAATTGAATACGAATCAACAATGTCATGCAGTTGTGGAAAAGGCAAATATTATTCTGGGGTGTATTAACAGGTGTGTCATATGTAGGACATAGGAGGTAATTGAACTTCTCTCCTTGGCACTGATGAGGCCTCAGCTGAAGTACTGCGTTCAATTCTGGGCACTGCATTTTAAGAAGGATGTGCATAATTGGGAGAGTCCAGAGGAGAGCAGCAAAAATGAAAACAGATTTAGAAAGCTTGACCCACGAGAAAAAGTTTAAAAAACATGGACATATATAGACATGAGAAAAGAAGACGGAGGGAAGACCTAATAACAGTCTTCAAATATTTTATAAAGAGATGGTGATCAATTTTTCTCCACAACCCCTGTAGGTAGGACAAGAAGTAATGGGCTTAATCTGCACCAAGGGAGATTTAGATTAGATTTTAGGAAAAAAACTAGCTATTGGGGAGTTAAATTCTGGAATAGGCTTCCAAGGGAGGTTGTGGAATCCCCATCAATAGTAGCTTTTAAGAACAGGTTGGACAAACATCTGTCCATGATGGTCTAGGCTTACTTGGTCGTGCCTCAGCTTACGAGGACTGGACTTGATGACCTCTTGAGGTCCCTTTCAGCCCTACATTTCTATGCTATTCATAATGTCACTTGCATATGTAAATGTTTGCTAAAACAGCATCTCACAGATAGGAAAAGGAACAATTCCAAATGAAAAAGTGTTTGGAATTCTTCAACCTTCTGTGCGGTCCCTTTTCTGCTAATACTGTCTAATATCTACAAGGCCATGGAAGGGAGTGAACGGAAGGACCTATGATTCAATCCCTGAAATACTTGTGCCAAAAAAACAAATTTAACAAATCTTTACTTAAAAAATGAAAACATTATCTCATCAAGCAAGGCAGCACACAGTAATACCCACAGGAATAGAAGTGTAGACAGTACACTGGTATGACATCCCATCTTCTTCCTAGTTAACGTGGGTGATGACAGCAATCCATTTGCAATATGCATCAAACCCTAAATAGCCTCTTCTAACTATGCTCACTTCTGTTCACATTGCTATATATCCCTATAAACAGAAGAGAAATGCATGGCTACAAAAATTATCTTTCACAATTTTAACTGTACTGAGTAATGAATCAGTTTTGGATCAAAAACAATAGAAGTTTCTCTCTCTCTCTCCTCTCCCCCTCTTACTACCCACTCTGTCTGTGATATGGACGTTAACTCATGGGGACTATTGACTTAACATGATTAAAGGGTTGCCTGTTTTGCATCAGTATTCCTAAAATCCTTTTTATTATCTTCCATTCGTCAAAGTTTGATAAGGAGGAAGAAGGATGAAGCTATTTATAATTCAGAATGACTGTTACCAAAAAGTATTTAAAACCAAATCATAGCAAGTCAGAGTTTACAGTTAAATCAGCTCAAATGAAAGGCATCACTTTGAGAACAATTAGTAAAGCTGACAAAACTAATTTTGACCTTACGGTCTTTTCAGTGCCAAGTCAGCTTTTCTTCCAGTATCCAAATATGTCTGATGTGTCTGTGTGGGCATAATGGAGGCAACATAGCAATTCCATAGTTAAATCTGTGTTGATATTTGTATTTAACAGAGGATTAAGCCTCTTTGTTGTATGTGAATAGTATTTTCCCCATCTTTTGAGCACTCAGTCAGTGAGTACAGAATACTTTTCCTGAGAATTTAGAATTAACTCTCTTCAGTATTTTATGAGTAATAATCATATGAAAACAGGGTCTTATTGAAGTTTTGATTTGCTCACTCTAGCATATAACATCCTGATTTTTGAGATAAGAAAATGTACTCGCTTCTTAGTAAAGTTTAAGGCATAAGCTATTTTAAAAATGCATTAATGTGGTATTTTTAAATGTATTCATAACTATTTCCATTTACTTAGTGATAATCATTGATGAATATTTTTGTTGAAGAATTTTATCATTATAGGACATATTTTTCTTCAGATGAATGCTCCACATATAAATTTTAATTTAAAAAATATGTTTCTATGCCTCATGGTGATGAAGATAACCTTGAGAACATGCACCAAATATGATTGTTTTTCTTTCTTAGCCTCAAGACAGCCTAAAACTATGGCTGTGTTGCGTGACCTGCTTCATTTATCTCAACTTTAACTTTGACTTATTCATTTGTTATTTATTTATATATTACAGACCAGATTCTCTTTCGTGTCTCAGGACAAGAGAGAAGGGGGATCATCAAGAAGTCATTACGGCTCCCTGATTCTGTGACCCAGTCCTTGCCTCATCACCACTTATTGTTGTTACTAGGCAGCTCTAAGTTATGGCACTGAGGTAGGATCCTTAATGGTCTATCAGCTGTGACTTGGAACTGGGTACATGCTTAAGTGATTTACTGAATTGGAGTCCTCAATAAAAGTGGCCTGATTTTCACAGGTACTGAGCACTCACAGCTGTTGTTCAAGTGACTGAAGGCTGTGGGAGCTCAGCACCTTAAAAATGAAGCCAGTGGAATTAGAAACCTAAATACAAATGTAGTTGCCTAATTATATGCACCCATGTTTTGACCGTAGCATGTAAGCTCTTTAGGGGTAGAAGCCATGTCTGTACGTTTGTACAGTGCTCAGTAGAATAGTGTCCTCATCCTGCTCAAGGCTTCTGGGAATTACTGTAGCGTCAATGTTAAATTACACACAGAAATATGTTAAAAGAACATTGCTGAAATTGGAAAGTCAAGCATTCAAAAGTTAGGAAATTCCAGAATTAAGGCTGCTAGTGCAACCTCAGTTCAGTCCCTAGCTGCAGATGCATTATGCTACTGTCTTTACTTACATGATAACACATATTTTTTTCCGCAGGACACCTGCTTCATTTATTTGCTGACACCAGAGGAATGGTGAGACTCTGGAATCCTGGGTTCCATCCTCAAGGCTCTGAAGGCAAGTATGCTTTTGTGGTCCCAGATCCTTCTGCCCTTTTCTTCCAACAGTGAAACCATCTTCCCTTTCCCCTTCAAACTCTCCCTGTGCCAAATTTGGGTGGATTTTTACAGGAATAGCAAAAGGTGCATCCTTGACACAAATTTCAAGCCTCTGCTCCAAACTATGAGGAGCTAAAGCTTCTCAAAGTAAAGGCCACAACATGATGTATTTTCCCCTAGTTTCATATTTAGAAACTGATGAACTGTTGTAGTTGAAATTTCCCAAGAAAAACCCCAGCCTGGGGCAGACCCCAACATGAAAAAGTTCAACCCAGTTAACATCTGGGAAAGTTTTATACGCAACTGAAACAGGGTCTTAAAATGGAAAACCCCACCTATAATAATAGGAAGATTTCTCTTGGGACAGCAGACAGCAAGGACCACTGCTTTCCCTCTGGAGCTTCATAAGGCCTAATAGCTTCCATTGTCTCTTGGGTTTGATATCCCCTGATGGTTGAGACTACCTGAGAGTTGCACTGAATCAGTATACTTCCTGATTCAACACTGTAGGCTGTGTCAATCCAAGCTAGTGGCACTGGCATCTTCCAAACTGAGGATGGTGGACGGTTCCTCCTCCTGTACCTGAAGGACTTCGGCCGCCAGCAGTTATGTGGAAATATGTTTTGGGGGAAATAAAATATAGATTCAAATTTTTGCAAAAAGTATTTCCCTCCTTTTTGACCCGCTCCAGTTTTGTCAGCAGCAAGTGACTGTGCACCCAGCTCCTGTTCAGAGAGCCAGTAGTGATAAGGGGAGGGACATGCACCAGAATAAAAAATTGGCCACTTTTTGAGGTGCACTTTCTGTGCTCGCTGTGGCCAGAGGAGCTGGCTTCCCCAACCCCTCCACCATGGTCGGGGGAGCTGGTGCTCCCCACCAGGGCCAGTGGAGCTCACTATCCCTCGGTAGCTAGAGGATCTGGATTTCCCCCCACCTCCAGTCCCAGAGCTGGAGGAGCTCGCTCTCTCTGCCTGGTCCTGAAGGAGTTCTGTGCCCCCACTGATGGGGGAGGGTGACTGTGCCCTACTTGCCAACCCCCACTCCCATGCACACACTCCTGGACAAGGGAGAATGAAAAAGATATTTCTTTATATGATGAGGAATCATAAAAATTTTCTCAGTGAAAAGTGACGAGAGAAAATTGTGCCTAAACCTGGGAGACAATGGGTGAGCTGGCATTGTGCTATGTAACAACTGGCCACAGGAATGGATAAACTTCAAACCCATTGCATAACCTTATGCAAGCAGATCATCCCTCCTTCCCACAGAGACTGGAGTGGTCCATGTATTTTATGCACTATGGCAACATTCACATTGCTTGTCATGCCAATAAAGTCTTATTGAGCAGAACTGAACTGAAAAACATGTGCATTTCTCAAGCTCATTCTGCCTGGAGGAATCCTGCTGTAGCTAGCAGAGCTCCTACATCAGAGGATATGCCAGCCAGCATCTCTGCTGCCTCTGACCTCACCTTCCTATCAGGATACAACCATTAGTGTATTGTTAATAATCTTGAAGTATTGTTTTTGTAATAACTGGTTTTTGGGGTGGGGGAGAAGACATTAATTGCCTGTTTTTTTGTGTAGTAAATCAAATGACAATCTTATATAAATCTGTACAAAGCTTTTAATGAACTGGGTCCTATAGGTGAAAGCCAACAGCAATATTAGAAACGGTGTTTATTTTATAGCCTAGAAACTGCATTTTAAATGCTAGTATAGGTTTATATGACAGTTCTATTAAATATATAATAGACCCATTACAAAGAAAACCCTTTACATCTGCTTTTATCTGTGTCTAAATGGCATGCCCAGCCCTGCAACTCCTCAAATGAGACATTTTTAGAACCTTATTTATGTTACAGCCATAACAAACTAGCAACTAGAAAACTATAATGGGCACAAACGGCTAATAAAAATGAGATTGTTGAAAAATACTTCTTAATAACAACTTACAAAGGACCCTGATAAAATAGAGCTGAGGCTCTGTTTCCCTGGAAGTCTGCCACCACTGTAATCATAGCCATTTGGCAGCAGGTACTCCTCACTTTGCATCTTCTGTGACCATTTCCCTCTGAGTCTGCTGAAAGCCAAGTACCCTGAGGTTATTTCCCGCACAGCCCCCACCCCCCCCACCCCGACATTAGTCAGTTGGTGCCTACTAATCCTGAGACCTTTTGGGGTGAATCTTCCCCTCCCCCATCCATTATACACTGGGTGTCCTGAAAGGAGGAGTCACAGCAGATGCTTGTAATTTGCTCCATGAGGGGAAGGGAGCCAGAATCTCCTGCAATGTGTGTGTATTGTTCCCCTGTCCTACTGAAACCTGTACGACTTCTCTGCTGAAGTTGATGTGTTTAGATAAGGCATCTAAGATGAACAGGTGAAGCTCTGTGTTTGTCAAGTTAAAACTATTTTGTCTCAGCTAAATATCAGTTCCCCAGCTGATATCCCTCTGCCATTTTGGGCAGGACAGAAGTCATTTTCTTTGAAGGAATCTGACAAGATCCATGTGAACTGGGAAAATAATTTCCCACCAGACAAGAAAACATGCATTCCTCAAAATATAAAACTGTCTGTGGCAGCACCCCTGGGTAGTTGCAGAGCAAGAGGCAGGAGAGATAGTGCCGATGATATTTTTGACTAATGGTTCTCAGTGATTTGTCTGATCCAGTCCAACGTCACGATGAATAGTTTTGGTTACAAATAGATGTCTTTTCTGGTTCAACATAATGCCTGGCATTACACCGTGGAAGATGGAAAGTACAGTAGAATCTCAGAGTTACAGACACCAGAATTACAAACTGATGCATCAACCCCACACTTCATTTGAGACTAGAAGTACACAATCAGGCAGTAGCTGAGGGGGGAAAAAAAGCAAATACAGTACAGTACTGTGTTAAATGTAAACCACTAAAAAAATAAAGGGAAAGCAGCATTTTTCTTCTTCATAGTAAAGTTTCAAGCTGTATTAAGTCAATATTCAATTGTAAACTTTTGAAAGAACAACCATAATGTTTTCTTCAGAGTTACAAACACTTCAGAGTTACAATTCCCAAGGTGTTCGGAACTCTGAGGTTCTAGCTGTAGTTGCTAACACTGGTCTACAATTTTTTAGAAGTTGTCTGCTTCAGAGATAAAATGTGATATTTATTATGTATTTTGATGTGCTGAATTCAAATATGGCCATTAAAACAACTGATTGGCTACTGTTTCTAAGATATTTAAGTTTTTACATTTTATGTCTATGTATATTGTGTAGATAGTAGAGTTTTAATCATAAATTGTAAATCTAGGTCTTTTCATGTGTTTAGGGTTGCTTTACATGATAATATTTCACCTGTCCTGTTTATGGAACACTTTAAAAATCAGCAAAAGAGTTATATAAATAAAATGTATTATGAAACAAAAGGCAAAAAACTATTATGTACATAGTTTAGTCCTATTCAGTGTCTACTCAGCGCTTCTTGGCTTGTCTCTTCTATTCATTAAATGGAGCATCTCTTGTCACTGTCCAGCAATAGTCTGCAAGCATTGATGGGCTCCATTTGCCCTGATAGCGTTTCTCCATTGTTGCAATGTCCTGGTGAAATCGCTCGCCGTGCTCGTCGCTCACTGCTCCGCAGTTCGGTGGAAAAAAATCTAGATGAGAGTGCAAAAAATGTATCTTTAGTGACATGTTGCAACCAAGGCTTTTGTATGCCTCGAGGAGGTTTTCCACCAACAACCTGTAGTTGTCTGCCTTGTTGTTTCCGAGAAAATGGATTGCCACTGACTGGAAGGCTTTCCATGCCGTCTTTTCCTTGCCACGCAGTGCATGGTCAAATGCATCATCTCGAAGAAGTTCACGAATCTGAGGACCAACAAAGACACCTTCCTTTATCTTAGCTTCACTTAAACTTGGAAATTTTCCACAGAGGTACTTGAAAGCTGCTTGTGTTTTGTCAATGGCCTTGACAAAGTTCTTCATCAGACCCAGCTTGATGTGTAAGGGTGGTAACAAAATCTTCCTTGATTCAACAAGTGGTGGATGCTGAACACTTTTCCTCCCAGGCTCCAAAGACTGTCCGAGTGGCCAATCTTTCTTGATGTCGTGGGAATCTCTTGCACGACTATCTCATTCGCAGAGAAAACAGCAGTACTTTGTGTATCCAGTCTGCAGATCAAGCAAGAGAGCAACAAGCGTCAAATCTCCACAAAGCTGTCACTGATGTTGGTCATAGTTTATGCACCTCAAAAGTTATTTCATGTTGTCATAGATTTCCTTCATATGGACTGCATGACCAACTGGAATTGATGGCAAAACATTGCCATTATGCAGCAAAACAGCTTTAAGACTCGTCTTCGATGAATCAATGAAGAGTCTCCACTCATCTGGATCGTGAACGATGTTGAGGGCTGCCATCACACCATCGATGTTGTTGAAGGCTACAAGATCACCTTCCATGAAGAAGAATGGGACAAGATCCTTTGGACGGTCACGGAACATGGAAACCCTAACATCACCTGCCAGGAGATTCCACTGCTGTAGTCTAGAGCCCAACAGCTCTGCCTTACTCTTGGGTAGTTCCAAATCCCAGACAAGGTCATTCAGTTCAGCCTGTGTTATGAGGTGTGGTTCAGAGGAGGAGGATGGGAGAAAATGTGAGTCCTGTGACATTGATGGTTCAGGACCAGAAGTTTCATCCTCTTCCTCTTCCTTGTCTGACTCAAGTGAGAATGATTCTGGTGCATCAGAAACTGGTAGTCCTTCTCCGTGGGGTATTGGGCGTATAGCTGATGGAATGTTTGGATAATGCACAGTCCACTTTTTCTTCTTTGACACACTTTTCCCAACTGGAGGCACCATGAAGAAGTAACAATTGCTGGTATGATCTGTTGGCTCTCTCCAAATCATTGGCACTGCAAAAGGCATAGATTTCCTTTTTCTGTTCAACCACTGGCGAAGATTTGTTGCACAAGTGTTGCAGCATATGTGTGGGGCCCACCTCTTGTCCTGATCTCCAATTTTGCAGCCAAAATAAAGGTGATAGGCTTTCTTAACCATAGTGGTTATACTGCGCTTTTGTGATGCAAAAGTCACTTCACCACAAACATAGCAGAAGTTATCTGCACTGTTCACACAAGTACGAGGCATCTCTGCTCACTTTGGCTAAACAGAATTGTGTCCCTTTGCAAAATCAAACACTAACAAATAAGAGAGCACGACCCTGTATGATTTTTAGAGCTGATATAGGGCAATTTGTTCAGCAGAGTGATGTAAGCTCCGTTATGATTGCATCATCCGTGATTCTAGGAATAACATGATGCAATTCATATCATGTATGACGCAATACCAGCTTCAGATTGCATCATTCATTGTTTTGCCTAAAAAGCAAGTACTGTCCAAACCCAGTCATAGATTTATTCACAGATCCAGTCAAAGATGTATTTTAGTCATTTCTGGTTTAAATTGAGATCCCTTCCCTTTATAACTCACTTATCCTCCACCATTCCCATGTCAAGGGTCGTATATACTGACCCAATAGCATATCTTGAAAACTAGAGCCAATCAACAATTTTAAGCATCATTTTCGTTCTCAGTGACCCAGAATTAGTAAAGTTTGACTACATTTATTTCAGAAGCATTTTGGCTGTAGAGCAGTGTAATTAGTGTATGCATTGGATATTTAGTTCCCTATTCCTTGAAAAACAATTGATTAAACTTTTAAAAAATAAATACTGCAGCAGGCAACTTGTTTAAGGACTACAAATACAGTATAAGGTGTGCAAAAAAGTGAATAAGTAGAGAGAGTAATTTGTATTACTGTAGAACCTAGAGCCTAGAAATTGTGTGAGGCACACATAGTAAGACATACCCTCGTCTCTGAATAGCTTAGGGTCTAAATAGCCAGGCGTAGCAGAATAGTGAAGTAACTCACCCAGCAGATAAAGTGGCAGAGCTAGGAATAGAACTGAAGTCTCCTGAATTTCAATCCAGTTCCCTGTCTACTACAATCATCACCTCCTGGTTATAGTCAAGTTCATTTCACTCACAATTGAGCTTATCTATCTATAGTCATACTGCTCATTCTTTGGTTTTCAGTGCATAACAACACATTACAATTTTTTTTTGAGGGAGGTGAGGAGTTTGGGAATGATGGGCAGTGGAGGATGGTGGTTGTTTGACGAATAGAGCATCCATGGATATAGAAAGCCAAAATATATATGGACCTTCTTTTTCCTTTTTATCTTTGAAAGAATCAAGGAAGATAAGACAAACATTTCCCTTGAAAGGATCTGAACAATGTGAACATTAGAGTAGAATCCTTAATTAAAGAGCATGTTAATGAATACAGCTAAATTAGGATGTTAATTTATTTAAACGACTCCTCAGAAACGTAGATAAACTAAAAGAATAAGCAAAGTTCTGCTTGTTTTACTCTTGTGAGTCATCCCATTGAGAACAATGGGTCTTCTTGTGTGAGCAAGGCAAGGATTTGACCTAAAGAAAATAAAGGTGGCAAATTCATGTTAACTGGAAAATCAGTAGCAGCTATTGAAAAATCTTAGCTTTTAAAAAAGTTATGCTATGGAAGAGTGCTTTTTAGCCACATTTTTTCTCCTTTTAGTCCTGAGTGCTTAATTGTGAGTAAAATATTTATACTGGGAAGACATCAAAGGCACCGATTTTAGAAATTCAATTTTATATAATGCAACCCCCCGAACTTTTATGAAAGTTCATTTCATCAGCTATCACTAATCATCTACGAGTCTGGTGTTCTACCAACTAAAACATGACACTATGAATAACAGATTTTATCCACATTTGAAGTGTAATGAGAATTGCAAATATGAAGACAAGCTATGATGATGTGTTGCAGGATTTTGCTTTCTGACTAGGCAATGATGTTCAGTATTAGACTGATCTTTTACTTTAAATAATGGCTAGCCCATAAAATTAACAACTGTACAAAGTGAACTCAGTGAAAGGTTTTATTTTGCATGTCTCCTAGCTGTAATTTCTCTGATGCTTTCTCCTCCATTGCCCCTGGACTTTGGTGCCTCTTTCAGATCATGATGTTGGAAGGTGCTGAGACCCTGCTGAGAGATGCGGGTTGCCCTCAACTCCCATATGATGCAGGGGTTGAGAATGCTTAGCACCTTCAAGATTGGGGCAATAAGTGTGCTTAAAGTATTTCCAAATTTACCCCCACCTGAAGTACCAAGATTAGGAGACAGGAGATTCCTCACTAGCAGAGTTCAGCTGCATACTTGCTGCTCTCAGAGAATGTAAAACAGGCAGTGGAGATACCCTTTAAAATATCCATCCCTGACAAAGGGGAGCCTTCCCCCGCCTTCCCTAAGAGAAACAACAGTGAGATTTCAGCACTTTTTGCTAATGCCATATGTGCAGGCAAAGCATGGCCCTTTCCTGTTGGATGAAAGCTCTGCATCAGAGTTAGGAGTAAGGGAAGCCAGTGTCAGGGAGTGAGGGGGACCAACAAGAGCATTTTAAAGTTCATACACTCAAATGTTTTTGTTGCTGCAGGAGAGTAATGCAAGACTTCTCCCAGCATGGGAAAAACTAACAGGTTGTTTAACTGCCCACATTTTTGACCTGCCTCTGGTGTTATGTTTTTCATCTACAAAGAGCAACCACTTACTTTCAGGGTATATAGACCCTTCAAGCTGAGTGTGTAATTTCCAGTGAGAGGAGACAGACCCGTACTAGCTCTGATAGAGCTTGTGCACTAAAAACAGAACACAGCCACAGTGGTACGAGTGGCAGGACGGCTCTTACTGAGAAGAGTAGAGTGTATATTATAGGACAATGAGTGACAAATCTCAAAAGGTTATAAATTTGGGTGCGGTTTATTTAAGCACCAAAAAAGGATGACTACTTCTCTGAACTGTCTGAACCTTTTTGGTCTGAAAAATCTGGGCTAGAAAAACCAGGCTTCCTTTTTTTCAGTTGAAAGCACTCAAACAGCCTTCACTGGCCTTATGTTTTCTGAGCAGTATGAAACATAACAAGATGGTTCTCTGACCATCGTCCATCACAGAAGCTTGCGGAGATTCAGTTATCACAACTTAGGTTGTGAAATAACTTTCGCTTCAGAAGTGCCCTTCAGTTAAACCATTTTCAGAAGTGGAATGAGTGGGCTGTTATCATATGTATGCTCTGATTTTGACAAACCTCTCCCTTCCTTTTTCAAGCTTTTGAAATTGTGCTGGATATATGGCTCCCAAGTTAAGCATTAAAAGGATTAGAGATTAAGCCAGGAGAGCACATTAGCCTATATCATCCTCAGGTCACTTTTCAGAAATAAGAAAGAACAGATTGGAGAGAATTTGTTCCTAAACACTCCAAAAGGAGACCAAGTTTAATCATAGCAACAGCCACAGACTAGCAAATAAAGTAGGCAAGGGGTTAGCCCCAAATTCCTAGTCCTTGGGAAATTGTATTTGTAAAAGCAATACATCATGCTCATACAACGTGGTATGTTTTGTCTCAGGAGTCCCTAAGGCATTAAAAAGTCAGGTATGTGTTATTATCCCCTTCGTGCAGAAAGCAAAAGTGAGCCTTATAGAGAGCAAGTGACTTGATTTGCTCATATAGTTGCACAGCTGAAAATAGATCCTAGCTCCCCTAATTCCAAACACTGTGTTTTAACCATTAGATAATACTAAATGTATTTATTTAGTTATACTGGGACCACCTCATGAGGTGAAGATGCAAATGCTGCATTGCTAGGTCAGTCTTACAATACAATTTAAAGCTGGGTTTCCCAAGACTACCCTGTCTTGTTACCATCAAAATCCTTAAGACAACTTTGTTCATTGAGAGATGAATGAGAAAAGGCTTTCTCACAAGATCTCTGGTACTGGTGTTCCACTTCCTCCACAAGATGGAAGAATGTTTTATGATATTTTGATACTTTCATTTCTGATTATTGTGAAACCCAGGAACCCAGAAACCACAAACAATGCAAAATTTTAAATTAGAGGTAACTAATTTTTTAAAAAAATTTCAAAAATGTTTGGTTTGGATTACATGGCTAGGTAATGTCTTAGTTTGGTTCTTATTAAATCTCCACCAGTTCACTCATACCTAGTCCCTTGTGAACATTTGCCTGCCACACGACAATTCCCAGTAATTATCCAGTCAGACCAAGAACGGTACTGCTGCAGATGAAGGTTGAAATAAATTGACAGCTGAGTGAGAAGACCTGTACTATGCTTGGCTGGAGCTGGTGCTGCTAGGTTCTCACTTTCATTAACCCTAAATTCTATCACAATTATTAAAAGACAAAAACTAAAGAAAAAATAAGTTGCATGAACTTTTCTGAGAAGGAAAATGAGGCACATTCGAAAGAGGTAGCTAAGATCTAGGCCAGAAAAAAAAACATAGAACTGGGAGGTACTCCTTAAGAAGCCAGAGACTGATGCAACAAATTATGGAAAACATCTGTAATTTACTTGTACTAAAATATATATAATATGTCTGATTTCTTCTATCCTGGGTATCCGAGTTCAACGTTGACCAAAAGCAAGGAGTCCTTTGTGGGCGAAAGAAAACCACTTCAGTCTCAGTGAATAGAAGCAACACATCATTTGCTGGTTAACATCTCACTCACAAAGTCACCTCCCTAGGTGCAGATGAAAAGATCTTCTTGCTATTCTCTGAGTCAGAGAGAAGCTTTCTTTCAATAGTGAGTGACTGTTTGACTTAAGAGCTCTTTTGGAGCTACAAAGAGAAATGTTTAAGGTAAGATATCTGCGTATAGGGAAAGAGTATATTCAAATAATCACTTCAAAGGAAGTGGAGGAGGAAGCATGTTTCTAATTTCCATACAAAAACAAAGGACGGAAGAATTTCTTTCAAGGTTTTTTATTTGTTTTTCAAATTGCATGGTCCTCAACTTTTAAAATAATAATTGACCTTGACAGTCATTTAATAATTGTTAGTGATCTATAGCTTTATTATAAAGTACACTTCTAGTGATGTATTTCTTTTACCCCAAGGGCCAAGTACAAAGCAGGGAAATTATCTTAGTGATACTTTTTAATAACTTCCTGTGGGATTGCAAACACTGGTCGAAGCTGTCTCTGCAAAAGAGTTAATCATGTAATTTCACAGATTAGACAACACAGGGTTACTAATGAGAAACTTCAGTTCAGTGATAAACTTTTTTTCCCCCCAAGAATATTTTGAGAGGCCTGTGACCTTTGGCTGACACCCAGTGAGGCTATTAGTTTAACCATGGGATGCACTAGAGTCAGCAGAACCTCTCCTTCTGAAAGTTGTTCATAACCTTTCATGAAGAAGTGTTCGAAAACCCAGAAGGAATAGATGGAAGGAAAAAACAAGCAAAAAAGGACTGACTTATCAGCTTCCGATAGTTGGCATGGCTTCAGCTTCCAATTTCTTTTCAACAATGTATGCTCACTATAGCAACCCCGGATCCCATTTAAATGTCATGCTGCCCTCTGTTCTATAAACATGTATCATCCATCACTAAATATTTAGATCTGAATTGTTGGAGCTGAGTTCTGTGCCAGGGGTAGGGGGATTAAATCCTTTCAAGGTCCTCACATGATGGATTTTTCACTGAAGTAAACATCCGAGAAGAGCTCACACTATGGCCATAAAATATATAAATAAAGTTTAAAGTTTAATTAAGTCAACATTATTTAAAGTGGTTGTCATATTTTATGGTGAACTTTTCATGTTTATTTTGTATGACTCCTCATAAATAGTCTCTCCCCATCAGACAAAAGGCACTGCTGGGTTAAAGTTAAAGGCTCCATGCATGGTACAGGAAGGAGAATCTCTCGGGCTTCAGGGTTCCAAAACACACACTATCATGCCTTTTGCTATCTTATGTCTTCCTAATGAACTGAGATGTTGTACAGACACAGGAAAAGCATGGTGGAGTTTACAAAAGACATGACACTGGGAAGTCCTGGGCTTTGCAAAGTTAGAGCCTGATCCTGCAAGGTGCTAAAAACGTTCACTTCTTATTGACGTCCGGGCTGGACAGTTAGGCTGCAGAGACTGGCGAACAGGATCTGTCTTGGGCTGCAAAGACTAGCATAATATAGGAGAATGGAATCAGGCTCTTAGGCCAGGGCTAGTAAGTGATTTGGAATAGGCCCTTAGAGAGATCTGGTGCTCGCTTTAAGTGCTTTAGATACCTCTGTTAATAAACATGCAGTATCCAAAGGAAAGGGGGATTACCATGGTATTTTCCCTGACTCTTTGTAACAGTAAGAAATCACTATCACACTGATTTAATAATTCTCAAAAGGAAGGCAAAAATAAGTACAGAAATGTGTATCAACTAGTGACTGGACTCCTCACCCAACTTTGGAGAGCTGGCCACATTGTGATAAGTACGTTGAAATATAGGTGCCCTTCTCAGTTACTAGAAGAGGAAGGATGGTGCTCTGGGTAGAGTGCTAGCCTGGACCATGGGAGATCTGGTTTTAATTCCCTGCTCTGCCAAGGGTTTCTTGTGTGTTTTACACAAGTCACTTAATATCTTTGTGTCTCAGTTTCCCATCTGTAAAATGGCAATAACAACTACCTCACAGAGGAATTGTGAGAATAAATACGTCAAAACCTGGGAGTTACTGCAGTAATGGTGGGCCATATAAATACCTAATGCAAATAGATAACTGAGACTTTTGAATGTGCAATATTGAGCTAGAAATTCTGCAAGACAAATAAAATACGAAGTGTGGTCTTGTGTCTAAGGCACTGAATTGTCACTTAAGAGCTCAGCCACACTTCCTGTGTGACATTGAGTAATTCATTTAATCGCTCTGTCCTTCAGATCCTCATCTATAAAACAAGGATAATAATATTTTTCTATCTTCATCTGTTTTGATTATAAAATCTTTGGGGCAAGGAATGTCTAGCCCAGTTGACCCCTAATCTCAGCTGGGGCCTCTGAGAGTTACTGTACTACAAACAATAGATAATAAGAAGAATGTGCTAGCTAGCACATGAGGTTTCAATAATTTGATAATTCCTTCTCCCGATCACACTTTTTTGTAGCATATCAGTACTTCAGTGCCAATGTCTTCTAGAAGCCAATGTCTCTAGAAGATTGATAAATCCATCTTCCAGTTGCTCTCTTTAATAGCTTTTCAGGACTTCACTGCCAATATCCTCCAGATATGGGAAAGGGTGTGGCAGGGAGGAAGTTAAGGAAACTTTACTGAATCTCAATTATCCATTTCTGATCTCTGGGTGTGTACGTGTAAATAAGAAGAGTGCTATGACACAGTTCACACTGTCAATTAGTGAAGGACAATCCAATGCACGACTGAAAACAACTGTAACCAGATTTAGCATGTGCAGTACTGTAGGTAAATGTGAACCACTGGAAAAATAACAACATTGTTGTAGCAAACTGTGGCAGAAGGTAGTTGTTTGATGAAAAATTCCTCCAAGTTCATTCTGTAACATAATGCTGATTAGCTTTCTCCAACATGTTTAATATGAGATAACAAAATCATAGTGTAGAAATTTAATGAGGCCTTAATTTACATGACAGGTTAAAAGCTATGGGAGTCTCTAAAGGTTTTATATTGTAGAAATGTAATGCAGGCGAATATTATTTGATAAGATAGAAGGAGGCCCAGCTGAAGTTAAGGCATTGCCGTGTAGGCTCCAGTTCAAAATGAAACTGTAAAAAGAAATTGAAAGAGCATCTCAAGATCAAACAGCTCCAGCTTTCCAGAAACAAGAAAAAAGTTCAGGAAAAAAAGTAGCAAGAAGAATGGGAGAAATGTTTAATTTGGTTTCAATATGAAAACCATAGAGGCTCGTCAAAATGACAGAGTTGATGATTGACTTCCTATTGGTGAAGTGTCAGAAGAGCTATATTTAAAGGCCTGGGGGTGAAATTCATCCCTGGGCAAAGACGCAGCACTAGTCCTGTGTTCCACTTCAACCCTATTTCAACCTCCATGTTTATGTTAGCTAATGAATGAGAATAGTCCATTTTCAGAGGCTGACACGTTCAAGCTCTGTGACTGGTTTGACTGAGTTGCAATTCATCAAATCAAAGATGCATCGGCTGTTACAATGGCCATTACATTTTACAGGAGTGATGGCTGTATATCTGTTGTGGGTGAAGTTATCCATATACAGGGTTCAATCCTAAAGAGGTCAGCAAAGCCCAAATTAAAGTTGTGTGCTGGTGAGAAACTCCAAACTAACTCGGTGGAGCTGGGGGACAGAATCCTCTAAGGAGAAATAAGGCCAATAACACCAGCACAGCTGGGCCAGATTCAGTTAATGTTGGCTTTGTGGTTGGATGATAATTGCTCTTTATATTTTGATCAGTTCCTATTCCACTTTTGGAGCCAGGTGGATTCACACAGTAGTGTAATCCATCCCCAGCCTAGGCCAAGCCCAAAACCCATGCACCAGTTAAGTCCCACTTAAGTTTTCAAAATAGGGCTTAAGTAGGACTGGCACATTGGCATTGACATTGGCCAACCACAGAAGTCTTTCTTGGTCATGAATCTCCCTTTCTTATCTGCCACTTTGTCAAAGAGTGTAGTGAGAATGTTGTGTTTCTGCTGCTTATGGCCCTTACACATTTGTGTGACGGGGCCATGGTTTGCCCCTTTGCTTATAATTCTGTAAAGTAATTTAAAGAGGCTACAAAAATGTGCTGAATGATTCAATAAATAATAAGGTTTGTTCCTCAAATATTTCAAGTGAGGAACATATTTAACAATGATGTCAACAAAAACATAGATACATTTTCAAAGTAAAAATATGTTGTTAGGATTGTTAGATACTGTGTAGCTGTACCTAGGAATAGTGGGTCCTTCCAGAATCTGCCACCTTCAAACCTAATCCTTCCCTAAGACATAAATGTACACCTCCAATGGGGATTGTGTGGCAAAATCAGAATTCGGCTCTTAGTCTAAAATATAAGGAGCACCTTTTTAACAAGAAACTTACTCAGCAGTCATGTAAACCTCTGCGTTTTCTACATGCTTTTCCACGGAAGATTCTGTATTATACTGATGTGTATTTGCATCTGGATTTTATAGCGATAGGTATTAAGTGCTGTGTATTAAGTGCCTAAAATGTTAATCATGAATCTCTAAGTTAATTTACACCTTACAAAAGCAGTTATTCCACAATTGCAGTGATTCTTTTTCTTTTAACAGACATTATGAAAATACTTAGTATTCAGATTTTCTTTTGGGTTTCACCAGTTTCATGTCAAGGTAACCCAGTAATTTTAGTAGAGTTACGCTGGCATAACACTGATGCGATGGAGTGGAGAATCAGACCCTCGGGTTGAAATCTTGATCCCATTGAAGTCAATGGGAGTTTTGCTATTGACTTCAAAGGAGCCAGGATTCCACCTCAGGACTTAATAAAATCGTTTCTCTCTGTATGGGTATGATGCAAAAGATGAATTTTTCAGTTCCGGTGCCTGTATTTGCATTATACACTGTACACAGCAGATATCTCTGGGAAAAGTCATCCAGTGAGTAATAAATAAACACCTAATAGCCTTGCTCTGTGTCTGATCCATTGACCTCAATGGGCTTTGGATCTAGCCCTATAGACATGAAACTCAGCAGTGACGTGAATTGTTCAGGTTTTGCTTGTTTTCATTTTGTTTTTGCAAGCACTCGGGTCCTGATTCATCTCTCACACTGGTGTAAATTGGGAGTGCCTTCTAGTGAAGTCAGTGGAGCTACATGCACACAAAGCTGATGTCAGAAATCAGTCAGGTCTGTATTAATATTCATCTATGCTACTATCACACTTCCTTCTATGACGCTGATAGGTTTCGAAACACAGCTGTTCGGACATCTGGTTAGCTTTGGACAACCTTTCTGACATCCAAAACCCATGTAACTAATGAACAGGTAAGACATTCCCCACAGCACGTAGTTGTTCCACTCTTCTATATATCTGGGATGCCTCATGTAAAAATGTTGACAATTACAGTAGGATTTTACAAGGCATTGCTGCTCATATTCCACAAGGCCCAAATAAATCCTCATGGGAATCTTTAATATAAACATTAATAGTTTCCCACATCTTTGTTTAGAAAATAGTCTGAGGATTTCTAAACTTTAAGATCTTATTCATTCCAGAAGACTAGTTTAACTTATGGTCACATAAATCTTTGCTTTACTTAAATTACCAACAGTTGGGTGCACCGGAATGCTAACAGAGAAATTGCAGGTGATTGTACTTCAGTGTATAGTATAGGTGACTCTCATATTCTCTATTAACTAAATTCCTTTGAAGGTGACTGCTAGACCATGCAAGAAATGGGCTGATGATGTTTTATAGTCCAGTGCTCTAGTGTGACTTTCACCAGAGTTGTGCAGTTCTTATTATGAAACAATAAGAAGGTTTCTACAGGAGTGCAAGGCCAGATTTTCAAAAGTGCTCAGTGCTGGGGATTGAGGTCACATTTTCAGAAGCGCAGAGATCCCCTTTAGGTGCTAAATTGAAGTGGCTAAAGTTGGGAGATGCTGATGGGCACTTTAGAAAATCTGACCTCATATTTAGGTGCCTCCATGGGAGCTGTTGGTAGCAAAGTCCTTTGAAAATCTGACCTAAAGTGTCCACAGTAGCCCCTTTTTCAGTTTTTTGATGCTTTTTAAAAACCTTATGGGCATTCTTGCCACTTTGACATGTTTTAAGTTGTTTACTAGAGTCCTTCCCCACATCACAGATCTCATTATTAGCTGGAATCTTATTCATACAAGTTACATGCTATTTCTCCTAAAGACAATTTTTCTAACATTTTTAATGTAGAAATTTTTAATGTCTCTGATGTGAGATTTGCGGGATCTAAAGTTTTTATGGGAGAGGGATAAAAATGCAAGAAATAATGTGGGAGCAGTGGGAGAGGGTATTGTGGGGTGGGATGACAGCAGGAATATAAAAATATGCTACTGCAGTGCTCAGGTACTCTGGCATTCCAGACTGTCTAGCAAACTCTAAAGCAGCAGCAAGACTTCAGGGAGACTTCTCACACTTCATTGAAAGCAAAGTAAACTCAATGCTGGATTGAGGGTCACTTTCCATGCTGGACAAGTAGTAGGAGCATGCAAAAGCAGGGTTCAGCATAATCAGTCTTTGCTCAGAGCAGGTCTGGATGACATGATGGTAAAAACTCTAATGGCCAGCATACACTAGCACTCTCATAATTGCTAGCGCTGATGAGAGCTGCAATGATGCAAGACTTCAGCTAAACTGTCCATTTAGACTTGAGTTTCAAGTCTGAGTAAGCCCTGTAGTCAAAATAAAATTCAGTCAAAAAATGCTTAACATCACCTGGTTTCAGCTTGAAATATTGCAAAATCACAGTTGTGCATGTCTTCTATTTAACTCTGTTGTGATTATTTCAGCCATTGAGATCTGTATGTATATATGCAACTGTTTCAGTAGATACCCACTGGTATTTCTTTACTTATAATAGATCCTACATATTCAGCCCCATATCCTGCTAGAGCATCTATCCCCAAACCACCACAGAACAAATTAAATAAGGCTAATTAACCTGATAGGCTGCACCTGGGGGATAGCTAAGGCTTGAAAGCCTGATTGATGAGGGAACCCAGCTGAGAAAGAACAGGAAGGGCTGGTATAAAGCTAGGAAGCAGGTGGTATAAAGGGGCTGCAGATAAATAGTTTGCAATTGGTGTTTTGGATGAGGGCATTTGTGTTGGTAAACCCAAGGGGGGGGAGGAAAAGCTATGCTGTAGTAAGGAGTCCAGGGAAGTAGTAATGGAGTCTGGGAGTGAGTGTACTTCAGTTGCTAGACATAGTCACTGGACTAGAATATGGAGCAGAGGGTGAATGTGGAGCAGAGAGAGAGGATGAGCAATAAATGGAGGTAGCAGTCATGGCAGGTGCTAATCCACAGAGTAGCCAAGAGGAAGTGCCCTGGTGGCAAACAGCCTATTATACCTACTCTCCTTTCAATGAGCTCCTAGTGGTATCTCTGTTCTATTGACTCCTGACTATCCAAACATATTTGGTGTCTCAGAAGCAGTTTGGATAGTTAGGATTCTACTTTTCTGTTATGTGAACATACAATGGTGTTTTTTGGCCTAGATCCAACAATGGGCAGATATCCCTCCCTGAACCACACAGAACTCTGAAGTCTGTGGAACTCTGCCTGCAAAGAACTCATTGCCAGATTAGGGCTCTAGTTTGAGTTTATTTATTAACTGAATACTGTAGTTGGGTGAAAGATCCTGGTTGTCCTAACCAGACAGCAGTCAGTGGCTACATGTCTTTGCTCTTAACTCCTAGTGAAAGAGGCTGCAGCTTGAATATCTGATAACACAGGAATCCAGTTAGTCACTTATTATTGGTAAGTTAGTTGCTTTTACTATCCCTGCAGGTAGTTATTAAAGTGTTGCTTTGTTTTTGTATCTTGGTAATTACTCTTGAATTAATGGTAAATTCTCCACCCCCACATTAATGCCTGTAATTAATTTAAAAGAATTTGTTAAATCAGGACTTGTAAATAAATGTATACTTCTCTTTTCTACACTACCTGGGACCAGCTCACTCCCTCCTCACAGAGAAACCTTTGAGAGAAGGCAGGGAAACACAGAGACTCTTCAGTTTCCAGTACATTACAGCACTGCCATCCCAGAGGTTCAAAACTCAATAGACTCTCCCAAAAAGGAGATTTGGGAGTAAACTTTTTTAAAAAGTCTGGAGGAGGGTTTATAAACAGCAAGATTTTTAAATGAACAAGTGGAATATGTGTATTTGCAAACTAAGAACTAATTGATTTGCTTTAATGAAAACTCTAATGAAAGAGCGTTATGATATTGTATGCAAACCATAATGTAAAACAGACTGGAAACAAACATGTATAACTTTCTTCCCCAGCTGAGTTTAAGTGCAAAAAAGTAAACAAGTAGCTAACGTCTGTTCAACAAGGTGTTTATAATCATCATCATAATATGTTAGTTGGGGCAAGTACATAAAATTATAACATTTACTTTCATTTTTAATCTGAAATGTTAGTACCTTAGACACAGGAGACTAAACAAATATACATAGATATATGTATGAGATGAACAAAAAGGTCTCAAAGCAGTTGAATGTCAGTAACTGAGAATTTGTTCTGATGGTATAAAAGCTTGTCATCTGACACCTTGGAGTCAGGGTTTCTGATGGCTGAAGTTTCTGTGGAGCCTGAATTTAGTCATGACTCTCCCTCTCCATCACATGCTTGAATTCAGATCTTTGTGAACTTTTTTTTTTTTGGCCTCTGGAATCTTAACTCTTATTCCAAACATACCAATATTTATGGCATGCCCTTGAAGACAGTGCCCCTTTAAAAACATTCATAAAAATCAGTACAATGCTGAAGTACAGCAAGTTAAAAAGAAAAAGTCTGGAAACTAGCTTTGAAATAAATGCTTAAGAGTCATTATCTGAAGTAAACTGGCAGTCTCTAATGAGACATTTGTAATTTAATTGTCAGGGGGAGATTATAAATTTTCCTCAGAGCCCATATCCAAGTTATTTTTTATAATGAAGATAAAGTAGCGCACATACCAAAAAATCACTTGAAGTATGCTACAGCCTCTTCCAAAAAGATAGTGAAGGCCTAAGTCCTATTTATGGCAATACACTCTATTGCATAACAGAGCTTACAACAAGAAGTAGGCTGTGGGGTAAGGGCTTAGCGTATAAGTAGCCAATAATGTATAACTTTTACATTTCTTTACTAATCATATTGCAATCTTTTTGAATCCACTTCAGTGGCATAGATGTAAAAAGAAAAATCACAGGCACTGCACATATATGTTTTATAGAAAGTTTGAGAAGTTTGATTTTTTTTTTTCCTAGAGAAGAAAATGTTTCCAACAATAGGCAACCAAACTACTTGTGGGTGGGATTTTTAAGATAGTCAACTGAAAGTGTATAGGTTCCCATCACTCAGATGTCAAACCTGATTCCTCAGAAAAGAAGATTCTTCATTGAAACCTTGATTTTTCAGAAAAGAAAAGGACAAAGGTCTACCTATCCCCATCCCCTTGCCCTCTCCTTCAATTGCTAGAAATTCAGTATGTGCTATATGCTGACAGATGATCCTCCTGGCTCCCTAAATTGTACTGTATCTCTTTTTTGTTTGTTTTTGGTATAGTTCTATTAATCAGATCATCACAATCCCAAAAATTCCTGCTCGTTTCATACCACTGAATTCCAACGATTTCAAAGATTAAAAAGTTAAATAGCTTTTAAAATGCAGCCAAAACACCAACAAAAATCTGACCATTTATTGTATTAACTCCAGATGTCACTAAATAACACATGTAAATGAGCTTGTGGTAAAGAGTTCTTTAGGCCCTCATTCTGCAATGAGCTCTGCACAGGTTCAAGAATGTGACTTGGTTAAAAGAGGAAAAATAAAAACCTTAACTTCTTTGGTTCACTTCAAATACTTGCTGCAGAAGTGTGCTCTGAGTACAGGACTGGGAGTTATATTTCTTAATGTAATTCAAGGTCTGTTAAACTTTCTCTGACTTTAAGCAAGGCTTAATTTTGACACACTTCCTCAGTCTTTGACATTCTGAGATTTCTAATGAAGATTGTGATTTTCAATACTATCGTTGAACACTATATTGTGAATACTGCTCACAATTACAGCTGCTCAAGAAACTATTCCCTCCTTCCACACATTTCAGCAAAAAATGTAACTGTTTACTTGTTGACATTTTTCTTTGAAATTGTTTGGGTTTTCATCAAAAAATGTGTTTGTTTTTTTTAAAAAAAACCTGGTGTTTGACAACCAAACACTGAATATTTTATCTTAAAAATGAAAAAAAAAATCTTAGAAAATGGAATGTTTTGCAAAATTTTCCTTTGCCATTTTCTATCCAACAAAAGGAAAAAAAGTTAGCTCTTTTATTCATGAATTTGAGTATATGAAACATGAGGAAAAATTGACCACTTTAAGTGTGATTCTCTATTGTTTTGCACCTTGTGAAGCCACTTATATTTGTGCAAATAGTAGCATTTCACATCCACTTTGTATGGGTGTGTGGTGGAGCAGATTACCCCCCTCCCCCATATACACCAATCAAAAAGGGGTTAAAGCATGCCTGTAGTTGCAATCAGCCCCAACCTATTGCACCTGTGCAGCTTGTGAAGCCTAGGAATGGTCTAAAACAAACTGAGCTAGAGCTCCCAGGTTAGGGGTTTGAGTTACGTGCTGAAGAACAGTTTGAGAGCACTGCCAGCGTGTGCCTTCTGAGAAAAGAAGGGCCAGTTTGTTTCTTCTGTCGAAACCCTGGGATTAAGCCTTGGCCATTAGCCATGCAGAAGGTTAGGAGCTGAGATTTCCTCAGTCTGAAAGACTGCTTCCCCTTCTCTGCATGAGGGAGGGGGCCTAGAGACTGGTGATCTGTGGAAATATCTTGTCTGGACTGTTTTATAACCCCTAGAACAGGGTGGGCTTTCCAAAGAGGAACAGCAGAAGGACTGCACCCCATACCTTGTAACCAGCCCATGGGATGTCACTGCTCAGGGAATGACAAATGAGGTAAGCGAGGTGCATGCCTTCATCCCAAGGGTGTTATCTCAAGATACAGCATTTGATAGGGTGTAAATGACAGCTTTTGTGCATTGAGGACTCTGTTTGAATTGCAAGCTATCATTCTAAGAGTAGGGGAGTTGAGGTTTCCTGGTTTGGCTGGTAGGCTAGGGACTCTGTAGTGAAGTGTGGAAAAAGACAATGTAAAGCAATGGCTGAGTTGTCTTAGAGAACAACCTGTTTTGTCTGATTTGGGATTCTTGTGTCTTATTCTGAATTCTAAAAAATAAAGTAGTGTACACGAGAACCTCCAAGCAGAAGTATTTGTGTTTTGTTTAATTTTGGTGTGTATGCTGTGAACATAACAGAAGCCTTTCTGGCAAACATGCAGAAGTCAACACAAGCTGTTGAACTCAGTAAGGAGTAACTACAGTATATTGAAAACTCTTCTGATTTATAGTGGTATCTTGTCATTTAAAGGGGTATCTTGGTACCTCTTGCAGGCTAGAGGGCTCTGAAAGAGACTGATATGGGTTCTCAAAGGCAGTCTGAAAAGCGAGAGGCTGAAGTTTAGTTCCTGGTTCACAGCTCTCTAGTCAAAGGCCAAAATTATTTAAATATATCAGTAAGATTAACTTTTCATAAGTTTCTTCAATGTGACTTACTTAAATTATGGATTACTTACTTATTTGATTTTAATTAACGAGGAGCTGGGCTTTGCCTGGCTGTTCATCACACAATGCATCTCAGGTCACCTAAAGTGACATGTCCCCTTAAATATCAGATTATTCTGAATGCGCTGGGACGAGTCACTCTCTGCTCCAGATCTTCATTCTTGTGCAGTTTGTTTCCCATCAATATGCCTCCACTCCACTTCCATACTATGCTTGGCATTTGAATAAGGAGCTAGACTCAGACTGTTTGTATGACAGCATACATATTGAGTAACCCCACATGCACAGCCCTGTGACTGTTACTTTTCTGTGAATATCTGAGCATATGCCACTCCCAGAGATGAGCTTTTATTTCAGGTCTGATAAACCTATTACCCCAGTTTTTGTGTTGTGCTTTGTTAGTAAACATGCAATATGCATGTACAAATCAACAAATGCCAATCTGCTGCAAATCCAGCTGCAATGTTTTCACAGAAATTATGGCTGCAAATGAAGATGTCTATAGGCACATTGGTTTGTTTGAATTAAGAACAGGTAAAGTGACTTAATTTAATCAGCTTAATTGTGTAACAGATATTAAACACTTATGAATAGTGTTACTCTTGCTTGTACAGCAAAAATAATATGAAGACATTGCTTGGTCACAGTTGGCTCCCAAATTATCACATTTATTAACTATATACAGCCATACAAGCCTATCTTAATGTATATTGCTGCTTTGAGTGCTTTCTGATGGCTTCTAAAACAAAAAACAGTGAAGATCACTAGAGTGCTTGCAAACTGTTTTAAAGAAATATTATCTTAGTCCTACATTTAGCTGAGCCAGCTAATGTCTTTAGTGTTGCTGTGAGACTCATACCACACCTCATTGCTGTTGTATACTTCAGTCGAATTTCGATAATTCTGTGGCTAGAATGTCTCCACATCATTTCCTTTTTAATTGGATCATAGAAATGCAAACCCTCAGTTTGATCTAGCTTGTGGAAACATACACGATGGTTCCCAGTTTTGTATGTTGTCCCCAAAATATTGTAACTTTAAAGGCGACACCTTTGCTTTTCATAAATTTTTCTGTTTATGTAAATTTTGATTTCTATTGAACTAATCAATATTTGAAACATTATTTCAATATAAATGCTATATTGATGTTACATGGAAAAGAGCTACAGTGAGAACAGGTGAAGAATTTTTCTGGAATAGGAGCCTTTCATTTTTGTCTGAATAGTCAGAGAACAGAATTTGAAAAGATGCAGGTGAATACTTTGAGATTCATCCACCAAAATGCATCTTGTTTTTCTTCCAACTTACATCCTGTCATGCACAGAAATCTCTTTGGGAAATAATCGAGAGTCACTTTTTTAATCTTTCTGTGATCAGACTTTACTGCAAGTATCATGAGTAAGATGCAAAGTTTGCCAATAGTGAAATGACATAGTCAGTTGATGTAATCCATTACACTTGTTCACTTTGACTCTGAAGTTGTAAAATAAGTGACAGTTGCTATTATCATAAAACTATTGTAATTTGAGCATTTTTTTGCAGTTAGTGATGATTATTGGTGACAACTATATTTATGCATTTCTAAGGATTTGTATGAGAAGACCTTATTCTGCACAGAAGGGAAGTTGTTTCATGAATTTCTGCATAGAAAGTCTGCCTCTTTGGAGATTTGACTGGTCTGTAATGCTAACACAACCAACTCTGCACCTAATATCCAAATGGAGGGGAAAAGCTGTGTGTGTGTGCAAGAAGGGCCAGTAAAATGAGTTCATAGAATAGGTTCCCAAGAGAGGTTGTTTAATCACCATTACTGGAGACTTCTATGAATAGGTTGGATGAACACGGCTCAGGGATTGGATGGGTATACTTGTCCATTCCCTCCCACTGTGAGGCAAGAGCTAGGTGACCTCTCAAGATTCTACACAGTCCCCCATTCAGTAAGTATGGCCTGTGTGATGTTGCATTCCATATGTTTTATGGAAATATGCTTGTGAGTGTGAATATGTTATAAATGGAATATGCTTTATGCAAAAGGTCTCCTGTAAGGTATCATAACAAAAGTTATAACCTACTGAATATATTCCTCCTATTTGTATGTGTGTTTCATTCTTGTATCTGAAGCTAGAAATATGAAGTATAACTCTGAAGTCCTATTGTAATTATGGCAAGTGTGGGCCATTAATGGTGGCTTAGACTCTTGACAGCTCCCATTGACTAGGACAGTTGGTTGTAGATGGTTTATTTACCTGCAAGCCTTTCTGTGTACGTGTCTTCATTGCCCACAGGCTGGGCCAATGAGGTCTTACTGATCTGACCATGTTACGTGATACTGGAATCCATCTTAAACCTGGTGCTTTTCCATTTAGAAGGAGGGGTGGGGAGCTAGAGAGACAAAAGATTCCTGCCTTGTGCAAAGCTATAAAAGGGAGTGGAACAGAACAAAGGGAGCTGCCAGTCATGAGAACCCCCTTGTTTTCCACCTAAGATGTCTGCTGGAACTCAAGGACTGTATGAGGGGAAAGGATTGGGTCTAGACTAGGAAGGAATCTAGTCTATGTAAAGAAGCTTATTGGAACATCTCTGAGGATGAGATGTTACCTGTAAACAGTTTCTTAATGTAATAAGCTTATACTTGTGCATTTTTGCTTTATTTTGCTTGGTGACTTACTTTGCTGTCTGTTATTACTTTGAACCACTTAAATCCTACTTTTTATACTTGCTAATAAGCAAAAGTTATCTTATTAAACCTAGAGTAAGTGATTAATACCGGAGGGAGCAGACAGCTGTGCATCTCTCTCTATCAGTTATAGAGGGTGGAGAATTTGAGTTTACCATGTATAAGCGTTATGCAGAGTAAAAATGGATTTATTTGGGGGTTTGGATCCCACTGGGAGCTAGGTGACCTGCTGAGCAGTTTTTGGTTTAAAGTCTGCAGCTTTGGGCGCGTGGACCAGACCTGGGTCTGTGTTGCAGCAGGTTAGCCCAGCATCTGGTTCAACAAGACAAATTTCTGGAGTCCCAAGCTGGCAGGGAAAACGGGCTCAGAGGTAATTTCAGCATGTCAGATGACAGTCCCAAAAGGATCTCTGTGCCTGAACCTGCCTCAGTCTGCATTCCTTGTCTCTAGATATATATCAATTTTGTTTGAATCTAGATTGTTCCATAGGACTGTTATACTCCTCGTTATTTACCATTCTGCCAATTTTTGCGTTATCCACAAACTTTTTCAGTAGTGACTATGGGAAGTAAATATAATTCACTGGTGAAAATATTGAATAGCTTTGGGCCTAATGTTGCTGATACCCGTAGAACTCACTCATTACCAATGGGGAGTAATCGCTGAATGTAGGTGACATTCAATGACTTTCTCCCTTATTGGTGACTACTTTGAGACCCGTCAATTAGCCATTTCTTAATCCATTCAGAATGTGCTTTATTGATATAGCACATTCCTCACTGTTTAATCATAATGTTGTGCAGTACAGTGGAGCCCCGCTATAATGAGAATTCAGATATAATGCAATTATACCGTGGATCCCAAGGCTGCAGGCACTGCTGTTCTCTGTCCCCAGCAGGTGCAGGGGCTGTGACTTCCAGAGAAGCCACAGCCCCCATGCCTGCTGGGACAGGGGACTCCAGGGCTGCAGGTGCTGGTGTTCCCTGCGCCTGGCAGGTGTGGGGCCACAGCTTCCACAGAGAACTCCGGGGCTGCAGGTTGCAGCCCCGGAGTTCTCTGTCCCCAGCAGGCACAGGGACACAATTTCTCTCCCCTGCTGGGCAGCGGGGAGAGAAGCTGCAGCCCCGCACCTGCCAGGGACAGAGAACCTGCTATAACACGACCCCACATTTACCAAGATGGGATTTCTTGGATCCCATTTGTCACGTTATAGCAGAGCTCCACTGTATTTAAATCAAATGCCTGACAATAGGCAAAGTATATTCTATAGAGGTTCTTATGATGTTCATCACTGCAGTATCTGAGTGACTTCGAACAGTTCAGTAGAAATCTGTCATAGTGTTTGTTCTATCCCTGGAGAGAAGATGAAAGAAGTGTGTGCAGTGGAGTATCTTGTTTTGGCAGGGTTTTCAGTTTTTCATACATGTTGCTATGTATAGGAAATGGCTCATTTCTTTGACCTTGCCTTGCCCTGCCCTTGAAGCGGAAGGTGGTGAAGTCTGTGATAGTGTTTAGTTTCAGGAAGAATGAAAAGGTCCATCTCCCACACAGATGAGCTTTCCCTTGTTGTAGAAAGTACCATTGTGCTTGAGCAGCGGAGTTGTCAAAAATGGTCTTTGTTCAGGAGCTTAGGGAATCTTTTTAGATACCCTGGGCCCAGGCCACTGATCACCTTGAAGATAAGAACTGAGACCCTGAACTTGATTAATTCTGTGGTAAGACAGTGTCAAGAAAGGAGAAGCGTATAGTGTTCATGGTAGCCTGTGTTGCTGAGGAGATGTGTTACAGCATTCTGTACTAGTTGGAATTTCCTGAATGTTGAAGGCTTCATGTCCATCACATTGCTATAGTCCAAGCAGGAGGTGACAGGGGTTCATAACTGAGGCCTCGTCATTGTCCACTAGGATGGGATGGAGTCTCCTAGTCAACCAGAGATGGCAAAAAAGATTACTCACATTACTGGTATGTGAGAACTTATTGTCAATGAGGAATCAGAGTAGTGCTAAACCACAGACCTAATTAACTGTGGGCATGTACCTTCAACTAACAGAGACTATTCACTGCAGCTACAAATGCTATCTTTATCAAACTTGTAATGTCATCAAAGAAAGAGACAAACCTGCTATTTTCTACGAAACCATATTGACTGGAATTAATTATATTCCTGGTTTTTAGCAGTTGAATCCCATATCAGCTTTTCCATTATTTTTCCCAGGATTGATGTGAGACTAGCTAACCTATAAGTTCATAGTGCTTGCCCTTTTTGGAATACTGACACAACATTAGTACTCTTCTAGTTTTATGAAATTTCCCTGGTATTCCACTAGTTATTTAAAAATTAACATTGGTTGGCCTGAGATAACCTTAATCAACTCTTTTGGGGCTCTTAGGTAAGTTACCAGAGCCTGATGATGGGTTGGAAAGTAGTTCATTAACCTCATGTGATTAAAAATACTGCACATCATCCTACTTCTTTCGCAATACAGAACAAATATTTATTGAGCTACTGCATCATTAATTTTTCTAGCTTCATTTAATGGTGTACCCATAACCCTACTATTGCTTGGATTTTTTCTTTAGTTCCTAATATTCTTTATAAAATTCTCTTACTGTCCTTAGCCCTGCTAGCTGTAGATTTTTCTTTTTCCCCACTGATGTCTTTCATTTTCCTTATACATTTTCTATGCCTCAGAACTTCTAACTTAAAATTGATTGCTATGTCTCCTTTTAGGATATCATTTAAAAAAATCTTGTTTAAAATTGCTGCCTCCACTTTGACATTGGACCAGGATGGACCTTTAATCAAAGTTGACCACTTTCTTGATTGCATGGCTTTTTGTCCATCTAATAGGCTCTTCTTTAAGAACTCCCAATTTTCATTCTCATTTTTATGTCTAATTTTCCCCCCAGAGTCAATTTCTCTCATAGTTTTCTCAGCATTGAGAGATTACCCCTCTTTGAAGCACTGTGTGTGTGTGTATGTATGTGTGTATATATAATTATTTTACTGTTTTGGAATGTTCTGTTTACCTATACTGAATGTAATCAGAACACAATTATTAATCCCTATACAACCACCAACATCCATTCCAGTGACTAATTTGTCTTGATACCTGAACAATGAGGACTAAAATAGTTACCTCATTTCAAGTGCAATACTGTCTGTGTTAGAAAAATCTATAAATTTTAATACCCGGAATGACCTATTACTGATTGCGTGAGCATCCAGGATATTTCTCGTAAACTGAACTCCCTCCAGTAGCACCTATCAGTAAGGACTAATCCATCCTGTTCTCTGGCTGGATTTGGTGGCCTCTAAGAGACACTCTCCTCCCAACAGGAGACTTTGGCTTTGTTAGCACTTTGATCTATCTGTATTTGAGATCCTGTGTGTGGTGTTCATAATTCTAAAACAGGTAATGGGATCTTTAATGTAGAGTGGCTTCCCCCCCCCTCCACCTTTTACCCAGTTGATCCCTCCTGCGCAACAACCCAGTGAATTGTTCCACCCATGTTTCTGTAATGCTCATTATATACTTCTCTCATTAATGAGATATTTTATAATTCCAGCCATAAGGCAGGATTGTGACTCACCCTTACAATATCACAGTAAAGCTAGGGTATGTAAAGCAAAGGGCCCCCTTTCCTCCTTATGTGGACTATCTGCACCATAGGTAACAGTGCAGCAGATGAGCAGCCTCTGTAGGATTGCTGCTCTCCTCTCCTGGGTGGGGTGGAGAATGGGTAGAGCCAAGGTTTGACGTACCATCATGCCAGTCAGTGCAGCTGATCCAGTGCAGAGTGGGAAGTAATCAGCACCTGTTTATATCAGAAGCTGACTATATCCTTCCTGAACTAAACAGGGAAGCAGGGAGAGAATTGTGGCATGTAAAGAAACAGTTCCTGCCTTGATCCATTATTGGTGCAATGCTACTTTGTTGTTGGCTCTGGCTCAGAGCATGTTGTAAACTTACAATCTAGTCTATATTTATAATCCCCATAAATGTGAAGAAGGATTTGTATAATTAGTGTTTTCCAACAGATCTTATCTGGGTTGTGAGCAGTGTGTTAGTCGTCGTCGTCATCATCATCAGTAGTGGTAGTATGCTTGTCTGGGAGTGACAGTCATGGAACCCTATTATGCTAGGCCTGAAAGAAACACACAAAAACACTAATCCTGCCTAGATAGCTATATCAACCAGCATGAAATATCTTTCTGTACTTAGATTGTAAGATTTTCTAGCTTTGTACACAACATAATTGACATTAATACTACTGAAGGCATCAAAAACATTCCAGTTTGTCAACTTTGTGGCAGAAACCAAACCTAGATGAGCTGTATCGCTTCTTATGCCTTAGCATGCTCATGTGATTTGTTTCTTTGAAACCTTTTCTGCACTGAGAGATTTTTTCATAAATATTTTTTCTAATGCTGGGTCTTAGAGTCCACATGTCTCCTCTTTAGAATATTGAGTTAAAGAAGAACATCTCAAAACTTATTACAAAATGCAACAATTACAGATTAGGTTTTAGAGTTTGAAACTTTTGCTGCTAAGCACACATCCGCAGAGGACAGTTAGCAAATCTAGCCTGGAGTGATGCAAGGGAGGACAGAGTACTGTAGAAAAGTTTGTATTCTAGTGTTAGCTTGCCTATTAGTAGCTCTCTGTAGGCCTAAGAATCTTTCCATTGACTTCTATAAACTTTGGATCATGCCCTAGTTTGTGAAATGTACTGTTCAAAGTACATGCAGTAACTAGTACTTAATATGTGAATAGAGCATAATATCTTGGATTTGTTTTATCTCTTTCAATGATCTATGGTGAGCTATTCAAGAAGTAGTCTTTAATTTTCTTCCAAAAAATAAGTATTAAAAGTTGCATAAGCCTCTCACCAGCACTTTCTTAAGTTGCAGGGGAAGAGGTCTGTGAGGAGATACTGAACACTCCACATTTACCTATCGTAGGTCTCAGTTCAGGAAGTGTAAGCACAGGCTTAAGTGCTCTCCCTAAACATGGATGTTTTTCTGAATCAGGGCCTTGGACAAGTATATTAGGAGCAAGCTCGGGTTTCAGAACATGGTAGCACCAGCACTAGCTATGCTGGCTGTCCACTGGTCATGCACAGTGAAATACTGTACTGAGTCATACAGTGTTTTGAAAATTGTTCTAGTGTGTAGTTTCTAAAGGTAAAGAAAGTGTGGCTAGAATGGATGGGCAGGAAAATAATACAAACGGCTATTTTACAGTAGAACTTCCACATTTGTAAAGAATATCTAAATTACTCTCCTTTTTTATGAATTCTAGCTAAAGATGAGGGGGTGGATGGTTGGGTGGTTGTTCCTGCACTTAGTTGCTTTGTTCAGATTTAGGGGACAACTTTAGCAGGATTTTATATACTTGATTTTTTTTTCTCTTACAAATCTGCTCCATCCACATGAAAGCTAGTTATTTGGGTTCTATGCTGGTGGTGTGTGGAGGCCCCGGGGAAGTGAAATCTACCCACCAACCCAGGGTTAGGGCTGCAGTGGCAGTCATAGCACCCCCAAGATGTGGAGGCTACTGGATTCATGTGAACATAGATCCCCAGCCTGCCCAACTGCAGAGCTCTGAACTGGCTTATGCAGGGCTAATGCAGAGACTCTTTCCAATGTACACAGGCATCCTTATATGGCCACCTCAACCACTGTACACTCAAGCTCTGCCATTTGAGCCTTCAATGGTACAGCAGGCCTTGAGCTGCCCTCCCACACGATGGATACATTTTAATTTGTTTGATATGATTCTGCACGTAGGCTTTGGATCAGGAGTCTTTTCATTCACATCAGTGGAGTATTTGTAATTATTTCAAAAGCTCAGTAAGAATAAATGACGGGGGAGACAAGAACAAAACTAATTTGTCAAAGATTCCCTGCCTTACTCAGATTTCTTAACATGCTCACTTGCTAATGTGATCTGCAGACAATCAAAATATGTACGTGTGTCTACATGTGGGGTGATGTGGGCAGAGAAAGCAAGGACTGGTGGATTGCAATGGTGCAGCTGATTATTTCATTTCAAATGTTTTTGTCTATTCCATTTTGTGTCCAGTGTAATTTGTAAACAGTGGTCACAGAATTCCTAAGAAATGCATCTTAATGGAAATTAGAGACCTTCCTCCTATAAGAAAAATGGGAGGGGGAATACATTTAAGTCCAAATAATGGAATGAATTCTTCAAACAGTTTGGCTCATTTGTGACTGAGGAAGGTGGCTAAAATGATAAAGATGGATCTTGCCAGAAATGCATTGTTGTTTGTTTAATATTGAAATCATGACATCCCTTGCTATTCCAGTATAAACATGGCACAATATTTAAATGGCCATCTTCTGAGTTCATTTTCGGGCTACCTGTTGGATAGTTTCTTTCGCAACCATCAGTTCCATGAACTGGCAGAAAATTATGGGCCCTGCTTTCAGCACCATATCTTCCAAGGTTCTATCTATAAAACAGGGTCAAACTAGAAACCTTCCCCCATATAACTTGACTCAGCAAAAGCACATACACATGTTTAAAGCATGAGTAGTTAGTAGGACATACATGCTATAGTGGATTGGAGCTATATTCACTCATTGGCAGTACATTACTGGTGCACGAATTGTAACTATGAGTTATCACTTGTGATGAATCAGTGTCCCAACCTGGGCTACATGTGCTGGTGGACAGGAGGGCTCAGGGATGGATTCTCTTGTTCTCCCCTTGGGGCAAAAATGACTTCTCACAACTATAACTAGGAAAGGAGGTAGCACACTGACATGAAAGCTACACGTAACGGGACATCATAGAATCTGAGTTGCAAGGGAACTCAGGAGATCATTTAGTCCAACCTCCTGCTCAAAGCAGGACCAATCTCATTTTTGCCCCAGATCGCTAAATGGCTCCCTCAAGGATTGAACTCACAACGCTGGGTTTAGCAGGCTAATGCTCAAACCATTGAGCTGTCTCTCTTCTGAAGACAGCCCTCACTGTGTTGTTTATGCCTTGTTCCTGAAAATTATTCTGGCCACATTAATAGTGTAGGACAGAGTTCAATTTTTACTATGTGAAGAGAGTTGTAGGGGATGAAGACTTTGAGGTCAGGGTAGAGTATCGTCCCTGGGAATTTTAAAAAAAATACTTGCCATTTGTTATGATCTGGTCCAGCCCAAGGGAAATAACATGCTCTTCACAAGAAATTTTGAGCACCACGGGTAAATCCCCTTGCTGCAGGGATGGTCTAGGAGAGATGATGTACTATCCAGCAAGCACTCACAGAGGGAGAGAAATAATCTGAACTTTCCATTCAACTTCATAGATTTTTTTTTTTTTTAAACTAAGGGATTCCTATGAGTCCCCAATAAATTCCTTAGCTCCTAATTCAGCAATGTTCCTTGAAAACAAGTTCCTTACTAATCATAGGCTGAGCTACTTAAAATGAGACTGATCTTCAGCTGGTCAATGAGTATCAGATTTCTCAGTCGTTTTTCAATGCTTAATGATGCAGATGAACTCCTAATGAAATTTTCCTAAACATTTCAGATGGTCACAGTGGTACCCTCTGGCTTTGGAATCTCCAGATAAACTATTGAAACCAACGGGAGTTACCTAGGTAGGAGCTTACCTAGGTAGGAGCTTTTGAAAATTTCACTAGGCACCTAACTGCATCTTTAGGCACTTAAAAACCTTTGAATATCTGATCCTCAGTCAAAAGAGTTATGTTGATTTGAGGATCTGGCCCTCTGAATTTTAGAAAATGCCTTTCAGCCCAGTGAAAACTAAAAAGACTGCTTTAAAAAATTGTTTCCATTCAGTGCGGTGGTCACAATGGAAAGGTTTACAGACCTTAAAATGAAATGATGCCTCCAGATGCTGCTGTAAGTGGAGAGTTGGGGGGAAATCAGCAGCTGTAAATCCTCATACAACATCTCACTTAAAATGTCATGTGTGCTACTTGGTTTAAATTGTCACCCCTCCAGCAACCACAAACAATGCAGAAACAGCAGATGTGTTTTCTATTTAGAATTAAACAGTTTATCTCAACCACTGTCATTGTTACAGAGGGAAAATAAATAAATATCCATGTTAATGTAAACTTCTAAAGGTACTTTCTGGCAAGAATGGTTATTTCTGAATCCAGAGTCCACTGAGAACTAAAATTTGACCAGATTTTTTTCCAATAAGGATGCTGGCAGCTCAGAGTGTAGTAAAACTCAGACTGGTCAAAAAGATTTTTTGGCCAGATACTGTATCCAATAACTCATGTCATTTATACTTAATGGTCCAGAAAATTTAAGTAAACATCATAAATGTCTTTTGTTATTAAATGTTTCATTAAAACATTTTGTTTAACTCTTACTTACTGGACAGTAAAGAAGGCATGTATTTGCCTTCATGATAATTTGAGTCACCTCCTGGAGAGTTAAGGATTTGACATATTTTCACCCTAGCCCAGAATTGTGCAAGAAAAACAAAACTAAAATATCTTGCTGTGAATATTTTATCTTGAATAAGTTACTTCTGAACTTGCCCTTCAGTCGGCATGGCCAATTTCCTATCCTACTCATATGTTTAGAAGACTATAGCTTTGCTCTTCCTATGACCAGGCAGTATCTCTAGCAGTAACTACTTTATGAATATTAGAGGATCACTTTTTAAAAGGAGAAATACTACTTCTAAAGGGTATCCTTCAGAGAAATAATTGACCTTGTCTCAGAACCATATAGTTACTTTCTGCAGAAAATAAGGGTAGAGATTCACTTAGCTATTTATATCCTGTGATGATTAAAAATCAAAGCAAACATAGTCTAGGCGCCAAGGTATTTTGACTAAATCATACTTAATTCTTTCCTCAATCTCAAGAAGGTTCAATGGCTGAAATATTACCACTCTTTTCAGTCTGACACAGACTTCAGCAAATACCTTTCTAGTGTTTGATTCTCAGCCAGTATGTTAATATGCTATCATTCAGCTTATTTTCAGATTTTATATTTTTACAATGAGATTTTTGTTCTCATTCAAGTGAATACACCAGTCCTTCTGACACCTTTCCTGTTTAGAAATGGGCAGAGAAAGGGTATGTATATGCAGCCAGTGAAGAGCTGTGTTAGCCATTACTGCTACTAATTACACAGTGGACTTGGGACAAATTCAAGTACCTTTGTGGTAATTTTATTGAATTGCATTATGGTCCCAATCCAGCAAACCTTCTGGGTGCTGAACCCTACTGCAGCTGACTAGACATCTATATGCTGAGAACTTGCAAGATTGGTCCTTATATTTATTCAGTCCTGAGTGTATTCTAATATATTATTAGAATATAAAGGAAACAGAATAGAGAAGTAATAACCAAATGAGTCATAGCTTTTTTTTAAAAAAAAAATTCTGTGCTACTTAAAATTGATTTCTAGCTGAACTTCAAACAGGCTTCATATTCTCCTGATTGGACACATTTTCAGTCAGCCTTATTCTAAACCACTCTTTTCCATCACTCTTCAGAAATATGGAGGTTAATTTTAAAACTGCTTCTAAAGAAATGGGGAATTGTACACAAATAATGCTGTCAGGTAGGTAAAAGGTCATGTGAATTATATGTCAAAGAAGAGTAAGGACACATTTTTACAGCATTGCCTGGGGGAAAATGGTCATGATCCTTTGCCACTGAAGTCAATGGGAGTTTTGATCTTTATTTTAATGGCAGCAGCATTGTCCTTGGTGGCTTGTTTATAAAATAAAAAACCTGGATTATGTATAACTTATACAACTGAGAGCACTAGAGCTGAATTTGTAAGTTACCAGAGGGGGAAAATTTTTTCCTCAAGTTTGTATACAAAATTATTTGACAAATCATTTAGAGGAATTATTCTTGATCTGTGGATTGTTCGTGAACAGTTTGTTTTTTGCAAGTATTCAGTTTAAGCTGTGTGGGTCACATAGGCCATGTGACACTGTTGCTGTGCCCTGATTGGTTGAATATACTTCTTAGAATTTTGAGTATTAATGGACTGACTGTCTAACGTTACATTGTGCTATACACTTTAAATCAGTCTCCCCAAACATTGACTAACAAACTTGTTTACTAGAAGAACTGTGAGAATCTAAAGGAAAAGGGGCCAAACACAGTTGTAGTGAACTCAGTTTTATTTGAGTGACAACTCAAGGAAAATACTTTGAAGCATTAGGTTAATTCTTGAGAGCACCGTGTATATTTGGGCTTCGAGCAAATTTTCTCCAGGCAGCTCTCCCAATGCACCTCACTTCCGATATGAATGCTTTGGTCCCTTTTTAAATAGGACAACTGCTAGTTTTGCTGAAATTATGCCTGGTAGACAAGGGGATTTGTGAGGTAGACACAAGGGCAACATTAAATTTTACTTGTGATTTAAGATGGGTAGGAAATACATTGTATTATGGGGTCTGTCTGTTTCTCTCATCCAAGCAGCAAGCAAATCTCTTCTCTCCACTGATGAAATTTCACCAAAGTGCAGGAATTTGCATAATGATAATAGTTATTTCTCACTGACTCCAGTAGGAAAATCCAGGTTCATCTACTGCTTTTAGATTTCCAACTCCTATATGTCCACAATGAACTTGGATTCCTCTGCTTCTTATTTCCTCCCCATCCTGTAGCCCAGCTCCTCTTAAGCTCCCCCCCCAACTTTCAGCTCACAGCTACTCTCTCCTGACCAGTGCTAAATGCCCCTCCCAGAGATGCATTAATCCCACATATTTATGCTTCTATGGGCATACCAGCTAATCACTGCCTCCAAAACCCTCCTTTAGGAGAGGCAATTCCTCCTAATTAAAAATGGCCATCCAACAGTTTTCTCACAGACAGACACCATGCATCAAAGAGCACCCAGAGAGGAGTCAAGTGAAAGGATGTGATGAAAGCAGAAGTCCCCACTTCAGAGCATGCCTGGTCTCCACTCCCTTGGCCCATAGAGGCAGAGGGGATAATTTGGCCCTAATTTCTCTTTAATTTCTCTCTTCTAATTGAAGAGCTCCACTCCCTGTCCCCCTCAGCTACAGCAGCATTGCTGGTGGGGGAAACAAGTTGCACACTCCACTATCTCTGTGTCTCCTCCTCAGCAGGATTATTCAGTGATTCTGAATAGGAAGAAAATGCTTTTGAGGTGAGAAGGGAGAAAAGAGAAGGAGGGAGAGGAAGATAAGATAGGGAGAAGAGCGAGAAAGGGAGACTTTAAAATATAATTTACTGTGGGAGGTGAGAATCATGAATGGGAAAAGGAAAGGCACATTCCACTTGTAATGACTTGAGCTTATTTCCGACTTGATGGATGATGCAAAATTCCGTGTGCAACTTGATTTAAGATCCTGTCTCACCTAGGGTTGGAGTGATTTAAGATTATCCTTGGTGGCTTGAACATCTCTGCCAATGATAACTCCTGTGAGCTTATTAAAAATCTCAGGGCAGCCATGGGACTTCCCCAGGAGGATTCTGGCCTGAGACACACCAATGAGCAAACGCTAGATCTTATTTTTTGGAGGTGGGAATGATCACCATGGTTAGACCATTTCCTTCTAGGCCTCACTCATGTTTCTTCTCAGAGCATGAAGAGAAGAGAAAATGATCCAGTACAATAATTAATCTGGATTGCTTGTGTGATGTAATTGCTGATAGTTGATATAAGCTTTGGTATTTATTTTTCAAGCTGTAAAGGTACCCAAAGGCTTATGTGCTGGACACACGTTTTATAAATGTGGATGTAAATGAATGACCAGAATTTATATTTTGTTTTACTCCATATACTGTGTGTAATGAAACTCCCTGTTACAGGACCTGATTCTCTCTCCTGCCCCCCTAAGTAGCACATTTTTAGGAACTACCAGAAAAAAATGATGATGATTATTAACAGGAGTTGAAGGAGGTTTGGAATGGAGATGTGACCTGTACTTGGACTGTCCTTAGGCATATGCGGATGCAGCGGGCACCTGAAAATTTAGAGTACCCTGGGGTCTTAGTATCCACCCAGCCATCTCTCCCTATCCCTTTTTGACCCTTCCTGCAGACTCCCACAGCTGTCTGCTGCAGCCTGGTGACTTACTCCAGAGGGGATCTAGTAACTTAAAACTGCATCCGATGAAGTGGGCTATAGCCCACGAAAGCTTATGCTGAAATAAACTGGTTAGTCTCTAAGGTGCTACAAGTCTTCCTCATCTTAACTGAAAAGTAAAAAAGACCTATAGCACAACACTGAATCTGTTAAAGAGCCATTTAAGTGATAATGAAGCCATTTAACAGGCATTTGCCAACACCCAGGATATACTGTCAGTTTCTAAATTTACTGATACAAACAGTTATGCATTACTATAATATTTACTCAACATGTCAGTCTACAGAGCCTTAGTTTAAAATTTTCTTTAAAAATAATTCATTAGTGAGTTGGTGAAGATAAAATCATATCTCTAAAATCCTTGGAGAGCCCTTAAAGGAACAACACCCCTTTCATGCCAGATAGCTGGACAAATGAGTTTCCCTTTCTTTACTTCTAACTATTTGATTAATTAGTTAATCAGAGAATCCTCTAGCAAAATCAGTATCTTAGTAAGCTATAAAATCCTTTGTTATGCCTAAAATCTTTGGAAAGATTTTTGTAAAGTTGGTGAAATTTCATAAAGATGTCTATTGTTATGGAGATCACACAAAGTAAATTAGTGTTCCCTTTTTCTAAAAGCAATGACGTTATGAACACACTAATCCTCTATGACTGATTGATTCAAAATAGTGTCTGTTTCAGTGAATTTCAGCACCACATATTCTGCATGAGGGAGAGGGTACGGGGCTGTCTGTGGGGAACTGAGGCTTGGTATTCTTTGCTGCCTAATCCTGCCCCCCACTTCCCGCGGGCTGTGAGCCCAGGCTGATGTGGGGCATAGGGCTACCAGTTTAATAATACTGCATAGGGCCCAATACATCCTAAGGACAGCCCTGCCTGTACTTGCTGCATCTGGACCTGTATGAGGGTCTCCCACTCCAAAATCAAGTTTAATAGGGTGGATCCAACTAATGTCCAACTCCCAGGATGGAATTAAAATGGGATTAGAACTAAAGTACAGGATGCTGGCATGAAAGTGTAGTGAATACTGAGTTTGTGTAAGTATTTGATTTGAGTTTCTTGAGAGTGATGATGGAGTCTCCAAGACTTTTTCTGATGGATAACTTCATTGTCCACATGGATGACGAGTCCTTTAGACCAACTCAGGCTGTCATGGCAGCTGTAACAACTACAGGTGAGTCTCTGGTGTGCATCTGGGCATACTCTGTGGGTTTTGGTTTTTGGCTTGTTTTGTAGGGGAAGGCATTGGGGGTTGCAGGTACCTAAGAAGTAACACTCTTGTCAAGAAATGACCAGCCCAACAGCAAGGAGTTGCAATTCTAGTTTTCACCCCACTGTAAGCAATCTCTTTGTCATGGTATGGTCAGTGCAATGAGTGCCCTTAAAGTTCTTCTAATTGTAAAGATTCTGCTGGATGCAGGCATATTCCCTATCTTTCCAATAAACTAATCCTATTGGAACCAGTAGAAGCTTTCAGAGTGGTGGAACTTTTCAAGGGCACTCACTGCCCTGACCATATCATGACAAGGGGATTACCTGTCACTGCAGTATTTTAATGGTATACCTTTTGGAGATTAATGGAACCTGCTCAGTTTCAGGAGTCTCTGAGGGAAATTTCTGTTCCACCAAAGGCTTGGAAAACTGTAATTATCTTTTGACCATCACTAACTAGGAGGAGATTTGAATAATCTGCCCTCCCCTGTTGTTAATTTCCATACCTAAATCCACAAATTTGAGATTTTTTTTATAATATCATTCCCTGGTATACATAACTTAATTTGGAATGCTAAGTAGTATCATTAATCTAAAACTAATCAAGTTGGTGATGAATTGTAGTCCAAATACATTTTGAACGTCTGTATTAAAAACAGCATGCTATTTATGAAATATGAAGTACCTATCCTTTCCATGTGGTAAAGCAGCCAATAAATTTGCTATATACAGCTTCCTACCTCTGCTAGGGAACAAAGAGGAGGTTGCGGGAAGAAAGAGTAAAGAGAAGTCTGCTTTTGTTGCTATTGCTCAGTGTCACAGGCAGCAGTTAACTCACAGGAAGTGACTCCACTCCATGCTTTGACAATGTATAGTGGTGACCTTAGTTCCCTTCTCCTCATTCTTACAATATTGCGAGGATTGTCCAACAGGAATCTTAAAAACAAATAGCAACTCAGCAGTGCATCAGACATTAGATAAAAGATAAATTATGCATTTTGACCACATAGGCAGCATTCAGGCACTGTGCAGAATCAGTATGGAGTCTGAGTTGGCTGACCAAGTACAGATTGCTATCAATCAACTAACAGTTATGCTCTTATTGAAATTACTCTGAAAACTTGACTACTGCATTCTGAACATTAGTTTCTTCAGTGCAACCCCATCTTCAGTGCAGATACCTTCTGCTAACTTAACAAGGAATTTCAATCAAAAGTTATTATAAAAGTCCTTGTTAGACACAACCAGCTATGTACGGACATTCCATTACAACGTACCTCAACTGATCACTTTGCCCTGCATTTATAAGGGTGGTGATTCTTCCTTAGTAAAATAGGTCCAAAGTGTGTGTGTTAATTTTAAAAGGAAAGCAAAATTATGTAGAGGGAGAATATTGGAAGGCCAGATGGATTGTGTCTGGAAATATTTATCACTCTTAATATTTTGAAACCAGATGTTGGTGCACAGACATTGTTGGTTGCAGCCATAGGAAGCTGCACTGCAGAGAGACCCTAACCTTTGGTAAGAAATTACAATGTTTTGATCCAGTTAAGATCAACTATTAGTATATAACTGGCCAACCACTGCTGTAAGCCGTTAAAAAAAAATAGGAAACAGATGCTTGATAAAAAGAGAGCTATCAGCCAAAGCATTCCTGATCTTATTTAAGTTTACATTTTATGAAGTTTTGTGTGTCCTTTAATGAACTTCTATGGAACAACTTTAGTAGTCAAAACATTGCACAAGATTAGACACATGCAATTTGTCTATCTTTTTTTTAATATAGTCAGTCTTTCATTTGTGCTCCTGGGAAAATGGGCACAAAGGTGACTCATGCCAGGTTATTTAAAATTAGACCTCTTGTGTAACAACACAAACCAGATACTTAATGATGGCATTTTGACTCCAAAAGTAGGGGTCTTTCTCATTCAAAGGTATTGTGTATGGGGGAAAGCATCCCCAATCACTATAAAATGGCACATTCATATTATGATGCAACATCTTCATCTGTACATGGGTAGCAAGTGTGCCAACAGATCATATTTGCAGGAAGGATAAATTCAACAATGTTCAGAGACTCTGGAGAGAGAGCAGGTTTTGCTATTGCTTCCATTCTGTTGCTGTGTTCAGAGCTGTTGAGCTGCCTCTATTCTTTTCTTTTTTTTCATCAGAAGAACTGAATTGCTTTGTCCTGTCCTTGTAAACTGAAAGATCTTCAAGAAGTGCAACTAATGCTTGGGCACATGCTAGCAAAGCATCTTCCACCACCACGATCACTCACTTAAGAGGAGGGATGGATCTGAATCAAAACCCCAGAGCTGAATTACAGACCTGGATCCAAATTTTCCCAGAGTTCTGAGTGTTCAGATTTAATTTTGGATTTCATTTCATGATAGGATTAAGATATGAACTTTTGATTGGAACCTTGATCTGGGGTTTGGGTTCAGGAAAAGCTGTCCTTTTGGATCTGCAAAACCCACAGCATTGGGTCCCCCTATTTTAAGGGACAGAAATGTAATGGAGAATCTCTCAGCTTTCTTTAAGTAGGTTTCCTTTCCATTTTCCCATATGGAGATAACCTTGAAAACAGTGGCGTTGGAAGAGTTTTTATAGTGGGGTTACTGAGAGCCGCTGAACAAAACTGTGAACCCTGTATATGATAGAAACCACTTCCAGCCAGGGGGTGCGGTTACACCCCTAGTTCCAGCACCCATGCATGAAAACCTAACTAATGCAAACCAATAAGTAATGTTGAATGTGTGTTAACTGACTCTTCATATAGATCACCGATTATCCTTACTCCTCTCACATCTTTCTAGGCTGGGCTTTAGAGCCCAGTAGAAAAAACAGCAACTTTTTCAAAAATTCTTTAGCAGTTCACAGCTGTAGGGACTCTAGGTTTATGAGGAATGATGGTCTTGTGGGTAAGGCTTTAGCATGGGATTTGAGAATGGGGTTTCTGTGCGTAATTTTGTTAGACTTCTTGCATAATCACAGGCAACTCACTTGCTCTCTCCCTGCTTTCGTTACCCACAGGGATAATACTTGTTGTATCCTGTTTTGTCTATAAGCACTTCAAAGCAGGGATTGTTACATATTTGTATTGTCTGTAGTATAGTGGGCCCTGAGCTTGGCCGAATCCTTTCGGAACAAATACAAATTAATATTTTTTATAGTCCAGACAACAATAAAAGTGGCAAAGCCAAAACGGCCTCTTTGCTTCCAGAGACCTGGGGTGCACAGTTGTACCACTTCAAGCAGATTGCAGTACAGTGCCCTATCCTCAGTTAATGACAAGAACAATACAAGCCAGGGATTGTGGAAGGCAACAATGGAAAGACCACTGCATGGTGGTTTACACATGCTAATGAAGCAAAGTCAAAATGAATCCATTCTTAGGACATTCAGTAGCAAAAAAGCTTTGGAGAAATGCTAGAAACTGTCCACTCCTAATCTGTTGTGGTTCTTACCATGCACACACCACTGTGATGTCTAAGCACTTTTGCTTTGTGTAGAACAATCCTGGCCAGACAGATGACTAGACTGGATCTGCTAGTCTGTTCAGCTCTTTGCTTTATCTAATTTCTCAGAAATATTTTTTGGGAAGTGTAAATTTCAGGAAAAAACCTTCCACCGTTGCCTACAGTTCTATGTCACATGCAGACCAAAGGGACACGGAGCCTCTTTTCCTTTTGCGAATCACATACTGATCCGCGCTTTAAAAAATGCAGTTTCTCAAACCCACCAGCAGTAGTTTGTTAAAACATTGGACTCAACGACTGCACAACCAAAACGTTCCAAGTTCTCTCTCCATTCAGCATGACCTCCAATGTTTATTGTATGAATTGAGCAGAACTGTGTTTTACCAGATTAGATATGATTTGCGCAAGGGGACAAGAGGAGGGGTGATCTTTTGTGTGTATTTTAGCAACAAAATTGTTTAGTTTAGTCTTTTGTTCACAAACAAGCTTTTTCCCCCCCCCCACCCCATTGTTTTTGGCCTCCATCCCACACTTCTGCTCATGCTAACCAGAGCTAGAGTACATCTGGCATCGTCCCTGCTCTTCTTCACACAGCTGGAACAAGTTAGCTTGCATTGTTTCCTATGATTTCCCCAGCATATCAATTGCCATTACTTCGCCCCTGTTGCAGCGTTTTTCAGTCTTTGCTCTCCTTCTGTTCTCTACCCACTGCCAGGATTTTTCTCCCTTTCTTTCTTTCCACAGTTAAGCATGTATAGGGCCAAATTTTCAAAAGCAGATGCTGAAAAAAATCTACTATAGCACTCAGTCCAATACACTACCGATGATGGTAGGGCTACTGTATATGGGGCTATTATAGTAAATTATTGTCAATTTTATAAGAGAGTTAATGCTGTGACATACTGTTCTGTAAGTGTTTGTTTGTTCTACAAATCTGATAACCTAGACCTGTATGTCTAGCTGAACCATGCTCAGTATTACGTTTGTGCTCCCTCGATACTAGTAGCAGCTAGGAGAATTGGTTCAGTCCCTGAGTTTCAGCAACTTCAGTGCTGCTCTAACATATTTTGGGGATTTCTGGAAAGCAAGGTGCTCTGGCCACAACCCTTACACCACATGCATACAGCTAGTCTTGCTCTATGTCAGCCAGAGAGTACCCAAACAAGGTGAAGCCTCAGCTGCCCTGCTGGGACAATCTTGCATTCCCCTTCTACCCAATCTGTGATGGCTTTAGGCCTCTAGCTCGGGTGATAGCACTTTCTAAGAGCATAAAGGCCATACTGGGTCAGACCAAAGGGTTGTCTAGCCCAGTATCTTTCGATATTGCCCCAGAAGGAATGAACAGAACAGGTGATCATGAAGTGGGCTGTTCCCTGTCACCCATTCCCAGCTTCTGGTAAACAGAGGCTAGGGACACTTCTTCTATGGTGCTGATGGGCTTGAGTTCTAACCCTGCCCATTACTTACTTACTTCAGAGTAGTATTACATTTTGTAAATGGGAAAAGTGGCTTTGTTTGAGGCCAGGATCTAGGTTGGGCAACACTGAAGATGTGTGTGATTTGTTAAGTAGTACAGATTTACCCAAGCCATTCATTTCTAGATCATTAGTGTGTGTTTGTGAAGTGCCAGCAATGTGCTCAGTATTGTAGAAGGCACAGAATGAACAGTCCCAACTCTAAAGAACTTGGACCTGAAGTTCCCCCAAAGTCTGAGGGCTTAGGTCAGGTGTTCCAGTTCAGGATCATCTCTATTACGAAGTGATGCTGAAAAAATCCAGATGTTAACAAATCACTGCATTTTCTTGTAAAAAACATATTGGAAATGACTAATTTTTCTAATGAATATTTTGGAAATGACATCCATGCAGAGAAAGTGTAAACTGCAATAAATTCTATAAAGGTTAAAGTTTGTAAAGGCTGAATAGAACGGAAAATTTTGGCCAACACTATTTAAAAACTTTAAGACAAGCCAGAGAGTTAACATTGATGTAGTGTAATCCTAGATATCCATTAAAGGTTTCAGGCTACATTATCAATGTTAAGTGCTGCACAGACACAGGTTGAGGCATCAGGGAGAGAAGGCTATTAAAAAAAATAAATTTGAAAGCAGTAAAAATCACAGAGAGTAATGGAAGATTGAGTCTTTGCACCGAGGGCAGGCTTCCCATTTAAAAGCCTGCGTTCTGCAGGACAGAAAAGCTAACCTGATGGCTGCTGCGCTTTCACCTCACCCACCTCAAAATCATCACTCCAGAGGGAAGAGTGGAACACCACCCTCCCGGTAGGAGCTGCTTTCCCATGTAAGGAGTAGTAGAGAGTTTTGAGGGGTTCAAAGTTTTCCAAACCTTCCAGATGTTTTGGTTGGGAATTAGGTTTTAAGGGGGTTTGGGGCAAAGCTTCAGCTTGGTTTGTTATCTATCACTAATATTTATTGCCTTACAAGCTTACAAGACCAGATCCCCAGCTATGGACAGGCTAAGCAGCACACAATGAATCTCAGGTGTGTGTGTGAGAGAAGATGGCCTTTTGCTTTCCCCAACCCTAAAATCTTGATATATACTTTGTCATGCATATCGCTGAGCATCCTGAAGGTTCTGTTATGCTGGTTACTAGCTGCCATATCTCATCATGGAGTCATTGACAATCACCAAGGTATACAGAAGCCCTGGCCATGCCTCATTTACCCAGGCCATGATCACTATTCTGGCAGTGGGGAAATTTGGTGGAGGAGCCATTACACTGGTTCCACATCACAAGATGGTTCCCTTACACTGCAGCATTCTTCTACTGGCCACCTAGAATCTGCCTGCAGTATAGCAAAAGCACCCCACTGCACAAGGGGGTTAGAGCTCCATGGCCCCCATCCCCTTCTTCTCATCTTGCTCCTGAGGTATTGGTATAAACATAAGCAAACAAGACCCAGACATTTCTAGACATATGTTAAAACAGTCTTATATTGTGGTTTGGCTGGAACTTGAAGTCTTTACAGAGCAGATTGTGAAACTTTCACTAAAATCTCCTGCATCTCTGGAGTAATTTGAGGATTGATTTGAAATGTCCAGCAGTAGAAATGGTGCCACACAGAGGAGAGGACTTGGCAGGAAGTGAAAGCTTAGGCAAGAACATACAAGAGCCTTGTAGTTTCATTGCTACCTATCACATAGAAGAATGTGAGACTGAAGTCAGTGGCAGAGGAATTCCTTTAGGCTTGAGAATAAACCCCGGAATAAAATCCAGACAATCCTTTTGTTTCTTAGGGCTTGGTTACACTGGCACTTTATAGCGCTATAAAGCCCCCACGAGCGCTATAACCTCCTCCCCGTCCACACTGGCAAGGCATGTAGAGCGCTATAACCGCTGAGTTATAGCGCTATTGTTAATCCACCTCCGCATGGGGAATAAGGGCTGTAGCGCAGCTGCTGTAGCGCTACAGCAAGAATGTGGACACCCACTGCACATTAATTGGCCTCCAGGCCATCCCATAATTCCCGTTCAAGCCACTCTGGTCATCACTTGCAAACTCTTTTGTCCTGTCCTCAGGTGACCACAAGTCAGACCCGCCCTTTAAAGTTCCAGGGAAATTTGAAAATCCGCTTCCTGTTTGCTCCAGCCAAGCGTGGTGTGCTCTCAGGGAATCCTTGCAGGTGATCATTCTCATTGATCTCACTGATTGCGTGGCATGGTCTCAGGGAATCGTTGCAGGTGATCATTCTGATTGATCATCATGACTCCATGTGCCATGCCTCCTCGCAATAGGCGATCCCCAGCATGGAGCAATAGCGAGGTGCTGGACCTCATCAGCTGTTGGGGGGAAGAGGCTGTTCAGTCTCAGCTGTGGTCTAGCTGCAGGAATTTTGATACCTATGGGCAGATATCATGGGCGTTGGCGGAAAGAGGCCATGAGCGGGACACTCTTCAGTGCCGTGTTAAGGTAAAGGAGCGTAGGAATGCGTATCGCAAAGCCCGCGAGGCAAACGGCTGCTCCGGGGCAGCCCCAGTGACTTGCAGATTTTATAAGGAGCTGCACGTGATACTTGGTGGTGATCCTATGGTCACTCCATCGACCACCATGGACACTTCCCAGCTCACCAGTGAAGGGGTGGGTGAGGAGGAGGACGAAGAGCAGGAGGATGAGGACGAGGCGGCAGCGACCCAGGGCACGGAGGAGTCCCTGGACGCATGCAGCCAGGAGCTCTTCTCAACCCAGGAGGGCAGCCAGCCACAGCATCCAGCGGTTGCAGGGGCCAGCTCAGCAGCGGATTGCGGAGGTAAAGCTGCTTTTCTATGGGGAAGGCAGGCAGCTTGGGGTGGAAAGGGATGCTTGCATGCTTGCCTACATGTGGAATAGAGCATTGATGTAGTCTATCACCTCGCGGTAGTCATCATCAGTAATCTCTTCAAAGGTCTCAATAAGAGCGCTTGCAATGCTCCTGCGCAGGTTTCCCGGGAGAGCCAGCATGGCCCCCGTCCCGGTCATGGTCACTAGTCCCCGCCACTGTGCTACAATGGGTGTGGGGAGCATTGCTACACATAGGAAAGCTGCATATGGCCCTGGGCGGAAGCCGCATCTTATTAAAATCCCTTCCTTTTGTTCCTCAGTGACTCGAAGCAATGAGAGATCTTCCAGAACAAACACCTACGGAGAATGTTGGAACAGTGTTCAGAGTAGGGCTCCTGCCACTTCCCGGCACTCCACCCGCCCCCTGCCACAGCTTTTCAGAGCAGGGAAGAAATCCTTCCCCCTGCCTGCTGCTCAGAGTGGGGCTCCTGCAACTTACCGGCACTCCCCACCCCCTCCCCCGGCACAGCTTTTCTGGCAATTTCCCAAGCCTCTGGAGTGCACTCACCATGGCGGGGGCTCCGTTGCTGTATCTGTGCTCTCTGCGGGACAGGCACACGGGGAATGCAGGGGAATCATAGGCACGTCTGCTCTTTACAAGGGAACCACTGTTAAATGTATCTTTTTATTTTAGATGGGTTGTCCTTGAGCCCTGTGCCATCACTCTTATCAACAGCAGAGAGGCTGAGGCGACTGAGGAAGCGGCCACGAAGGAGCAAAGAGGATCTTGTACAGCAAATAATGCAACAGGCTGTAACGGAGAATCGAGTTGCACAGAGGTGGAGGGAGAACAAGAGCAAGTTGAGGGAGAAGGCATGGAAGGAGAATGCGATTCACCGCCGGAAAAGCACCGATAAGCTGTTCTCATTACTACAGCTTCAATTGGAGACTATGCAGCGGATTGTCACCCTTCAGGAGGAGAAGCACTGCGCTCTCCACCCCAATTATCATTTGCTCCAAATCCCTTCCCCTTCTGTGCCTCAGTACCCTCCAGGCCACTATCATCAGCTATATGGTTATCACCATCCACAGCTGCCTCCAACCCCTCTGTCTTCACCGAACAACCCCCAAACCCCGGACCATTATCCACTGCAGTCAACCCCTAATAACATGCCTTACTGCCCTCCGCAAATGGGGTTCGGGGGACATGGCCACTGTGAGGGCACTGGAGACTCAGAGACCCGGACATATTCCGATCTCTGACTGACCCCATGCCACCCCCATTGCACCTCCCCCAGCTTCCTCCTCACACGCATCACAATATTTTCTTTCAGCAACCGAAGTACCTGTTCAATAAATGAATTGTCTTCTTAATAAATGGGTTTCTTTATTAAGTGTACATACATTATTACAGGCTACAGAAAAGCAAGTGCCTGTTCCTATTAAAAGAATGCTCTCTCCCTCCCTCCATCTGCACCTCACTTTAGAACTGGCTTTCAGCCTCAAAATGCTCCCTCAAGGCTTCCCTGATCCTAACAGCCTCGCACTGGTCCCCTCTAAGAACCCTGCTCTCTGGCGGGGCGTATGTGGCCTCCAGGCGTTGAACCTCCAAGGACCATGCCTGAATGAAGACTTCGCCCTTCCGCTCACAAAGATTATGTAGGGCACAGCATGCGGAAATAACCGCAGAGATACTACCCTCGGCCAAGTCTAGGCGCCCATAAAGACAGCGCCAGCGCACCTTGAGACACCCAAAAGCACACTCCACAGTCATTCGACACCGGCTAAGCCTGTAGTTGAACCTTTCCTGACGGCTGTCCAGGCTCCCTGTGTAGGGTTTCATGAGCCAGGGCATTAAAGGGTAAGCGGAGTTGCCAAGAATCACTATGGGCATTTCCACTTCCCCCACGGGGATCCTCTGGTCTGGGAAAAAAGTCCCAGCTTGCAGCTTCACGAACAGGCCGGTGTTGCGGAAGATGCATGCGTCATGCACCTTTCCAGACCAGCCAGCGTTAATGTCAGTAAAACGCCCACGGTGATCCACAAGCGCCTGGAGAACCATGGAGAAGTACCCCTTTCAGTTAACGTACTCGTCTGCTAGGTGGGCGGGCGCCAGAATAGGTATATGGGTCCCATCTATCGCCCCTCCACAGTTAGGGAAACCCATTTCTTCAAAGCCAGCCACGATGTCATGCACGTTATCCAGAGTCACGATTTTTCGTAGCAGGATGCGATTAATGGCCCTGCACACTTGCATCAGCACAACTCCAACGGTCGACTTTCCAACCCCAAACTGGTTGGCCACCGATCGGTAGCTGTCTGGTGTAGCCAGCTTCCAAATTGCGATAGCCATCCGCTTCTCCACCGGGAGGGCAGCTCTCAATCTGGTGTCCTTGCGCCGCAGGGCAGGGGTGAGTTGAGCACACAGTCCCATGAAAGTGGCTTTTCTCATTCGAAAGTTTTGCAGCCACTGGTTGTCGTCCCAGACTTACATGACGATGCGATCCCACCACTCAGTGCTTGTTTCCCGTGCCTAGAAGCGGCGTTCAACAGCCATGAGCATGTCCGTTAATGAGACAAGAAGCTTCATGTCAAACGCATTCACCGCTTCGATCTCGTCTTCAGACTCATCACTGTCATCCTGCATGTCAAGGATTAACTCCACTGCACACAGAGATGTGCTGGCGACAGTCGTCAGAATGTTCCTCAGCAGTTCTGGATTCACTGCGGCACATGACCGTGGAAGACGGAGCGCGCCTTGCTGAAACTATTGAAAGATGGCGCCGGAGGTGGAAGGAAACACAGGGATTGCTGGGATATGCCAAAAAGCATCATGGGTAGTTGAAACAGGATACAGAATGCTCCGCAAGTGACGCTCCCCCTACCACAAGGCATTGCGCCAGATCGGGAAGAGGTGTACTGTGGGATACATGCCCTAATGCGCTGCTCTTAATGCCGCATTAAGTGCCGCAAATGTGGCCATGCTATAACGCTGGAGCATCTCAGTGTGGACATACAATAGCGCTATTCATATTACTGTATAAGGGGACTGCTATAACCAATAGCGCTATAATCTTGTAAGTGTAACCATGCCCTTAGTTCAGAGGTTGAGTCACAGTAGGTATAAAGTGTAGTTTTGAATTTTAGATTTTAAAGGGGAAGAAGGAGAAGGGTTCATTCAGTTAGATCCCAAAAACTAGGAGACTGGGTGAATCAGGGACTTGGTGTAGGGCATGAAGCTTTTCTTCAGCCCATGTCACCTACTAAATGTTGTAATATCTGATGTGTGGCTGGAAACTACATAAGACCTGATCCTGAATTCCTTGGGAATTATGAGTGTTCAGCATCTCTAAAGTGCTTTGCTGATTATATTGTTCCTGATGTATCTACGTCAAGTGGGGACAGGAGGGCTGGGGAAGCATAAGCATTCACACCCTTATTGGTGTTTTCCATGCAGAAGGCAAGAATGACTAACACTTAGCACGCTTGGCACTTTATAACTTCACAAGCTACTGTCTAAATACTAAGTATACTTCACAACATCCCCATGAGGTAAATGGGTATTCATATGCCTGCTTTACAAGTGGAGGAAAACTGAGTTATAGCCTGGTTAAGCACCTAGGACCACATAAATCAGTGGCAGAGAGATGGACTCCAGAAGTACCTGGCTTTCAGGCCTGTGTCCACTGCACTCCATGCACTGAACTGCTAGTTTTGCTCTTACCTTAGGCCCAGAGGTGTTAATAGTTATCCTGGCAGGTCAGTTTGAGGCAGCATAAACTGCCCTTGCCCATGCTGTTCCTGTTCTGTGGATAAAGAAAAGACTTTAGAGCTCAGTCTCTAGCACATAATTCTGATGCCATTACAAAAATAAGGAAAACCCTGAATGCAATGGCTGAAATGTGGAAATCTGTAAGAGTAACCTATATTGACTTTAACCTGACTTAATCAAGGGTCAGATAATTGATACCCCAGCCTCACAAACAAACTCCACTCCCTAACATTATTACTATTCCACTGATAGATAAAGGCATAAGGCAATAGTACAGGCCAGTACAACTGTTCCAGGGAGTTTGGATCAGTGCATAGACAGTTAAAGGGTTGTTTTACACTGTGTGTTTGACCATCAGAAGCCCTTCATTTAAGATTTAGTTTGATACTTTTTAATACCTATTGTGGGAGAAAGCACAAATCTGTTCACATAAACACAGAATAAAATTACACTTAACTCTTCTTTATTCTGCATTGCTATTCTCAGACTGCCCCTAACAGGTCACCTCTGATTTGAAATAAAACAACCCAACAATTAACGATTAATCTATGTGGAGAAAACTGTCATTCTATTGCCAAGTAAACTGCAAGCCTTTTTTGAACTAGACCTACTGCATTGTTTAATGTGAGTAACAAAATGTGTGCTTGGAATGTGTGAAATTATACATGTATACCATAAACCATTCAGCTGCCTCAGCAAATGTTGGGACAGATTCTCAGTACTCAGACAAAACTCCCACTGACCGAAGACCACCCCCCACTCCATTTGTAATTCAATTGTTTCTATAGTAGGACAGCTGAAATGGGTAGGTAAAAAAAAATGAGGGTTTAGGGGTGTTTTTTTGCTAAGAAGCTGATTTATGGTGAAGCTAAAGAATGGAGTGCCCCCTAGTGCTTATATGAGGTATTCCTAGCATTGATAATATGGTTAAAACTGACACATTCTACCCAGTTTTCCCCAAATTTACATCTTGAACGTTTTACTATAGCATGAGACACAATGAGCTATTAGATAAAATGTTCTGGATGTCTGTCTGTCTCATCACATCAACACACAAAATAGACATAGGTAGTACTGTGCTACTGGGTGACTTCTGTTCAATCTTTGCACTCACATGCCTTGACTTTTTTGTCTTAAAGCTGCATTGTACTTTTTCATGTAGTTTTGGGTGTTCGTGAATTTGTTTTCTTCTGTGTATTACTATGATGTTGGAAAGGAAAGAAAATTCTTTGGAATCCATTTAACTGGCCTCTTTATATGCCTACTTATTTTGGATAAGTGATTTGGGGAACAAATCAAATACATTGCATGGACTCCAGTGTATTGCTAACTCACACTTCTGTTTAGATAGCATATGTGCTGTGAATTGATCGACAACAACACCTGTTAACAAATATGGATTGCTCTTTGCCAGCATAAATCTTCTATTGTGTTGCCTTTTATTAACTCCAAAATGCCCTAATTCAATTTTTCTTAATCTTTGAGATTTGTACTAAACTAATTTTTTAAATCAGCCCTGAAAGGGAGTATATCTCAGCACAATGAGGTTTTTGAGAGCCGCTGATACATCATTCGTAGCTTAATTCCCATGTGTCTATTTCCTCATGGGTGCATGCAAGGATGCTACAGTGCTACAAAAAAGGGTGTGTAAGAATATGGAGCCAGAAACATTTTATAGCTGTTTCTAGTGTGTCATCACCGTGGGAGGTTGGCCCTACTCTAAGGTTCCTTTACTATTCACAACTTTCTTGCCGTGCCTGCTAATGACACAAAACACAAATTTGGCCAGGAGATGGCAGCATTTTACTACATACAGTAGACTCTCGATTATCCAGGATTGGGTTAACCAGGTTGTGGGTTAACCAGGATGTTAAAAAAAAAAATACGCATAACTCGCAGGGCCGGCTCTGGCTTCGTTGCTGCCTCAAGCACCCCCAAAAAAAACAACAAAAAAAACACCAGGGTGTAGGGCAGCCGATGAACCAACACCCCCCGCCCTCCGAATATTTCCTATGGATGGTGTTTATCTGGGATTTTATTAACCAGGATTACTTTTTTCCCTATTGTCCTGGATAATCGAGAGTCTACTGTATGTCTTTCACTTGCACATTTTTTTTTCCTATTGGAAATAAAATTGTAGGGCATATGAAAGTTTAGCAGGAGTAAACATTTAATTTCCATAAAACTAAAAACTACAACCCTAGCTAACATTCTCTTGTCTTTTTTTCTATAAAACAATAACATGTTTGCATGATACACTTGATAAATTATTAGTGTTATGCTAGGAGAAAACATTTGTGATTCTAATGTGCGAGTAATAGAACCTTCAGCCTCGATCACTCCAATGGATAGCTTTTCCCCGCTATTCAGGGCTAGTCTAATCGGTCTTTGCTTGGCCACAAGGGAGAATACGGTTTCCCCTTATTCAAATTATGACTCCAGCTGTGGTGGAGGAGTGGTGGCTACTCTCCCTATACTCATTGCTGCAAGCCGCTGGGTGGGAGAGGGCTTGGCAGTCAGAGAAACCCTAGTTCCATGCCTTTGCTCGCTGACCAGAGTATCTGTCCAGGTGCACAGCAGGACTAAATGGCTCCAACACCACACTTAGTATCTCATGTATAAGGCTTTTAAAGTGAGATTTTGAAAGTTGTTCAACGTTGGTTCAACTTATTGACCTCCAGTGTTGTGGAATTGGACCAATGCTGAATGCTTTTGAAAATCCCACCTTTAGTGTCTTGACATTTTATTCTTCCAGGCTGGTAAGTCATCTAAAGGTGGCCACTCCTGTTCATGGCACAGCCAGCGTGGGACACTGACTCTAGCTCAAACCAATGGGTCGTGTGAATAGGCAAGACCTCTAGTTTTCTTGCAGCAGAGGAAGTATTGCAAGTACCATGACATACAACTAAGTATTATCTTGACCTGCAAAATTCAGATCTGGTGCCATGGCTTCCCATAGTTTGGGCATGTTTAGACCTAGGGGTTTCACAGTGGCACATCCCTTTTTATGACTGTCATAAAGGGGTACTTCTGTTCGGGGTTTGCAAAGTATTGCAAATGTGGCCAAGTTTTGGCTTTCCAGGTATTCTCACATTGGGGGAAGGATCCATAAATTCAATAATGATGGGTTCTTCAGTCCCCCACACTGAAGGAGACAGAGTCAATGTTTTTCGAGATAACAGGCTATAGTGATTCTGATCACACCACACTGCCCCAGATAGCCCTAGTTTTCAGGTCTCGTGGAGATGGCTGTGACCTCTGTAAACTCTACTTTCAATCTACTACCTCAGGGCTGTCTGTTCCATCATGACCCAGCATCTCTGAGGCTGACTGCCTAGTAAATGAGATGTCAGATTAAAAAAAAAGATTTTCCAGTGAGATGTCCTGTATCCCACTGCAGTACAGAATGCTTTCCACCATTTCTTGGTATACGGTACTATGAAGAAGATATATATTCCTGGTGCTCATCAAAAGGATTAAGAGCAGGGTCACCATTTGTCAAATTGATCCTAGAATTTCTGTAAGCTGAACTGTCTCTGGGGCTACAATACAAGTCAGTCAAAGCTCGTGTCCTTTATGTCCTCAGTTCTGGCAACCAAGGTTCAACCTCCCTGACCAATTGCCCACATGTTAAAATTCCTCCAAGGTACCTGCTTAATGAGGATTCTTCCTATTCATGGATAGCTCCTTGGGATTGTTCTCTCATATTAAATATGTTCTTGGCTCTACTTTTCAAACTTCTTTCTGAAGCATCACTAATATTTCCTAACAATTAAGGTCACTTTTCTAGTGGCCATAAATCCAGCTCAGAGGCTATCGGAGTTGTGCACCCTCTGTCCTCCCTCAAAATTTGTGTCTCCCCCCTCCAATAACAGGGTGGTGCTTTGAACAGACCCTTCATGCATCCCCAAGTTAATTTCCATCTTCCACCAATTCCCAGACAATTGGGCTCCCCAATTCTTGCCCAAATCCAGCCCATTTGAAAGAAAGGGTTTGGTATACTGTAGATCTCCAGAGGACAATTAGGAACTATATTAACAGACAAAGCCCTTCAGTAATGCCTTCTTTTGTTAATTTTGTTAGTTCTAATACTCACAGGTATTCCAGGTTCTCCATAGCAAGATATGTTAAAGGGGTATTTTCCTAGGCATGTAAAGTCAAGGAGAGAACTCCTCCATTTAAGAGTGAAGCCATTCCATGAAGGCAATGGCAGCTTTATGAGCTGACAGGTTCAGTGCATGATATGAACCGTTTTGTAAGACAGCTGACTGGTCATCCTTGCATATGTTAACCCAGTTCTTTCAGTTGGATGCAGTAGACTTCGTCAGGGTTGTACAAGCCATAGCTCACTCAACAATTGATAGTGATGGGGTAAGGGAGGGGAGGATGAAACTAATGCAAAAAATCTCATTCTTGTTGAATTTATGGACCCATCCCATGAAGTATGTGTGAGAGAAAATGTCTCACTTGCTTGGAAATTTTCATTCTGTGTAGGGGGATGAGTCCATAAATTCATCCCACCTGTACTTTTTCATCTCCTCTTACTGGGAGTTGTGTTTTCAGTTGTATTTAGTCCACCCGCCCTTTTTTTAGGGTGACCTGGTAGATAACTGTTCTTACTTTCACTGCTGGCTGCCTAGGTTATCACAGTTTACATGTCTTTGTCAGCATGACAGTCAGAGTCCAGATGCCCCAAAGGGAGAACAGAAGATTTAAGCGTGCCCCCCCCCCAAAAAACAGTTAAACCATCTGATGGCATACTATATTATTTTATTTTAAGGTTATATAAAAGATCTTTTATGCAAGCTTATAATGCACTAAGCTTAATAGTCATGTTACACGCACACACAGGCTGTAGAGAGGATACTGTGTGTGTATATACAGAAAATTGTTGTAACTGTGATGTAGCTTCAGCATCACCTTGCAACTCGGCAGTGAAACAATCGGGTAGGGAAGGGGCTACCTCCTCAACCAGACAAGACTGGCTTCAAGACCCAGCCATTGTCTAGACTAGGCAAGGGGAGAAAAAAACAATGAGGAATCATCAAAGAAAATAGGAACAGCTTGAAACTGAAAAGAAAACCCTAGTGTTAAGAAACATAGGCCTTGCCTATACTACAGAGGAAATGCGATCTAAGCTACGCAATTTGAGTTATGTGACTAGCGTAACTCAAAATGACAAAACTTAAATCTACTTACCACATGTTCAACACTATGCGATGTCGACAGGAAACTCTCTCCCGTGGACTCCCCCTACTCTTCTCAAACTGGCAGAAAATTCAATATTGTGGAGTATGGGAGTCAACGGGCGAGTGATCCCCTGTTGATTGTCGATGAATCCATTGATGCTCATGGATACCATGGAAAGTGTAGACAAGCCCTAAGACAGGAGGGAGTTTTCCCAACTTTGAATATCTATAGGAATTGAAGGGGAAAAAACTGCAAACCTTTTTAAAATGGAAGAGATTTGAACTGAAGACCATCCAGTTCCTGGAGCAGTCTCAAGGCAGGATGCAGTCTGTGGATGCTGGATTCCCTTTTATAGCCAGCAGCTACATTGGGAAACTGCTTTAAAGCAATAGGTAACTCTTATTAGAAAAGGAATTTTATCTAATATTAAAGTATAAAGTTTGAGGTTGTGTCTTTGTTTTTGGTGTATCTTGTATGTGTTTGCTTTCCCTTACTGTTTCATCTTCAAATCTGTGATTTTTTTTTTCCTATTACATTGACTTTTGGTTTATTTTTATCCTGAATAGGTGTCTGGTGCGCAAACTGTGTGGAGTGTGTGTGCCAAAATGAGCTGGTATTTGAGGGGAGGTTTTCACACCTTTGGGGAACGGTCTAAGTGTTTGGTAATTAAGAATTCTGGGAGAATGAATTTGAGTACTGGAAGTGTTGTTGGAGTAACTAGGCTGGTGAGACCTTATGCTTGTGGACAGGCTATAGGTGTCAGAGAACTGAATCATAGCTGCAGAGCACAAAAAAGACCCCTGAAGCTGCATGCCAGGTGGTGACAGAACCCCTTACTGGTGCGGGTGGACCCCAAAACAGCACTTTCAAGTCAAATGCTTCTGTTTCCAAGTTGTTGGGCAGATTTGATCTATTGTTAATCTTTTTGAAAGACACTTGCTTTCAAAGTTGATAACTGTCTGAAGGAGCTTTTCAGTGAGAGGAGTAATATGAATAGTCAACCTAGTCTGTCAAAAACATCCATCTGCCTCTGCTGCCTACCATGTAGGTGACTGAAAAATCCATCACTGCTGAATGTATGGACCCATTCCATTACCGAGAATGAAAACTTCTGGCTAAGTGAGAGAATCTGTCACACTTCCAGCTGGTAAAAAATCCATATGTGATAGTTTTCAACAAATAACACCCTGCCTCTGATACCCATATGCTTCACCTTTGAGAGAGACAGATGATGTGATCCTGAGGAGAATACACAGCTGCAGAAGAAGGGGAAAATGGCCTCTCCTGCAGCTCAGGGCTCTGTCATTCAGAGCTCCGTAAAGAGCATCAAACATTTTGAATTTCACCTGGATGTGGATTGATAGCCAATGCAAGCATTTTGGTCAAAGTTTTCCCGGTTTTTCAGTGAAAAGCTGGAAAATATAAATAGATATTTCTAGTCAAATTTCAGGGTTTTTTTTCTAAAACTGAAATTTGTTACTGAAAAGTGATTCCCCCCCCCAAAGTCATTTAAAAAAATGAACTTTTTTTTGGTTTTTACTAGAAAAAATGTTTACAGAAAGACTGAAAAAAATCCCAGAAATGTTCTAACTTTCCCATGAAAAATTGGAATCTTCTGACCACTTCTAGTAACAGGTTAGATTGTCTTAGATTGCCCCACTCAGAAGGTGGATAGCACTGACTAATGCAGAATGAGATTTCTAAGCAGCCTCAAAGTTAGACTGGGGTTGGCAGTAATATAATCCAGAGTTTTTTATTGTCATGGTGAAATGTCTTCTGGAGATTGTCACAGGGTTTGGGGTGCAATACAGACCTGTGAGGGGTTGTCACCATTTGCCCTGCAATCCTGCATGTCTTACAATGCTTTGCTTCTGTAACCCCCAGCCTGGGACACTCACAACCAGTCTACAAGCATACAGGTCTCACACCCTGAAGTGTCTGCATTCTAGACAGCCCCAGTATAGCAGCTCTGACCCCAGACAGCCCCATAGCCCCACTCTGGCTTCCACCAACCTTCACTATAACCAGCAAGGTGACCCCACTGCACTCCTAGTCCTGAATTTCCCCAAAGCCGTGTGCTCTGCCGTGTTCCCTTTGGGACAATTCAGAGAAATGTGGATCATTTGTTCCTCTAAAGCAGGCCTGCACAACTCGGAAAGCAGCGAGGGCCATATTACTGCAAAAAACCCAGCTGCGGGCCGAAAAGCCCCGCCCTCGCCCCACCCCCATCTGCTTCCCCCCACCCTTCCACTTGGCTTTCCCCATCCCCACTCACCCGCTGCAGGCCGCACAGTGAGCCCATGCTGACCATATGTGGCCCCCGGGCCGCATGCTGTGCAGGCCTGCTCTAAAGACTCACAAGCACATCACAACTTATTAACTTAACTGGGGGTAAATATAAGCATCTCTTTAAACACAGCACTGAGTTGGTTTATAGTAAATATAAAACACATTTATTAATAGGATATAGGTTAAGTGATGGCAGGTAAAAAGGGATAAAGTTGCAAAGGGTTACCAATAAAACAAAATATGAAAACACACATCTAAAAGTATAAAACTTAATCTAGCAAGATACAGGCTTTGTTCAAGTTGGTGTCTCACCTCTATTCAGTTTCCAAAGACTGCGTTTGGGAGAAATGATGTTTGCTCTGAATAATTCCAGCAGTGCATTCAGGAAGGGGCAACTAGATTTTGAGTGAATTAAATTGGCCAAGCATGTGTTCTCCCCAGCACATGGAAAGTTCATACCATGAAAGCAAGTTATCTCCAGCTAATGTGAAATGAGGTCTCATCATACAAGTGGAATGTGATCGGTCTGAGAGAGTCCATGTGGACTGGGAATAGAATGACTAGTGTGGAAGGAAACACACTGATATGGAGCAGTGATAACAGAATAAGACAGCACTGCTGATCAGGAAGCACATTAGCCCCCTTCGTGATGGCCTAAAACTCAGTCAGCTGGAGGTTGCCTGGGAAAGTGCATTAGTGGCTCCACACATGCCAGGGGGTCTGGAACAGAGCTCCTTCCCCTGCCCTATAACATGGGATATTCAGGGAATGGGGAGAGCCTGGGGCCCCTGGGCTGGGAGCAGGGAGGAATCATCTGAGGATATTCTAAGGGGGGGCAGGGAGGAGTCAAATGGGAAGGGTCATGTGCCCCTCTTTAGCTGGTGTCCTCTTTGTGTCCCTCCCATTAGTTGCCTCAATGGTTCCTATTCATGAAAACGGGGACTGGATGTTTGTGGAAATTAGTGCACAATCTCATTATTGAAACACATTAGCAAATTACTACTCCACATTATCCTGAAGAAAACTGCACCCAAGATGGAGATCTTTCTTTCTGAAGAACAAGCTGGATTTAGTCCCAAAAGAGGTACAGTGGAACAAATATTCAAACTCCAGGTGCTATGTGAGAGAGTGCTGGAGAATGATTGAAATGTGGTTCCTGGTGGCTTTTTTGTGGATTTTGCTAAGGCATTTGAGAACATATGGCACAAACCTCTTTGGGAAATCTTATGGCTGGTCAGAGTTGGTGAAAAATGTAGTATCACTGATACAAAATCTGTGGAAGTATGATGGCTTAGGTGTTTGTGAGGTATGAGCAAAATTGTTGGTTTGACTTCAGGATAGGTATCAGGGCTGACTGGTATCCCCAACTGTTCTCTTGAAGAAATCTTTAGGAGATACTGGTAGAAACTTACAAGAGGGTCTGCCTAGAGAATGAAAAATTAATCATCTGTGCTTCATCAGTGATGATAACCTGATTGGATTGTACCAAGAAAAGGGGTAAAAAAAATGCTAGAAAGAAAAGTGATGGAAGCAGAGTAGTTAGATCAAAAGAGATGACGCACATGCAATGGTGACAATGAAGTATGTGGTGAAGGTGAAGATATTTCTTTCCAATCTGAGGAGGTACTGGAGTGCAAAGGACTCTAAACGTCTCTCAGAGATCTGACATAGCACGACTGCTGCTCTAGCGACACTCAACCACATTTGGAGAAGCAAAAGTGTTATACTGAAGTGTAAAATGAAATTGCTGCAGTCTCTTGTCTTTTTAGCATCTTGTGACATGCATATGAAACATGGACTTTAAGGAAACAGGATATTGAGGATTTCTGCCTAAACTTAACTTGTGGTGCCTTAACTATACTTCTCACATGACTTAGGAGGAGGTAATTGCCCAAATTTACAGCCTGACCAAAGTGATACCTGATATCGAGATCAGATAAAGAAAACCTGAATTCGTGGGACATGTGGGTAGAATAAGCAGAGGAAGATTGTTGAAAGAAGGTTTGCAGGGACTGGTGCCAAAGGCAGGAAGCACCCACCATGAGGGTAGTTCAGTGATGTCTCTGGGTGAGGTGCAGTATGGAATGCTTCTGAAGGCTCTGACAACTGCAAAACTCAGAGGAAGATTGCTGGCCAAGGACTCTTGTATGTTGTGTGTTACTGTATATTGTAATGTGACTCTCTGGTGCTTTGCACTGTGAGAGAATGTGTGTGTTTGGTCACGCCATCTCAGGGGACATAGTACAAATGGATAATGTGAAGGACAATGGAAATGGTTAGGAAGGCAGAGAATCTTCTATGTAAGCAGAAACTAAAAAGATTAGAGTACAGATCCTCAGCTGTGGTAAATTGTCATCAAGCTCTTGAAATCAATGGAGCTATGACAAATCACATCAGTCCCTGGGACTGTTTTGGTCAATGCCAGTGTAAACTAAGAGGGGCATGAGGGAGGTAGAGAAAATTAAAATGAATGATAAAAAGGTCAATTAAGTGCTCCTGTTTACTTTGTCCTTTCCTATAATATTGTGCAGGAGCAAGTGGACACCAAAGGAAATTAAAAGAGAACAAATTTATAACTGATAAAAAGGAATACATTTGTAGCCAATGAGTAATTAACCTTTGGCTCTAAGAGCCACATATTATTATTCAGGCAAAGAGCTCAGTAGGATTTGAAAAAGGATTACGTTTTATATGTCCAATAAAAATATCATCGGTTACACTGGCTCAGATAGTAATTTATAAGGGTTGGCAACCTTATGCTTCAGGACAAACGCCAACCTCTGACTGCCTCAGGCTAGGAAGAAAATTCTCCCACAGATGTGGTATTGCATAGTTTATCCTTTATGGAGATTCTTCACCTTCATCTAAAGCAGTTGGTGCTGGCCATAAAGAGAGACAGGGTACTGTACTAGATTGACAATTTATCTGATCTGGTATTGCAGTTTCTGTGTTCTTATAAAACATATGGTACCCATTCCCACTAAAAGAAATAGCTTTTGGAGGAAAGAAAAGAAATGTGCTAACAGCCATGCATTCAATAGTTACAGACAGACAAAATCCTTGGATGACAGAGCAATAATATATGAGTGAAATCCCCAAGAGAACCCTGTAAATGGTTAGATATTAGCACAAAATCCTGCCTTTAGTGATATGTATCTCACTGAGTGGAGGATTTCCACTGGCAGTCCAGGGAAGGAAGCTGTGGTTATGAACTCTGCAAAATACCTTACTGTTGCTCCAGAAGGAAGTAGCATAAAGTTTTTTCCTGGTACCTACTGCAATGTAGGTGAGCTGGAGCCTTCAGCCCATGCAAGCTCACTGTGGCTCCTTTGGCCCATAGAACATCTGTAGATCTGTTAGTTGGGTTCACAACAGTCCATATCCTTGTATCTGTGTAAGCCCTCAGAAGTGAAGGAGTTCTTGTGTCCTTTTGCTTAACTGGTGCTCCTTCATGAGAGAGGTCAGGATTTCATCTTAAATAGATCAAATTCTGTACTCTGTTATAGTCATGTCAGCCCACTGACTGCCATGAGTTTACACGGGTTTAACTAAGGCATAATCTGAATATAGGAATATAAAATGCTCATCATGAACATGGGTTTTGGTAAATTTTGTTTTCCTATCTGCCCCATTAGTTAATAAATATTTCTCTGCACAAAGGCCAACAAAGACTTCTTTTATTATAATCAAATATAAAAGACCAGACTCTCTTGTTCTAATGGTGAATGTCTAAAAACAGAGAAACTAAGGTGACCAGACAGCAATTGTGAAAAATCGGGATGGGGGTGGGGTGTAATAAGACAAAGCCCCATGTATCGGGATTATCCCTATAAAATCAGGACATCTGATCACCCTAAGAAAACCCCCAAATTAGTTGTTAATTTTGAACCAAGGTAATTTGACTGTATCAGAGCTGACAGTGCAATCTAGTTCCCAAGACTCCTAGCTCTGAGCTTTAACCACAAGACTATCCTCTTTCCCCTGAAGTGTCTGAATTTGTCCTTCCTCAGAAATTGGATATCTGCCTAGATGGACAATTGAAATAGCAGTTCCTGGGTTTTTAAGAATAATAAAAAAAATAGTATTTTGGAGAGAAAAAGGAAATATGAATAGTCCATATTCCACCTGAGGAGACAGTCTGAATTACTGTAAGAAAACACACATTCTAATGAAACAAGCAATAGATTAGATCAGCAGGTTTCATGATGACCCTCTGAGCCCTTGCTGATGGTCTGTAGAGAACAGGTTGGTCACACAATTCTAGCTCTCATCTCAGTTTCAAGCTGTTTGATTGCATTAAAAAAAGCTAAAAATATGCTAAATTCTTTCCCAACGTTCCTTTTCCAAGTATGCAACTGCAGTTACATAACACCAGGATATTGTGGGATTAGAAACAGAATGGGATACAGTCTATGTGAAAGGAGGTGAACTGGCCAATGAGAAAACCTGTGTTAGGGTGTAGTCCATTCATTGGGGCGAAAAATGAGAATACCTGGATTAGATGCAAAAATCAGGAAAATTATATAAATCGTCATCCGCTTCCATAGTCTGTACATTCCATTACTCAGTTTGCTACTGACAGAGCAAATGTCAACACACTGATTTTATTTCTCACACTCAGTTCTTACAATTCCTGGTGGTGAAAGAAGTAGTAATGATCTAGCCAGGCTTCTTCTATTCTTTGTCTTTCAAAAATCAACAATGGGAATACATCTGAAGAAATGTGCACCAGTAGTCAAAAGCCTCATTGAAACTGAATTTGCTACCATCTGACGTTAGATATGGGCAAAACTAGCAGCAAAAATTTTTCAGCTGAAGTGCTTTTGAGAATATGGAAAATATAAAGCAGTCTTTATGATAAAACAGCCTAACAGAGACTATTGTTGAACTTTCCTTTGGTGGTACCTATATTCAGATTATTTGATCTGTAGCTTTGTTGCATCACCATATAGCAGTTTTGATACTGCATTTGTCAGTTTGAGCATTGAGCATTCAGTGGTTTGGCATCTCTGTATCTAAGTGCCACCAGCTGAGAGATCTGTGGGCTCAAGAATACAATCAGGATTCGTGACTCAGTAAAAATGGTACAGATGTGTGGACCTGCATGAAAGACAACCCCCTAAGCTTATTTTCCACCAGTTTATATTAAAAACTTCTCCAAGGCACAAATTTCTTTTCTTGTCCTTGGACAATATTGTTGTCACCACAAAGTGATTTAAACAAATGTTCAGGGAGGGGCTACTTGGAGCCTTATCTCCCCCAAAATATCCCCCCAAGCTCCTTCACCCCCTTTCCTGGTGATGCTTGTGAATAATATAACTGATTCGTTACAAAGTGAGCACAGATCAAATCCCTGGGTTTTTAGGACACTAAATATCAACCAGGTTCTTAAAACAAGAATTTTTATTTTTTTAAAAAGTAAAAGAATCACACCTGTAAAATCAGGATGGAAGATAACTTTACAGGGTAAATAAAAATATAAAACACAGAGGATTCCCCTCTTGGCTTAGCTTCAAAGTTACAAAATCCAGGAATAAAACTCCCTTTTAGCATAGGGAAAATTCACAAGATAAAACAAAAGACAATCTAACGCATTCCTTGCTATTACTTACAATTTCTGTAATTTTAGATGTATCATTTTAGTAGGAAGTGGTTACCTGCTTAGTCTCTCTCTTTCATCCTGAGAGAGAACAACGCAAAGAGCACCAACAACCCCCTCCTCCCCAGATTTGAAAGTATCTTCTTTCTCCATTGATCCATCTGGTCAGGTGCCAACTAGGTTAATTGAACTGATCAACCCCTTACAGGTAAGTGATTCTGTACCTATGGCCAGGAGGGATTTTATATTACTGCATACATGAAGGTTGTTAATATTCCCTTTATATTTGACAGTAGCCCTGGTGACTGGCAGCCTGGTGAAGTTTATGTTGCATAAAACTGCGGGTTGAAGTATCCTGTTGGTTTAGTGTGTAGGAGGGAAAGCGATCAGGAGGCTGTTTTGTTTTTAAAAAATAAGGTTCTATCAATATGAGTTGACTCACCATATACAAGTTAGAATCATAGAATATTAGGATTGGAAGAAACGTCAGGAGGTCATCTAGTCCAACCCCCTGCTCAAAGCAGGACCAATCCCAGCCAGGACATTGTCAAGCCAGGCCTTAAAAATCTCTGAGGATGGAGATTCCACCACCTCCCTAGGTAACCCATTCCAGTTCTTCACTACTCTCCTAGTGAAATAGTGTTTCCTAATATCCAACCTAGACCTCCCCCACTAGAATTTGAGACCATTGCTTCTTGTTCTGTCGTCTGCCACCACTGAGAACGGCTGAGCTCCATCCTCTTTGGAACTCCCCTTCAGATAGTTGAAGGCTGCTATCAAATCCCTTCTCACTTTTCTCTTCTGTAGACTAAACAAGCCAAGTTCCCTCAGACTATCTTTAAGTCACGTGCCCCAGCCTCCTAATCATTTTCATTGTTGTCTGCAGAACTCTCTCCAATTTTTCCACATTCTTTCTGTAGTGCCCTGAGCATGACGCTCTTAATTCTGTGATGCTTCTGTATTCCGTTGGCCAAGGAAAACAGCAGGTGAGGAGAGGGAGTTTTTCCAGTGTCTATCTTTGGTAGTTACATGGCTTTGTTATCATAGGATCTGAGGTTATAAATTCTTTAACCTCAGCTATCTTACAGGGATGTTGTGAGGATAGAGGTGTGCTATTATCCCCATTTTTACAGATGGGGAACTGAGGCAGTGGGGGTCCAGAACTGGACACAGTGTTCCAGATGTCGCCTCACCAGTGCCAGATAAAGGGGAATATCACTTCCTTCGATCTGCTGGCAATGCTCCTACTAATGCAGCCCAATATGCCCTTAGCCTTCTTGGCAACAAGCACACACTGTTGACTGTCATCCAGCTTCAAGTCCACTGTAAGCCCCAGGTCCTTTTCTGAAGAACTGCCACTTAGCCAGTCGGTCCCCAGCCTGTAGAAGTGCATGGAATTCTTCCATCCTAAGTGCAGGACTCTGCACTTGTCCTTACTGAACCTCATCAGATTTCTTTTGCCACAGTTCTCCAATTTGTCTAGGTCAGTCTGGACCCTATCCCTACCCTCCAGCATATCTACTCCCTCCCCTCATCTTAGTATCCTCTGAAAACTTGCTGATGGTGCAATCCATTCCATCATCCAGATCATTAATGAAGATGTTGAACAAAATTAGCCTTGGACAGACCCCCTGGGGCACTCTGCTTCATACTGGCTGCCAGCTAGACATGGAGCCGTTGATCAATACCCATTGAGCCTGACAACCTAGCCAACTTTCTATCCACCTTAGTCCATTCATCCAATCCATAGTTTAATTAGCAGGCAGGAATACTGTGGGAGACCGTATCAAAAGCTATGCTAAAATGTCCACCACTTTCCCCATATCCACGGAGCCAGTTATCTCATCATAGAAGGCAATCAGGTTGGCTGTTCCTGATCACGTTCCTCCTCTCCAAGTGCCTTGAAATGGATTCCTTGAGTACCTGCTCCATGTTTTTTCCGGAGACTGAGATGAGGGTCTGTAGGTCCCTGGATTCTCCCACGATATTTTCCTTTTTCCAGTTGTCTGGGACTTACCCTCATTGGTACGAGATTTCAAAAATAATGGCCAATGGCTTTGCAATCACATCAGCCAACTGCCCCAGCACCCTCAGATGTATTAGATAAGTTGACAGGCAAAACTGAACTAAAGTCTTTGCCGAGATCTTCACAAATCCATGGTAGGATCTTGTCTGACATTTTCTGTTTCTTCAAATCACACACCCATGGGGCTTTTCCAGCACGTCATTCCTGCAACACAGGCTGGAGCATCTTTCATACATAGAAGCTACTGAGGATACAAGATATGAAGACACCAGCTCAGGCCCAGAAGAGACTGACAGGTCTGCTGAAAGACTCCTCAGGTTAGATTTGAAATGACAGCATAGGCAGAGAGCACCTGGCAGCAAGGTGAATCATCTCCGTGTGATTCTTTCCCCTTCCATCCTCCTGTCCCTTGAAGTTCTGTTGTCCAAGGTCCACAAGCCTGGAATATGTACAAAGCATGTGTGTCTGAGGTGGGGAGCAAGAGTGGATAGGCAATCTAGTGTTCCTCTCTACTCTTATGTGGAGCTCTGTGGGGTCTGGACCAGGAAGGATGGTGTTAGAGGCATCCATTTAGGAGAGAGGAGGGTCTTCTCTGAAAGCCCCTCTAACAAAGGACTATTTTTTCTATTTAATTTTATTTAGGCTTTTATACCATGTGAGCCTTTCCCCTGTAACATACTTCAAGTTGCAATCCATGGGGGAATGGGGAAGATACCAAGTCAAGTTTTTGCTCCTTTTTCTTACAGACATGCAAAAAAGACTTGAGAAAAACCACTTCATTTTTTGCCTTCTCCCTCTGGCCCAATGTTAATGCACTGTGGATAAGGAATGAAACAATCATAAGGCCGAAGTGGACCCCCACTGCCTCAGTTCCCCATCTGTAAAATGGGGATAATAGTACATCTCTAGCCTTATAACACCCCTTATATTAACATCCCTGTATTGTCAAGAATCAGAGGTGTAGCCGTGTTAGTCTGTAGTTGCAGAAGTGACAAAGAGTCCTGTGGCACCTTAAAGACTAATTAAAGTTTTTAGAGCATAAGCTTTCATGGGATGCATCCGACGAAGTGGGTATTAGCCCACGAGAGCTTATGCTCTAAAAACTTTAGTTAGTCTTTAAGGTGCCACAGGACTCTGTCATTCCTGTATTAACATCCCTGTATAACAATAGTACATCTCTATCCTTATGACATCCCTGTATAACACCCCCATTGCCTCAGTTCCCCATCTGTAAAATGGGGATAATAGTACATCTCTATCCTTATAACATCCCCGTAAGATATCTGAGGTTAAAGAATTTATATCCTCAGATCTTATGATAATAGAGCCTTGTAAGTACCTAAGATTAGACAATGGAAAAACTCCCTCCCCGCCACTGCTATTTTCCTTGGCCAATGGAATGTGGAAGCATCACAAAATTAAGAACCTCATGCTCAGGGAATTACATGACAGGCTTCAATTTACAGGGTATCTGAGGGATTTCAGTTCTATGTAAGATTATTTAACACAGAGGGAAAGAATGAACCGAGAAGAGAGTGGCCATTCTCCTTGTTAAATGTTTACATTCAATCTCTGGCTGCATGTTAACAGGATTTGTGAGAATAAACATGATGTGAATTCACCTTCCAGGCCTAAGGCTGGGAGAGACCAAATATTTAGTAAACATGCCCTGAGAAGGTGCTCTTGTAGTGTGCCACAGGTGGTAGCCTTTTGAGAGGCCATCTCCCTGAGTTTGAGGTGAATAATGGCTAGTCATAGATTTTAGGGTTTGGGTGGGGTTAGGTTAAGGAATTAAACAAGGAATGGTGGCTAATCTAGAAACCTATCCCACACCTGTGTTTAACAGGGCACAGCCAGGCCACAGCTACACTGAGAAAGGAGTTGTTTGAAAACTATGTAAAAAACATGTATTGATATGTTCAGAGCCATCTGGGGGATTTAGACGCATAAGACCAAACCTTGACACAGCTGAAGTGAATGGCAAGACTCCCACTGACTTCACTCAGGGCATGATCTTACTCAGTTGCCCTTGATTCCAGTTGTAATTTTCAAAGGGACCTAATGGAGTGAGGTGTTCAACTCCCATTAACAATCAATACGAGTCAGACATCTAATTCCCTTAGGCTCTTTTGAAACTCTGAGCCTTTAATGAGAGTTAAGCATCTAAATCTCTTAAGTGGCTTTGACAATCTCACCCAATGATCTTGCAGATTCAGGTTCTCTCACATTTGACCAGTGAGTGAATAGAACCAAGGGTGTTAGAGCCTGCTTGGAAACCTGGGCTCCTTTCTCAGTATAGATAGGGCCTTACTCCGTGCAATGTATTCCACTGTACTCATCAGTCGCGAGTCTCCCCTACTCCCTGACAGCGGGTAGTTGGGGAAGGGCTATTTCTCTGCCTGTGCCCTATTGCCATGTCTGTCAGCAGCACCAAGGGCATCAGTTCAGCTGCATTATTTATGGTTACTTCGGGCTTATTGCTCAACATTCCAGCATGTGGACCCCACAGTATCTCATAAGGAAGTTTCTGCAAAGATGGATAGCCTGAGAAAGGCCAGGCAAAGGGCATTATTATAACAGTACATAAATATGTTTTTTTTATTTAACATTAAAACACCTGATTTCCTTTAATATTGTAAACATGTGATTTTATTAGGTATTAGAGAGCTGATGGATTTAAAGCCACTTTCAGAGAACAAGTGACAGATTTGTCAGCTTTTCTGTATGTCAAAAAGCAGCAAGAGGAGGAATCTTTATCACGAAAACCCTACTATATGAAAGAGATGAAAGGGAGGTGGCCTCCACTCTGAAAATTTCCATGGATGTGTATGAAGCCACCCAAGACTTTTCAATATTCTGTCTTAGTGCAAAATGATTTAAAAGTGGAGGGAACATAGAATATAATCTTCCTGAAACAGAGTTGGCAAAGGAGTTGTGTTTTGTAGCTAATAAATTCATCTTTCAGGAGGAAATTCTTATAGGGTTCATTTACCGGTTTTTAAGAAAGGAAAATGAATGCATTAATTATGTACATTTTTACCATCTGCTAAACGAGGTAATTTCAGCCAGGCCTTGGCAACCTCTTCCTGGACATAAACTTTAAAAACAAGCTTTTTCAACCATAAAATTATTGCCCTGGAAAAGGACAGATAAATGTCTAAGCAAGCGCCTCATTACTGTCAAAGCTGTGATTTGTTGTTTCATTATAATGTGTTTTCCTTGTTATTAGAGTTAAGGTTGAGTCAGCCTTTCCATTATAAATACACTCCTAAGTTTGAGGTGACATGGCTCAGCTGTTAAAAAAATAAAAAACTTGCTCTGGGCTGAAATGAGGAATTGTGTTCTCAAGCTAAATGCAAAGATCAAAACAAGAGATGGGATTTTAAGGCCCTTCTGGGATTGACAAATGCCTGGCTTTTCAAGAGCTCGTATCTGCCATTTTATTGTTGAGTAGCACCGTCACCCACTGAAGCCCGTAGGCCCATGTTCAGAATAAGATGGGCTTAATTAATTGCATGCTTGCTCAGTAAAACAAGAGGGGTGCAAAGAGCTTCACTTGCTCCCCTGGGTGTGGTACCCACATTGTCAAAACCTGCTCCTATTCCCTCCTCTTAATGTAAGTGGCTGGGCATGGGTAGGGTGGGTGAAACTTGGCTCTGCTCCCCCCTCACCTGCCACATACTGGCAAGTGCAGCTGTGCCAGTGTGGTGGGGGAAGTAATCTGCACCAAGTATGTAGTCGGGGCAGGCTGCTTCTTCCCTGGAGCAGGGGGAAACTGGGAGGTTGGAATCTTGCTCCTAGTGCAATGCAACAGTATACTTTCCCTTCCTTGACCTCAGGCACTATTGCAATATAAATGTTTAATAATAAGGAATGAGTAATGATACTTGGGGCTTGTGACAAAGTCACAGTTCAGCTCAAAGTGTGTAAAGATGCAGAGTTTAGTCCTCCTAAATGACTTACTTTAGAGCCATTGTCCTCCTAAGTGATCTGCTTTATGTGCTGAGCATTTCACATATTCGGGATCCACGGTGGCTGTTGAAAATGGGATCATTTTTTGACAAATCAGTGGCTTGCAATCTATGAGTAAAACTTATCAACTCCTGCATTTCAGTAACGAGATTTTTTTTCTTTTTTCTTTCAAGTGAGTGTACAGTAAGGCTCAGCTACCGCATAAGTTTTATATTAATTACCAACTAGCATTGACTCAAGAAGCATGACATACATTTCAGTGGTCAGTTGTAATGTAAACACAAATAAAAATAAATATTTTAAAACTGCATGCATTACTAAAGGTAGCATCTGAATTTGTCCTGCAGGATAGGAGCAGGGATGCTCTAGTAACACACTACAAATATCTGAAAGTGACAAACAAAATGTGGGGATGTATGGGAGGATATCAATTGCAGTACAAGATGAGATGTCTTTTTTTTTTTTTTTTTTTTTTTTTTTTTACATACACATCTTGTTGACTCATAAAATGCACCATCAGCAATAGGTCTTGGGACAAATTTTGAAAAAGAAAGTATTTAAGGGCAAAGAGGCTAACAGTAGTTGGGATAAAATATAACATAGTTTTACAAAAGGTAGATCAAGCCAGACCAACCTGATCTCCTTCTTTGAGAAGATACCTGATTTTATTGTATTTTTTTTAGACAGAAGAAGTGCAGTTGATCTAATCTTCTTGGATTTCAGTAAGGCATTTGAGATAATTCGACATGGGATATTAATAGTTTAAATTGGAGAAGATGGGGATTAATATGAGAATTGAAAGATAGATAAGAAACTGGTTAAAGGGAAGATTACAATGGGTCGTGCTGAAAGGTGAACTGTCAGGCTCAAAAGAGGTTACTAGTGCAGTTCTTCAGGGCTTTGTCTTAGGACCAGTTTTATTTAACATTTTTATTACTGACCTTGGCACAAAAAGTGGAGAGTGCTAATAAAACCTGTGATGATACAAAGTTGGGACGTATTGGCAATATGGAGGAGGATCAGAATATCATAAAAGAAGATATGGATAACCTTGTAAACTAGAGTAATAAAAATGGGATGGAATTTGAGAGATCAGACTGCAAGATCATGCATTTAGGAACTAAGAAGAAGAATTTTCTCTATAAGCTGAGGATATATTAGAAGTGACAGAGGAGGAGAAAAACTCAGGTATATTAGCTGATCACAGGATAACTATGAGCTGTCAAGTTGATGCAGCTGTAAAAAAAACCCAACCAAACAAAAAAAAGGGTAATGCAGTCCTAGGATGCATCAGGCGAGGTATTTCCATTAGAGACATGAAAGTGTTAGTACCATTATACAAGGCACTGGTAAGATCTCATTTGGAATAGTGTTTGCCCTTCTGGTCTCCCATATTTGAGAGATGAATGCAAAGCAGAAGAGATATAAAGAATGGGTACTAAGAAGATCTGAGGAATGGAAAGCCTACATTAAGCGAGGAGACTCAAAGAGCTGGGCTTGTTTAGTCTAGCCAAAAGGAGGCTGAGGAGAGATACAATTGCTCTCTATAAATGCGTCAGGGAATAAATACCATGGAGGGAGAGGATTTATTTAAGTGCCAATGTGGATACAAGATCAAATGGATATAAACTGTTCATCAACTAGTTTAGGCTTGAAATTAGATGCAGGTTTCTAACCTTCAGAGTGAAGTTCTGGAACAGTTTTCCCAGGGGAGCAGTGAGGGCAAAAAACCCCACTGGCTTCAAGACTGAGCTTGATATGTTTATGGAGGGGATGGTCTGAGACTGCTTACAATGGCATGTGGCCCATTGGGTGACTGCTAGTAGCAAATAACTCCAATGGCTGGTGATGAGACAATAGATGGGGAGGGCCCTGAGTAACAACAGAGAATTCTTTCCCAGGTGCCTGGCTGGTGAGCCTTGCCCACATGCACAGGGTCTAAATGATCACCATATTTGGAGCTGGGAAGGAATTTCCCCCCAGGTTAGATTGGCAGAGTCCCTGGCAGGTTTTGCCTTCCTTTACAGGATGGATCCCTTGTAGGTTTAAACTAGTGTAAATGGTGGATTCTTTGTAATTTGAAATCTTTAAATCATGATTTGAGAACTTCAGTAACTCAGCCAGAGGTTGGGAGGTCTATTGTAGATATGGGTGAGTGAGGTTCTGTGACCTGCGATGTGCAGGAGGTCAAACTAGATGATCATGATGGTCCTTCAGGCCTTAAAGTCTATGAGTGTAATAGCACCATTTTTAGCAGTTTTAAGAAAGAGGCTAGAAATTGACATGAGCAGGAATACTGAACTATTTCCTTGCCCCGAGAAATGATCCCTGCAGACTGGGATTGAGGACCTTCACAATTCTGAGTACCTCAGTCAAATGCTCCTAACTCTGCTCTTCCGGTGGCAAAATAATCCTAATCTTTGCAATCTCTCATCATACCTATTTCTCTTTCAATCTCTAGCTACCAGTGCAAGACATATAGAACATAGTGATCTAGAGGTGGGCATATCGTTTCTTTGTATACAACATTTTTGTTTCCCTCTTGCATTCAATCCAGCCTATAACTGGACACTGGGCAGATACCATCCTTGAACTGTTTTACAGCACCATGCCAACTAATCCTTTCTTCAGAGAATCCCACACATTCAGATTTCAGCAATGTATCTCCATAGCACTCTATATATGACCCTGTCGACCTGGCGCCTTCTCAGTTCCTTCTTGCCGGTTAGTCCGACAGAGGGGAAAGTGGGGATTTGGAATGAACATGAGCAACACATCTCAAAGAACAATAGGTATGAGAAGATGAGTAACCGTTTTTTCTTCAAGTGATTGTTCATATGGATTCCATTAGGTGACTCCCAAGCCTTGTCTAGGTGGTGGAGTTGGAGATATGGACTCTCTGCCAAAGGCTGCATCATCTCTAGCATGCTGGACAATTGCATAATGAGAGGTGAACGTATGCACTGAGGAGCAAGTTGCTGCCTTGCAGATTTCTTAGATTGGGACCTGTGCCAGGAATGTTGCCGATGAGGCCTGTCCCCTTGCGGAGTGTGCCATAAGTGCCGGGGCTGGTGTCTTGGCCAGGTTGTAGCATGTGTGGATACAGGACGTGATCCAGGAAGATATTCTTTGAAACGAGACTGGTAGTCCTTTCATCCAGTTCGCCATTGCAACAAACAGCTAGTTCAATTTCCTGAACAGCTTGGTGCATTCAGTATAGAAGGCCAATGCTCGCCAAACATCAGGGAATGCAGCCTCTGCTCACAGCTATGGGTATGCGGCTTTGGATTAAAAAAAAAACCAGGCAGGAATATGTCTTGGCTGGTACAGAAATGAGAGACCATTTTAGGCAGAAAAGCCAGGTGAGGTCTCAGCTACACCTTGTCTTTGTGGAAAACTGTATAAGGTGGGTCTGAGGTAAGGGCCTTTTAATTCAGACTCTCTTCTTGCTGATGTAGTGGCCACTAGGAATGCTACCTTCCATGACAGATAGAGTAGGGAGTAAGTTGCCAGCGGCTTGAATGGGGACCCCATTAATTTGGAGAGGAGCATATTAAGGTCCCATGTAAGGCTGGATTACCCAATAGGCAGACTAAGCACGTGCTTAGGGCACCAAAGCAGGGGGCACCAAAAAAGAGGGTGTGTTTGGGAAAAAAAATGATTTGATATTTCAAAAAAAGCATCGAAGTAGTCATCATGGGAAAAATCAGAACTTTTACACTCCACTACACACTCTTCCCCCATTTTTCTGTTTATTTTTTTTATTACTTATCCCCACCTAAACTAGGGGGGCATCCTACTCAAAGATTGTGATGATGCAAGAACTAGAGTTTATATTTATGTTAACATGTGGAATGAAATTTTACAACACTTTTACCACACAAGTAAAGTTCTCGAAGAAAAAGAACTGGATTTGAAAACATGTGCAGACCTCTGTCAATCATTAGCAGACCATTTACACACTTTGAGGAATGATTTAGAAAGGTTTGAAGACATATCAAAAGATATCTTGCCTGATACTAACTACAAAGAAGTCCAGTCCCACAAGCAAATCAGGAAAAAACAAGCAAATGATAGCCGTGCAACGGAAATACCATTGAATCCTAGAGACAAATTTTGTGTATCTACTTACTATGCTATAATTGATGCACTTGAAGAGGAGAGGTGAAGTGTACAAAGTAGTAACAAGTAGATTTTCTTCTGTAAATGATATGAACTTATCTGATGAACAATATTCTCATCTGAAAAGAATAAAAAACCCTCAGAGAACAAAAGTGTGTCAGGACAATCCCTACATAAAAGGATAAATGGACACAAATCAGATATTAGGAATGGCAATATACAAAAGCCTGTAGGAGAACACTTCAACCTGCCTGGACATACAATAGAAGACCTCAAAGCAGCCATCCTTCAGCGAAAAAACTTTAAGACCAGACTTCAAAGAGAAATTGCTGAGCTCCAGTTCTTCTGCGAATTTGACACCATCGGGTCTGGACTCAATATTAACTATGAATGGCTTGCCAATTACAAAAGCAGTTTCTCCTCTTTGGGTGTTCACACCTCCAGATCACCTGCTGGAAGTGGGCTTCACCCCTGCAGATTGAAGTTACCTTGCTTTCTTTTCTGCCATTTATACCTGCCTCTGGAGATTTCCACAACATTCATCTGATGAAGTGGGTTTTAGCCCACGAAAGCTCATGATGCCTAAAATCTGTTAGTCTATGAGGTGCTACAAGACTCTTTGTCGCTAGGACAGACTTGATTCACTTTCTCTATTGTGTATGGAAGTGGACATGCTTTGTTGAGTCAGCTTTGATGAACTTATCTAGAATTTTGCAATCAGAAAATCTAGAAAGAAGCTATTTTAATTTCAGCATACATGTCAGTTTTGTGTCATTTTGAAAAATATTTTTTTATTTTACGGTATAGTATTCTTTTTATTTTGAATTACATATGGGGGGGCCCAGCACAATCTTTTCAGTGCTTAGGGCCTCTACAGGTCTTAATCCGGCCCTGGTCCCATGCAGGAACAGTCTGTCTAATCTGAGGATGTAGCCGATCCAGACTGTTGAGAAAGAGGCCAACCATGGAATTGCGAAAATGAAGTGTCCCGAGACTCTGGGGTGGAAAGCTGAGATAGCTGCTAGGTGTACCTTTGTGGATGCCACTGCTAGGCTTTGCAGTTTAAGGTGTGTAGAAGGTACTCCAGAGTAAAAAGTAATGTAGCTTGAAGTGGGGCATATGACGCTGGACACACCAGCAGGTGAACCACTTCCACTTCACTGGATGTGTGGCCCTCGTGGAGGGCTTTCTGCTGCTGAGTAAGACCTCCCTCACCTACTCTGAGTACAGTAGTTTCATGGGGTTCAGCCATGAACCTTCCAGGCAGTGAGGTGAAGAGACTGGAGCACCATAGTTACACTAATGAATTTCTGATTTTGATTTGAATCGATTATTTAGTCAGGGAAACTGGAGAATCAGATTAACCTCTTAAATGCAAATACCTCACATGGGGCCATATTGTAGAGGTGGATCTATAATGCAGTTGCAATTGCTGGAAGTAGCAAGTAATGTGATTCTGTTGGTAATTTACAGTTTTAATGGGAAGCAGCAGGCATTCCTGTTTGCATCATACATAGCCAGGGTGAGATATATTTTGTTAGCAACTCTGTGATAGAAGATAAGAGGTTCTCAAAAATGAATTATTTGTTATTAACGCCCACTGAAGCCTGGTCTATACTTAGAGCCTGCAAATCTGCAGATATCTGCTCTGTCTCCATGGACCATGTCTGTGGATTGTGGCTCAGATGCAGATATCTATCTGGGAAAGAGATCCAGTTTTCTGTAATGGGTCTACCACGACTGCTCTTGAAAATGGTGTGCTAAGCTGTAGACCAAACAAAACACTTTCAGAGAGCATGATGATTCCACTGGTTTTTGGGGGAAAGCCAACAGGTACAGAGGAGCATGTGGTTCAGAGATATCCCTTGGAGGAGGATCTACTAATGGAGATTCTCAATGTCCTAGTAAGGAGGAGGGGATGGAAGATAACATACTGGTAGGATCCGATGAGAAACAGTCAAATGAGAAAAAGTCTCATTCAATTACATCATGTAATAGAAGACCACTAAACTGTGACAAGTTTTTTAAAGTGTTTATAGAGCAATGTTAGAAATCTAAATAAAATGGGTGAGCTAGAGTGCCTCATATTAAATGAGGATATTGATATAATAGGCATTTCAGAAACTTAGTGGAATGAGGATAATCAATGGGACACAGTAATATCAGGGTATGAAATGTATTGGAAGGACAGAAGAGGTCATACTGGTGGGGGAGTGACATTGTATGTGAAAGAAAGCATAGAATCAAATGAAGTAAAAATCTTAAATGACCCAAACTGCACCATAGAATCTCCTATGAATTGTAATTTCATGCTCGAATCATAATAATAATATAGCAGTAGGGATACATTACCAATCACCTAAGGAGGATGGTGATAGTGACTGTGAAATGCTCAGGGAGATTAGAGGGGCTATTAAAATAAAAAACTTAATAATGGGGGATTTCAACTATCCCATGTTGACTGGGTACATATCACCTCAGAACTGGATGCAGAGAGAGTTTCTTGAAACCTTAAATGATTGCTGCTTGGAGCAGTTAGTCTGGAACCCACAAAAGAAGAGGCAATTCTTGATTTAGTCCTAAATGGAGCACAGGATCAGGTCCAAGAGGTGAATATAGCTGGACTGCTTGGTAATGATCATAATATAATTTAAATTTTAACATCCCTGTGGTGGGGAAAACACCTCAGTGGCCCAACATTAGCATTTAATTTCAGAAAGTGGAACTACACAAAAATGAGGTTAGTTAAATGCAAATTGAAAGGTACTGCACCAGAAGTGAAATCCTTGCAAGCTGCATGGAAACTTTTTTTAAGTACATCAGAGGCACGAAACCTGCTAAACAACCAGTGGGGACTCAGACAATCAAGCTACTAAAGGAGCACTCAGAGAAACTAAATGATTTTTTTGCACTGGTCTTCACGGTTGAGGATGTGAGAGAAATACTTAAAAGGCTCAGGTTTGGGAGACAAATCTGAGGAACTGTCCCAGACTGAGGTTTCATCAGAGGAGATTTTGGAACAAATTGATGAACTAAACAGTCATAGGTCACCAGGACCAGATGGTATTCACCCAAGAGTTCTGAAGGAACTAACATGTGAAAATGCAGGACTACTGTCATCATCAGTAACCTATCATTTAAATCTGCTTCTGTACTAAATTACTGGAGGATGGCTAATAGGACGCCAGTTTTTAAAAAGGGCTCCAGAGGCAATTACAAACTAGTAAGCCTGACTTCAGTACAAGGCAGACTGGTTGAAGCTATAGCAAAGAATAAAGTTATCAGACACACAGATGAACACAATCTGTTGCAGAAGAGTCAGCATGGTTTTTTTTTCATTTCACCAATCTACTAGAATTCTGTGATGGAGTCAACAAGTATGTGGACAAGGGCGATGCCGTTGATATGGTGCATGTAGACTGTCAGAAAGCCTTTGACAAGGTCCTCACCAAAGGCTCTTAAATAAAGTAAGCAGTCATGGGATAAGAGAAAAGGTGCTCTCATGGATTGGTAACTGGTTAAAAAACAGGAAGCAAGGGGTAGGGATAAATGGTCAGTTTTCAGAATGAAGAGGGGTAAATAGTGGTGTCCCATAGGTGTCTGTACTGGGATTTGTCCTATTCAACATATTCATAAAGACTCTGGAAAAAGGGGTAAGAAGGGAGGTGGCAAAGTTTGCATATGATACAAAACTACTCGAGATAGTTAGGGCCCAGGCAGCCTGAAGAGCTAAAAAGGATCTCTCAAAAGTAGGTGACTGGGCAACAAAATGGCAGATGAAATTCAATAGTTGTTTAATGCAAAGTAATGCAAATTCGAAAATATAAACCCAACTATATGTATAAAATGATGGAGTCTAAATTAGCTATCATCACTGAAGAAAGAGTTCCTGGCTTCATTGTGGATAGTTCTCTGTAACATCCACTCAGACTGTTGGGGATTATTAAGAAAGGGTGTCAGGGACTCTTCCCCCACTTTGTCACAAAGGGATAGATAATAAGATTGAAAATATATAGCCTCTATGTGAGGAGGAATATGAGAGAGGTCTACAAAATCATGACTGGGGTGGAGAAAGTGAATAAGAAAGTGTTGTTACTCCTCATAACACAACTTGGGGTCACCAAATGAAATTAATAGGCAGCAAGTTTAAAACAAAGGAAATATTTTTTTCACACAACACACAGTCAACTCGTGGAACTCCTTGCCAGAGGATGTTGTGAAGACTATAACAGGATTCAAAAAAGAACTAGATAAATTCATGGAGGAGAGGTCCATTAATGGCTATTAGCCAGGATGGGCAGAGATGGTGTTCCTAGCCTCTGTTTGCCAGAAAGCTGGGAATGGGCAATGGGATGGATAACTTAATGATTACCTCTTGTATTCATTCCTTGTGGGGAACCTTTGGTCTGAGCCAGTATGGCTACTTTTAATCTCCATTAACGGCTAGTGAATAAGAGCTGGTTGGCTCCATTGGCTTTTTTGAAATGGTACTAAAAAAGTTTTGTCTGATTTATGCTAAGCCATAAATGAGCTCTGGAGGACTAGTTTCTGAAGACTGTCATAATGGTTCAATTTACTAGTCTAGACTAGGTTTATGTTAGTTTACTGTTCATTCTACCCACTCACATTGTGAATTATATCCCTAGGTCTCCAACAAGCAAATAAGTGTATACATATTTTCATATGCTTCAAAGGATGTGAATTTTTTTTAGAAGGCCTTTGCTTGGTGCGTAGGCTGGAGCTCTTTGTAACAACCATTGATAAATCCACTTCTCTACGTGTGTTCCACTAGTTAAAAATCATGGACAGTAAGTGCTGTGGCAGAGTGGTGCTTATATATTCTGTAGAGGTCTAGTGCCATTTACTACCTGTTGACTTTTGCATGAGGAGGTGGAGGAAGACGACAAATTACACCACATCCTTAATCCAACACAAGCTAATGCAAGCAATATTTAGTCTTTTGAGTAGCACTCTTTCAGGGTGTCTTATAGCATAGGAGGATGTGCACCTTTTGTTTTGAATTAATTGGGATCACGAAGACTTAGGAGAATTTGCACCTTCTGTTAATTATTCACCCACCCACTGTTGTTTACCTAGGGTCAGGTCTTCAACTGCTATAGCTCCATTGACAACTGACTTCAATAAAAGCAGATTTTTCTGTGCTAAGGATGTGTCCTGTGTCACTTCTAGACACAAAGAGATGACTGGTTTATAAGGAGACTTAGGTCTCAACCATGCAAAAATGTAAGCACATTCATGCCTTGATGCAGGTGAACCAGTCCCACTGACATCAAAGTTATGCTTATGCTTAATTCTCTGCAGGATTGGGGTCTTATGTCAGGGTCAGTCCTTAATACATTATATCCCTGAGCCCACTTCTCGTTAGAAAACATCTGTTATTGCTGTTCCCTTGCTTCATGCAGGAGCATGAGTGAGCAGTTACGTACCAATGACAATCTGTAATTCAAATGATGGGGAAACTGCTGCAGAGTAACTCTCTCCTCAAGCTCGGGATCACTACTTCTGAGCTATGGGGGGGCTATGAAGCAATAGCAACAACGATACTGCCATCATGGGAATTGTTGACCAGCTTATCTGTTAATTCTTCAGTAGTTCAAACTGTCTCCTGTGTAAAACAACCCAAGTTCTGATGCATTTGCATAGAAAAGACACCAGTATAAAAATGTTACAGGTAATAAATAACTGAATCAGGAATTCATAATGAGAAAACTGACAAGATGTAGTGACTGAGGTTGTGCCCTTAGAAGAGACTATTTTGCAAGAAAGGTTTCAAACACAAAACTAGACATCTTGCAGGGCAGTAAAGGGCAGAAAATGACAACAGTTCCAAATGTATTTATTGAGAAGTAGTAAAGATGTACATATATTTTACAAGCTTTTAATATTAATTTACATTTTCTTAAATTATGTAGGCCCCAATAAATGAGAACTTGCTAATACATGACAGAGACACTTGGCTTCAGTTAAATTTCCAAAATGCTGCTATTGCTGGGAGTCATAACGCAATTTTGGCTCATGTCACTAAAAAGTTCCTCTTTAGAGGTACTAAATACCATATTCATTTAAAGCATGTGCTTGGTATAAGGTAGAACTGGCTCCTGAACTAAAACCCTGGAGTTGGATCCCAATTCACTGCTAAAATGTAGCCTTCCTGGCAAGGGCCAAACAAACACACACTCAACTTTGGGACTTGTATTTCAACCTCCCCCACCAAATGTTCAGGTGTGTTTGGATCCAGGATTTTGATATGGGCGGATCTCCTGCGTCAGTGCTGAGACTGGAACATGCTTTTGCACCTATTTTTGGCGCATATATTGCTGCTTATACTGGATACTAATAAAACCCAACTCTGGGAGTCAGCCATCACCTATATCTTTGTGCACAATCAACAAATGTTTCTAAGACAGAGCTTTGCTTCTAGATTTCATTTACTTTTTTATATTGAACTGTACTAAATTATTCCTTATCATATTTAAGATATTGCTTACTCTGTGATTGAAATTGCACTGTATTTATATCTTGCAAGTGCAGTATTAAGTGCCTAATTTTCAAGTACTGTACTCACTTTAGATTGCTACAGTAACTGCAAAAGGCACAATAGTCTATATTTTAATTGCACACAGTATTTGCAAACATTTATTTTGGGGGGAGGGGTTGAAGGGAGGCAGTTATTGTATTATATACATTGAATTAAAATGCACTCAAAGTCCAAATGACCAAAGCTTACTTTAGGTTCAACCATTCCTATTTGGAACTGTCCAATTTGAGTAAAATATCTGCCTTAGTTATTCATGCCTGTAGTTCTCATGCAGACAGCCTTATCGAAGTAAGTATATGTTATGAGACTGTATTTAAAGGTATCACATGTTGTACTTTTTCCTTTAGTAGAATATATTGGTGCATCTGGAATTCTGGAAAGAGCTTTGGTATTGTGTGTGAAGTGTAAAGGGCTTAGGTATAAACCCTTAAGTGGTGAGGTGCTGTCAAATTTATTATTAATGGTATGATGCTAATGCACAGAGGTCCCAATATTATCATGGCTGCATTGTTAGATGCTGTACAAAAATGTACCAAAATTGTATATCACTCTGAGCCATACCCTCCCTTAGGTTCACATGCATAACTCCCATGAAGTTGTGAATTTTTTAAAAAATAGATGATAGGCTGTGAACTACATATTACTATAGCTGCCACGTTCCTTTTAAAAGCAAATGTTAATCATTTTGAAGATTAATATTCTTCAGTATGTTTAAAATCTCTTTACTTAAAATTTCCACTGCAATAAAAAATGGAAACTTAAAATTTTAACCTTTTTACATCCAAGTTTATTTTAGGCCAAATTTGATCAGGTACCAAACTGTAAGAATAAACTATCTGTAAATAATTCTCAGCCATAGGACTCTTTCAAGAGAGGAGAAAAAGGAATCCCCACACACAAACTTCTCCTGTAAGTGGAGGTATATAATAATTTAATATGTGGCAAGACCAGTGTGATGGCCAACCATTTAAAACTTGTGGCAGTCGCATACTAACCTGTAGTCCAAATGACTTGTGTACAAATTTCCAGTGGAGGCAAAGGAATTCATTTTTCCTTAGTTATAAAGGAGTTTTGCCATTTACTTCAATGGGGCCAGAATTTCACCCAAAGTCCTTACTTTAAAATGGTCAGGGAACTTTACATAAGCAACAAGTAATTTCCTTATCAGTACCTACTGAATAGAAATAGATTGGTTTCACAGCAAAGACTGAGGACTGCATATTATTAAGTACACTCCTTACATAGGATGTGAAATGCAAATGTCAGGGACTCCTATCTTGACAATTTCTCTCCACATTCAGAACAAGTGGGCACACATGTTACGTATAGTATCAAAGAAGAGCAATTTCCGTCCTCCACAATAAACTAAAGTCATTAACACTTCCAGTGACACTGAAATCAGATGTGGTGGGGTAGGACTAGAGTGCTGAATATGATCCTTTATGCCATTCCTAAGCAGGGAAGAAACTTAATTTGGTTTTGTGTAAATGGCAGGTTCTCTCTAGAGCCTGCAAGTAATTAATGAATATGGCTCTTAGTTTCCTCATGTGAGAAGGAAGAAAGAATGTTCAAGATGTTAAGCCATTGCTTTAGCTTTGATGGTAACGGTCCCCAATATCATTTCAGCCTCCCAAAAGCTCTTAATTTGCCTCAGTGGAACTATTCAGAAACCAAATAAAAACCACAAACTTTCCTTTATTTCTTTCTTATTGAAACAAATACTTAAATGCTTTTGATGTACCTCTGCTCTTAATTACTTGAATTTGAAATTTGGTCATGTCAAAAAATTTCACAACTTTTTTTTTGTTTATCTACATAGTTTTTAACCAAAATTACATTGTAACACACAAACATGGTCTTGTCTTTAAGGCACAACACATCATTATGCACATTCTGTTCGCCAAACTTATAAAAGAGACAATATAACCCTTCCCCACCCCCGCCCCCTTCAAAAAAATTGCACCCACTTCCAAAAATCAGCTGCTAATAAAGTCACAGTAAATTATTTTCATCAATAATTTACACCAATTACAGGTCTAGACAGGATTGTCATTATACAGTCTGAGTGCATTCCAATTCAGATTTTCTGGGTTAGGTAGGCTAAACTCTGGTTCAAACCTCAGTGCTGAGAGCATACCCCATATTGAGGAATGTTGTTGACCACCACCTTGTCGGTCAGAAAACACATGTTGGTGCTTTGCCATCATGAGTCCTTTGTTCACTCCCATTAGGGCTCATTCGGTGTGTACCAGCAACCTCCATATTTTTGTTCGTTTAAAATGTTGCATATATAAGACCATAGAGCTTCCTTATGTAGCGCTAACATTTTAACTCCATTCAGCAATCTGAATTCTTCATTGTGGAATTTTCATTCCAAATATTTCTTCCCTTCTTAAGACAATTCATATGTGTTAAGCCAGAGGCATTGAATCACACATAAAAATTCAGTGTGCTTGAAATATAAAAAAGAATGGCCAACTATAGAACACAGTTACAAATACTCTAGTTCCAGTGCTTGATGTAGAGCCAAGAGGTCCGAATGACTTGATATCCTCCAGAAAGGCATGTTGTGCTGCATTAGTTAGGGGAGAAAAAGTGAGGAAAAAATGAGCTCTTTGTCTACAGCACAAGGCACACAGCAAATACAGTTAAACTCTCAACACTATATCTGTAATACTATGTTTGCGGCTTGATGTTTGTCAGTAAAATACTGACAAAAATCAGACCAAAATAGATCTGAGCTTAATTCTTAGAACTAGGAGGAAATAATCAGTCTGTTTCACTCTTCACACTGGAAATAGCCCAAAACTCACTGAATGCAACTCCCTTCATTTGGCCAGGGGAGCTGCTCATTTGCTACTATGGAATGTTTTAGAAAAAGGATGATCACAATTTATTTATACTCCTTTTTTTACCATTAAAAGTTCAATTCCCATTTAAAGGGTTATAGGACAGTCATTAAGGAAAGGCTCATATGTAACATTTTGCAACAGAGACAAGTGCATTTTTTTTGTTGCTGTTTTTTTGGTCCAGCTGGGAAAAAATTCTTCTGGAGGGAAACTTTCAAAACACTGGTTTAAATAAAGATGACTGATGCTGCAGGAAACAACGTCTTCTAGTAGATGCAGTATAGTGAATTACAGATCTACTCATGCCAGATCACTCTTCGAAGGCTGCTGCTGGATACTTTAGCTAATTAGCTTCCTGGAACTAGGTAAGAACTTTTCTTTTACTCAGTTCAGATCTATTTGTAAACTGCTGTGTTCATCTATTGCTCTGAAAACCATATCTCTTCATGCAAGTACAGCTACAGTTAGAAGCATGCCAACTGGAAACTGTCGAAACCAACCACCTGCATTCAGCACAGACCCATCACCAGTACTGCACCTCTATAAGCAACCATTTGGAATGAGCATTTTGATTTTGTTTCCATTATAGCATAAATGTCAAAACAACACATAGGACCCATGAAAATACTAGAAAGATTTGTTTTGCTGTCCTTAGTGCTAATTCTTGGTATTTCTGGTCATCACTCAGGAGGCAAAGAGCATGACATACAGAGTACAGCTTTTCTACATTACTAGGAGCTGTAGTGGAATGCATTTGACTTCTGAAAGATTTCCAACTTATTCTGTTTTCACATATTGGCAATTCGTCACACTTACAGATTTTTAATTTGAGAAAACTGTGGAGAAAAACTTTTTTTATTTTGAAGAAACTATTTGCACATATGTGTCATTCTTTTGCAGAAGTGTTTCTTGAAACAAACTATGTTTCAGAATCAATCCCTGTTCGCCCTAGTATATTCTAATAACTATTTTTTCTTCAGGATAGTAGAACTTTGGCACAATATTTGCGCTGGTTTTCTTCATTCTCTCCCAGAGCTCCGACTCTAATTTCCATGTGTTGTTTTAACCAACCCCCCTGTTTCTTTATTACTTCTGTTTATATTGTGTTCGATTTCATTTGTTTTTTTTTCCCTCCCCATTAACATTCATTTAATTGGGGATGTGGCACATTTCTTACCCAGATTTTCATAAAGCAAATGCTAGAATCCAAATGGTTTACCTTAAGGTAAGGGTAAGCCTTATCATGCTCTTGGTGCCTCTGAAAATGTAACTTATTTGCCAATCTGCCATTGTGCAACACTAGCAGAAATGAAACAGAAAGGCTTGCATTAGTATCTATATATCACACCAACATTTCATGAGACAGGTTACCTTTTTTGCTGCCTGTTCTTCTTCTACACCATCCCCAATTACAACATATACTACTTTTCTGCCAAACCTTTGCATTATTCGTTCAAAGCAACTTTCTTTTCCTGGAAGATAAATGAGATAAGAGTTCAGACTGAAGTTACCTGGTTAGCTGCATGCTCCTCATCTCGTCCATCTCCAATCACAACATAAGTTATGTTAGTGCCAAATCTGGACACTATACGCTCAAAACAGCTTTCTTTGCCTGAAAAACAATGCACTACTTATTCAAGCCATCATGTGAGTTATCCTGAAGCTTTACAAAGGGTTAAGTGAATCCTATCAAAAAGTGTGCATTTTTTCATAGCTTCCAGCTTTTGGCTTGTTTCACAGATACAACCAGCAAAAAAGCAGTTGAATTCCTTTGGTCAGACTAAGCAGATTTATCTGATATTAAATCTCATTCTAATCCTGGGTAGAGATTTTGGCTGTAACAGAAGGATGGTATTACCACAATTGTAAAAACATAGAAGTGGGATTCAATACTTGCAGATTACTTTATTTTTCCCCCCAAGGACAGTAATAGTTTCATTTAAAATGCATTTACTGAAAGGGAAGAGCTGTCGTTATGGGATGATGGGCACTCAAATCTAGGGAGAAGAATGAAATGAGGCAGAAAGTTGCTGAGATGATGTCTCTGAAATATGTACCATTTTGCAAGACTGTGGATTAAGTGGGCTCAGCCAATGACAAGAAAGGAGGCGTATGATTAGGAAACTGTTGTGTTTTGGAACTGCTGAATGAGGACCGGATTGTAATGAGTTTAAGGGCCAGCTCCAATTACAGATGCTATGCCCAGAGTGCAGGGACCACTCCTTTTGTACAACCCCAGCAGCACAATCCACCTGAAAGGATGTGGGGAGAAAGGAGTGGGGTACTTTGCATCTCCAGAAGGAATGTAGCACTGGGCACTCCTGCATGCCAGGCAAGCATTCTACTTTCCTGCTGCAGATGGTGCTACTATGAATCACACCTTACTGTAATCTGAATACCACTCCTTGCTGTAGTCCAAGTGCAATTTGCACACTAGTCTAAAATGCACAGGTTGCCATTAATAGGATATCCATTAAATTGGTGGTCTATTGTAATTTAGGTTATTGCTACACTTAATTTTTTGAGAAAGTTTTAAATGATTTCATGCATCTCACTGTGGAATGATGTAGCTAATTAGGTTATCAAAATATCTGTTTCTCTATGTGTTGCTGAAAGGCACATTTAAAAAAATACTCTAAAAATATATTCATGACACTTTGATTGTTAAATTCTATTAGATGTCATTGGCAATCTTCATATCTTAGTTAAAATTTGGAATGGATGAATGGTCAGATATGAACTTTTCCAAATTATGAGCTATTTAAATGTCACCAGAATGGTGATTTCCCATGATTCACAATCGGATTTGATCTGATTTCCAACGTTCAGATGTAAATTCTTCCAAAACCATCAGAAGTCAAAAGTGTGACCATATCATATTCTACAAAAATCCTCCCTAGAGGATTTTCAATAGAAACTTGGATTGTCCTGTCACCTAAATGCCACAATCATTTTAAGAATTTTTACTACAACCTTTCAGCAACTGGCAACCTTCACTGTTTCCCCATATTCTGTAATCACTCTACATGCGCTACAGCAGGGGTCGGCAATCTTTCAGAAGTGGTGTGCCGAGTCCTCATTTATTCACTCTAATTTAAGGTTTCGTGTGCCAGTAATACATTTTAACATTTTTAGAAGGTCTCTTTCTATAATTCCATAATATATAACTAAACTATTGTTGTATGTAAAGTAAAAAAGGTTTTTAAAATGTTTAAGAAGCTTCATTTAAAATTAAATTAAAATGCAGTGCCCCCCTGATCAGTGGCCAGGACCTGGGCAGCGTGAGTGCCACTGAAAATCTGCTTGTGTGCCGCCTTCGGTGCCTGTGCCATAGATTGCCTACCCCTGCACTAGAGTTTGCATTTTCAAAGGAGTCTTAGAGGTACCTTTACAAAATAAAATTTAGGCTTGGATTTTCAGACTGTCATTTTCAAGAGTATAATTTGTCACTGTATATTACAAGAAGTTATTTAACAGACCTGATGGGTAATGGATGCCTGAAATTGCTGTGTATGAAATGAAGATCTTAGTTTATAATACAAATTAGCTGGGCCTCTCATATAATGCTGATGAGGTAGCTGAATTTGTAAAAATGCTGGTTCATTGAATGCAGTGGAGTTACATAATGTACATCTAACGTATGATAGATGAAATTCAGTAGGGAGAATGTAAGAGGGAAGACTTTTCTTAAGTGCCCTTTTGTGGCAGGCTATCACATGACAGGCATGCCTGCCTCAGTTTCCCCTTCTAAGGTCTCCAGTAACTCTTCTTCAGGTTCTCTTGCTAGAATAAATATCTTCCTTGGGGGCGGTTTATTATAAAATCTTGTGCAAATGGTCCAAAACAGAAGTCCCAAACACAGTCCATTTCCCACCCAGTGCAAGCAGACATGAAAACTCAAGACATCTTGTTGTTTGATGAAACACATAACATAATGATTTCTTCAACCTTGCTTGGACTCTTAGGGCTTGTCTATATTACCTGCTGGATCAGCAGGCAACAATCGATCCAGCTGGGGTTGATTTATGATGCAATAAATCAACGGCCGAGCGCTCTCCTGCAAATCCGGTACTCCACAGGAGGGGGAGGAGTATCAGCAGTGGACTTACCAAAGTGAAGACACTGCGATGAGTAGATCTAAGTAAGTCGACTTCAGCTACATTATTTATGTAGCTGAAGTTGCATAACTTAGATCGATTCCTCCCTCACAGAGTAAACTAGGCCTTAGTCATCCACTGTCCTTTTACCAGGACTACCACCACACCCCTCCCAACTGAAGTAAAATCCTGCTCCAACCAATGGGAACCCTCCGCTGGAGCCTCCCCTATGGCCCTCTCTCAGTTTCCCTGTATCCAGCCCTGGAGATGTCAGTACATAAGCCCCTCCATTGCTCTCCTGTCTTCAGCCCTCTCTTCCTCACCGCTCTAGCTCTGTCCAGCAAGCTCCTCCTACCTTCTGACCGAAGCTTTCTTGTCTGGGGAAGTCAGCCAACAAACTCCTCTAGGCGCTCTTCTTGCCTTCAGCCTTCCTCCAGGAAACACCTTCTGCTTCTTTCTAGGAACCTTGCACTGTCCCATAGTCCCTGATAGCTCTCACTTGTCCCTGATTCCCACACAGGCTGCTTTGATTCACCAGTCTCTCTCACTGGCTCTCTTTTCTGCTCTACACCCAGGTTGCCCTCTTAATTGCCCAAATTGAAGCATACTGCTCAGGTGCACATGACCTGCTTCTTCTAAAAGGGCCAGTGTCACCCTGTGACAAGAGTTATATATTTAGATGGTACATATTCTATATATAAATGTGACAATTACTGGGATTAGAAGTACCCGTAGCAAACATAGATGTTTAAATTTCTTAACAGTAAACAGTCAATAAATCTTAAAAATTGAGGCACTGCACAATTTATTTTCTACCTAAACATTCATACTATCAGAGAAGTGGCTTTGAATCCATCCATAACTAATAAAAGGAAAATATTTTCATATGATAAAGCAAATGTAGTCTTTGAGGACTAAAGAATAATTATCTTACCTATTTTGGTTGCACTGTAAATATTTTCAATAGGAAAAGCACCTCCTAAACTATACAACAGGACTTTTGCAAGTGCTGGGATAAGTTGGGTGGTTGTTACCAAAACATTTACACAGTTACTCCTAAAGGGAGAGAAATAGTTGTTGAATCTGCATAATGGTTCATCATTCAAAAAATTATACAGTTAATATTTCTGCTAAGTAAAATTGGCTTCTGAGGATGACTTCAGGATTTCCTGACATTAACCATCAATCCAAATATATTACTATCATTTTAACAAGCATCAAGAACAGTTTTATTAAAAATCTTATCCTTTGTCTGAAGGTTTTTCTGTTTCGGGCAAGTGTGTAGGCCAGCAGTGCTGTGAAAACCGTCTCCCTTTAAGATGTGTCAAAACAGATGCTCAAAAATTGAGATACCTCAAATCACTAGTTGCTTTCAAAATTGTTGCCATTCTCAAATTGGTACTTACTGGTGACTAATGATGAAAGAGAGTTAGGAGGGAGAAAATGACTTGTTATTCCTGCCTTAAAGGGAAGGATTGGGACAATAGAGAAATACATATTTTCTCACCCAAGAATTATAAATTAATGGTGGCCTCAGAACCAAACATCACCTCCCGCTATTTCAAAAGTAGAAAGAGCAATTTTTCCAAGGGGAGGGGAGAGAAAAACCCAATCTAATCAGTGATGAAACTGGGAAATTTTAGATGTCAATTCGCTCTGGCTTAGAGGAGTTCAGATGGCAGCAACTATACAACCAGAAATGGAATTTAACACTATTATAAGGTCAGATAAGGAAGGGCTTGAACATTAGAGTGGTCTACTGGTGTTAACATGGAACTAGGACCAGAAACTTGTGGGTTCTAATCCTGGCTCTTCTACAGGCTTAACATGTGACCATTGACAAGTGAAGTAATCTTATTATGTCTCAGCTTCCTGCTCAGTAAAATGGAGCTAATACCCATCTATCTCAGAGATATTGTGATGATTGATAAATGTACAGTACTCATGAAAGACCTGACAATTATTTAAACATCTCTGACTGGTCTTTATGTAATCAGTAATAATTTTCCAACAACCCATTGTTTCTTAAATGACAATGCTATTTTTGAATAGTGTGGGTATTATTTTTAGAAATAGTAAGTTTGGTGTCAAACACACATACACAAATTATTTGTAATTCTATTTTTTTCTTTCATTAGATGCTGCTAAAAATAGTTTTCCCGTTTAGCTGTTGTTTATTAAAAAGATGTAGATTTTCAAAATAGTTGTTCATTTTGTTTTTTCCCTTAACACTGATTCATCTCTCACCCATGTTACTCTTAAAATGGACGACAGTGTGGCTCTATGTTGTTCATTTCCATAGTTTTGTACTTGCAGCATTGATTAGCTCAGAGGGAACAGGTACTGCTCTGTGAATATCATTGTTGGAGAACCAGCAATGAAGGTTATTTTTATTTCTTAGGGTTGGGAATGCTGGTTTTAATTACTTTGGTTAAACAGATAGTTGCTCTAAAAAAACCCCTGCACCTCCTTGCAGGGTATGTTTTATATTTCAGTGTAAGCCTAGGGTTAATAACACTTGCACTGTGAGTATCAAATCCTGGATTTGTTAACCTAGGGCTTGAGCGTCTACACTCATTTGTAACCCTAGATTAGGAACTGTGGAACTCTGGGTCCCAATCTGGGGATCCAGTGTCTACACCGCAGCCTGAGTATAACCACCCATATCCCAGACTTCTTAGTGCCCTCCCAAAATGTGGCTACACTAGCCTTTTGTTCATTGTGTAGTGTGGGAAAACTTGACTGTTCCCCAAACTTGACTGTCTGGAGAACAAGAAGTCAACCTGTGGGATGCATGCAACCAGAGAAATGAGTCCAGTGGGGCTGTCTCTATACTGCAAAGCAATAGGGCTGGTCCTGGTTTGTTGCAGGCTTGGACTTTCCACTCCTGTGGTGACCTAAGGCCCTGGGTCAGAGCAATTTGTATGTTGGTGGAAGGGTGGTTAGGCATGAGCCTGAGTTTGAACCCTGGGCTCACATGGCAGCGTAGACATACCCCCATAGTTGTCATTATTATGTCTGCAGGAATGGGCAGAGAACTTTGAGTTCTGGGCTTTTGTGCTCTTATGTTGTGAAGTGCTCAGATACCACTATAGGCAGACCCTATGCAGAAACACAAGGCAGGGAGATTTTGAATTTAAAGATGAAGTCCATTTTAGGTTTACATTAACTCTAAGTGCCCCTTTAAGGTCCATTTAAAGAACTGAAATCTCTTAACAGTTTCACACCTCCACTTCACAGATTCACTAGTTTGTTACTGTAGGGTTACTTATGAAGCCTATTCTGCTTGTATTGTTATTTGTATTTTTAATATAAAATAAATTCATGTCAATGTTCTTACAGTATACACAAGTACATACCTAGTGCTAATAATTGATAATGATTTAAGTGCATTTGTCAACCAGGAGTCGGTCAGAGCTTCCATCTCCGCTCTTAACTGCAGCCACGCATCTCTTTTAGCAGGGCCAAGGAGACCTTATATATAATGAGTAAGGAAAAACAAACAAATTAAACTGTGCTTTAGCTGGAACATGCAGATTTTGCAGTAATTTATTCTATTTTGAATTCTGCTTTTAAAGCTTGATAAATACATCCAATGAAGTCCTATTGACTTCAGTGATGACTGGAATGGGGTTTTACTTCTCCACATTATTGTAATGTGGATGTTTAAGATTCTAGGACTTAAATAATTTTGTTTGAAAGACACCTGAGCTCTTATTAATAACCAGCTTAGATGTGTGTGTGTGTGTGTTTCTTCCCTATGGTACATTTTTCAGTGCTTTCCCCAAATCAGTTGGACTACCCACAGCTAATACCATACAGCCTACTGAAATGCAGCCCCAATTATCTCTCTAAACCTTGGTATCTGAAGCTATTGCAGCCTTGAAGTATTTGTAAATTTTATGTCATCCTTCCTTTAATCATGTCTCACAAACTATAAAAGCCTTCCCCCAACCTCTTTGTAGTCCCCTTGGATGTGAAGAGCAGAACACTTTTGAAAATCTGATCAAGTCAAGTTTTCTGTTTCTCTTTCAACAAGACCACACTGTGAGGAAAAAATAATGTTACAAAAGTTGGAGGGAGCAGGATACATGTGTGAATTGGCCACAAATGGTGGAATACATTAGATAATCAAAGCACAAATGATGTTTTGGGCAGGGAAGGGGGAGACTACATACAGAAAATACTAGGTATATGGACTCCACCCTCAGACTAATACCTGCTATTACAACCATGCTGTTTATTTTTGATGCTTGCACAGTGGCTCAGTAATCCAATTTTTTTTTAATGGAATACAGCATCTTTAGAATTCTTGACACATTAGGAGCTTTTGTATGAATGTTCAGTAAATCTGTAGGTCAGTTTATTTCCTGTATTTTTAACGTATAAAAATTCCACTTCATAATGGTAATATGACACTCGAGACAGGATGATGATACCCCAAGAAATTATTAACTTCTCAGGTATTTTAAGTCGTTTGGTCTTAAGACATGCTACAAATGCTCTCACTGCTTCATTTTCCTGTAAGTAAATACTCTGATAATAAAAATGCAAAGATATAAGTCAGTCCGATTCTCAGTGACATGTTTACTAAAGTGACTAAAACTCACTGTCCACATTATGTTAATTCATGACTCCCATTTCTGACAGTGTGACTTGGTTCTAAAGCAGTGCCAAACCTACATATTTTTGTTCACAGGTGAGTTTGGAGTTTAGGTTCCTTTCTAAATGAGCCTCAAATGAAGTCACAGTCTTGTTACAATAATCAAGAGATTCAGTGGGACCTTCAGCATCACACAAGCCTGGGCTCTCCCACTCAGTTGTGTTTGGAACAGGGGAATGGAGGAGAAGACCATGTCTTCTTGGGATGGATGATTGATCTGAATCCCTCTGGGCTCTTCAGAGAGGGGCTGGCTGGCTCTCTAAATCTTACAGGGGGAATCTTCTGGGTTCATTCAGCCTTCTTTTGCAGCAGTAGAACTCAAAGACTCTTTCAACACTTCTGCTATTACTGGCACTTGGATGACCAAGAGTGTAAATGATAGCACTGAAGCCATCATCTTGTGAGAGATCAGAGGTTTCCTACTAAGACTGTTGATTCTTGGTGGGGGCGAGGGGTGGTCTGCTACAGAGTTTATGAAAGGGCACAGCAGCAGGACTAGAAGAGCTTTTCTGGCTTCAAAGCTGCAGCCTGCAGTGGACTGTCCTGGCTGGCTGCCAGTGGACTTCTCCAATGGAATTTGGAGCTGTGTGTGGCTACCACCTAGCACACCAAAAGAGCAGGATAGGGCAATAGGCCAATCAGACTCAGCATGAAGGCACCAGAGGGGAGGAAGCAGGAGCACACCTGACAGCTCTTATAAAAAAGATCATAAGTAGTCGGAATAGCCAATAAGTCAGTGAGAATTGAGTCTGAAGGATGAAATTCTGGCCCCCTAAACTCAACTCGAATTTTGCCATTGACATCAATTGGGCCAGAATTTCATTCTCAGTGTGCTACTACCACAATTCTCTAGGGTCTCCCCCATTTGTTCCCTAGAAGCAAAATTCTAGCAGTCACTCTTAATGTCAGGGTATCTTGCACAACTCTGGACTAGTCATTTATATTAAATTTTAATAGCACTAATTTCACTGTGGAGTTTCCAAGGGTATAGTAAGGTAGCAACATTACTTAATTACTATAACAATATAGTAATGTCAGCAAATGTAACTCGATAATATTTCAACTTGTCCAAACCTTACCTCCTATGTTGTTCTTGTAAGTATTATACAATTCTTTTACTCTTCTGTAACGGAAAGCCAGCTTCCTCATCCAGTCAACCCCTCCTCTTACACCTGTTGGCAGACAAAGGTTTGCACTACTTGCAGCTGCATGGAAGCCATCAGTTGCAAAACTGTAGGTACTGCAAACACCCAAAATATATTAAAAATAAATACAATTTATTCCTATAAAATGAACTTTTTTAATCTTGCAAAAAATAAAATTTTGAAAGACATCATATCTTACCTTAGGTCTTGCCCATTGTCATCAGAAGAAACATCATCTATATGAACTTGATCACATTCCTATTGAAAAATTAAAGTAAAAAGATAACTTGTTTTAAAGGTTTATGTATGTGTTAATACTTCCCAATATGTCTTTAGTACAGATATTAATTAAACAACCTCTGTGTAGCATTGATTGTGCCAGAAGATGGCAGTGTCTTCACACTCATAATCATGACAAACTACTTTCGAAACAAAAGAAATTTCAACTCCTCAGACACTATTCAAATTAAGAGTTAAAATGGAGTCGCCAAAGAAAGTTTTAAGATACTTCAATGTGATTTAGACAGCAAATTCTTTTTAAAAACGCTCTCCTAATCTCTCTCTGATGGGTTGGTAACTCAGCATTTTAAAATCAGTTCAGACCATTGTTCTCCATTCTATATAAAAACTAGCAATGGACAAACCGCAAAGATCTGTCATTTCTGATAAGCCTCCAAAAGTCTGGACGCTTATCCAAATCTTATCTGAATTTACCCAAACCTCTTTGGTTTGGAAACCTCACAAAATCAAGGTCTTTATGGCTTCACTACTTCCTGCTTTCAGCTGGACTGAAAACCCCTCACAGAAACAGGCTGTCCTGTAATATTTGACTGTCCAGTCCCAGAAAAAAAACAAACAGGAAGTATGGAATGTACAGAGAAAATGTATAATTTAAAAAACTTTTTCTTCGGGCACTTTTTTTTTTTTTAATGAAAGATTTTTCCATTGTTCACAGTTGTTATGGAGAAAAAGAGGTGAATGTGGGATCACAAGAAAGTACTCTGGGTGTACGCGTACATAAGTCCTGCATGGATAGTTTTACATTTGTTTAATGAACCACTGTTATAGTATATCATCTGAAGGACATGTACGGATTCACTAGTTTGGAGATTTTACCTGCATGTATTTAAGTGATGCTGTCATAAGTGAAAATAATCACAATTGTGAACGTTTGGCTTACAGCATTATGTTGAAAATCAGTCAAACTTTTCCTAATTTTTTTGAAAAGGTTGAGGGCTGTTTTTGCAAACTGATTCACCCTCTCTACTGCTTTAATTTTCACATTAATGTAATCACTTAGGCTGAGCTTTCCACTTACAGAACTGCATACCCTTAAATGATGAGTTCTCTCAGTCATCGTCAAACAAAATCACCAGTCAAGATGTGCACATTTTAGAAGTCTCAAAGCTCAGTCTAGTACCACTAAGAAAATGTAAAATCTGAAGAAAGGGGAAATTTCAGAACAAACATACTGAAAATGTCTAATTTAAACCAGGAAGGCAGGACATCTAATTAGATATGTTATTTATGGAATTTTCATAAGAATTTTTTGTCCAACACTTCATTGCCTAATATCAATAGTTAACATGATGATTTTTTTCCCATGCAAAGTAAGCCTGTTAAAATCAGAGTAGACCTTAGAACCAATTTGTGGACAATATTAGTGCAGACAACATAATTTTAATAGTCGTATTTATGACTTATCATTCCGTAATATACCTAAAAGAATTAGCAGCCAAATTCTACTTGTTTGGCTTAACCCAGTCATGTGATTGCCATAGGAGTGTGAGAGCTCCTTGAGTTCAAGGACTGTTCTCTCCTTGGGGGTAATAAAATGCACTTTTCTCTCTTTAAGTGCGATGGGATTATCGCAGAGTGCAGATTATTATAGATTATAAATATGGAACATGGGAAAAATAGTTGGCTTGCACAAATTGATGTTGGTAAAACAAAACACAACCCACTCTAAACTAGGGTGACCAACTGTCCCGATTTTTGGGTCTTTTTCTTATATGGGCTCAATTACACCCCACTCCCCATCCCGATTTTTCACACTTGCTATCTGGTCACCCTACTCTAAACAGAACATTTTTTGGCATTTTAAAAAGTTCAGATAACCCACAACTTTCAATTTATTTTTGTGTGGACCGCTGGACTTCCTGCTTCTGACAGTAACTAGCAAAACGCTATTGGAATTCAGAGCCTTAGAAAAAAATTTTCTATGAAAATGGGGGAGGGGGGAAGAGGGAGGGGGAAAAAAGAGTGCCAGATATAAATAAAGGAACAGTTTTCTTGCTCTCTTGCCCTCCCTATTGTTTGTGCATATGGAGAAGTGCCAGTGGTGGATATACCACAGAGTTGATCTTGGATATGCTAGAATCAGACTCCATATTACATTGGGAAAGATTCTAATGTCTTTACTCATGCTAAGCAGTCATCATACTCCAGAGCAACTCCACTGATTTCAGTTGGATTGCTCACAGAGTAACATATTAGTCAAGGGTGTAAAGGTATCTGATCCTGTGAGTGTGTGTGGTGAGGAAATGAAGGATACACAAAGTATGCTCAAATAAAAAGAAATGTGCATAGCTGTTTGGATTTTGTTAAACTGTTCAGCTATTTTATAATGAGTACTGGAGTTAGAGTACATTTTAGTACTAGAAAATAGTTTTGTTTGGAATGGACCCAATAATTGGCACATAACCAACATCTAAAATTCCAGAAACTGACAATAAAATTATCAGCAAAACTGTAGGTGAGTGGGTGGCAAAGGCTTAGCCTTTTTCTTCTACTTTGAATTTTTGTCTTACATTTTGAAAGCCAGATCCAAATTCATCAATGTATGGAAAGGAAAGACAGAGGGTTCAAGAGCATGCAGTTTTCTGACTTGCTTGCTGCTGGTCTCTGCAGGAGGGGCTTTCAGTTTCCATAGGATCGAAATACATGTGGTTTTCCAATTCCCCCTCTTCACTGAGTCTATGGCTCACCCTCTTAACCAATTGTTTCAGAGTTAGGGGAGCACTGTTACTCACTTCTTTCTCTGGTGCATTACCGAACACACAAGGGAGGCCATAGAGCTGACTCGTGTGCTCTGTTCTACTGAAGTACTTCTTTCTTCTTGATTTTTCAAAAATCACACTAGACCAATGCATTTGTAAAATTTGGATAAACTTTCATACCCAAAATGTTCAAGTTCATCATAAAGCCAAGCCCAGAAATTTTGTACAGATTTGAGTCAGTTCCCTCCTATTCCCAGTGGAAGCAAGGAGCTTGTTGCACAACATTAAGAGATTGTAACTTATTTATAGGAAAGATGGAATAGAAATGGCGGGGAGGGGGAAAAGCTCTCTGTTAATTTGAATGTTAAGGTAAAATACCTTTTATAACAGCTACAGTACTGGCTACACTCAAGTCACAGTTGGTCACTGGCTGTGCAAGTTCAAAACTAAGAAAGATAAAATATATTTTCTATTACTGTGTGTGTACAGAATTAGTCTAGGTACAGTAACTGACTTTTTTGTTTGCAGTAATATTTATTTAAATAACACCTCAATGCAGTTAATTCCCTTAGGAATTTTTAGAGCTTGAAAATTTTACTGAAAGTGCAGAGCCTACAAATTGTCCATAAAAAATTATCCTTTTGGAATGGACAGTAATTTCATTATCCAGTAAAAACAGTGACTCACTGCACTGAAAACAAAAATGCTATTATACTGCAGATATTCAGCACTACACATTTTCAGGATGTACAGAACCACCCATTTCATGTTCATGCCTTGGTCTCTATTAAAACTGGACTGAATTGCCTGCCAACTTTAGAAGCTTATTTAAACTGCTACCTGAACTTTTCCCCTCTTTTATATGAAAGAAAAAAATAGCATAGGTTGATTTTTTTTTCATTTCAACATGAGAAAGAAGTACATTTATAGATTCTTCAAACCTCATTACCCACCTTGCTCTCTAAGCCAATATTACATACATATATTCCTTTAAACTGTATGAATTTGGTTTTCCCACAATTTATGATAAAATTACAATAAATAGCAATAGACTGTTTTACTGCTGCACACATACAGGACCTAAGTCCCAGTTACTACTACTACTACTACTATTTGTAGACACTGATTTTTGTGCGTATGTTTATGGTGGTGGTGGTGGTGAGGAAAGCACTAGAACTGAATTACTTTCCACCAAAATTTCTCTGTCATCCTTAGACTTAATATTTATTGGACAATATATAATTTTATTCCTTACCTGTAAAACAATCTCCTAATGAATGTAATTGCCACAAATCCACACTTTACTACGGGGCTGGCCCAAACCTCTAAGCAATCTAAAATGGCTCTGCCGCAAGAATTTTCTAGAGCATGCAGTCACTAGTATGTAAGGCATGGTCACCAACTATGGTCCCAAATGATACTTTTCAAGCTACATAAAAATCATCTTGAAGAATGAAACTGCTGGAGAAAAGTAAAACCCAGCCTCAAATAATAGCAGAACCTTTCCTGACTAGAACATTGGTTACTAGGTTCCAGAGGAATACCTCAATGCCTGGGACCTTCTGGAAATTACAAGACAAAAAATAGGGAGCAAGTTTTGCAGGTGGTAATATCCAATAATCTGGGTATTACTACTAGCAGTTGGCAAGTAATGGCTGCATCAAACAAGAGGGAAAAGGATTAAGAAGAGACCATATTGAAGGACCTGATGACTAAAGGTAGCATCAAAAGTAGATGGGCATGTAATCCACACATTGGTCACCTCCAGACTGTATTACTGTCATGTGCTATATTTGGGGATGACGATGACAGGAATAAAGGCATTACATGGTGGCTAAGCTTCTCATCTAATGAGAGAAGTGGTGCTCTGTTCCTCCACTGCCTCTCATTTCACTACCTCCAATGCCAATTGAAAGCTTTGGTCTTGATGTTTAAGACAATTGTAACTCAGGACCCAGTTAGATCTGAGAACATCTCCCCATCTGAGACAGATGTACTCTTCTTGGCCAGTGCTGCCCATGGCATAAAACCTAGGACACAAAGCTTGTTGAGAGTTAGAGATGTTGGACAGCAGAGCATGTGGAAGGAAAGACTAAAGGAGACTGTACTAAACCAAGAGTGACCGACTTTAGAACATCCTGCATAACCCAAGGTATCCAAACACAGCTGTACTCAAGAGGGAAGGGGAAAAGAATAAAACAGAACCCTAGTAGAGCATTTAGAAAGGAGGAACAGCAGATTGGCCAGTCATTATGAAGATCTAAATTACCTAATCAAGAAGCACTATTAAAAATCATAGCAAGCTGAAAGATTCCCTCCATAGGTAAAGGAATTCCAAAGTGGCCATCCTGCAGATTTTTGCATATGTTGTCCGGATCCTTATTAACTCTGATGTAGCTACTGATTTTCCAGAGTTGTGACTTCAGGAAAGGTGGAGAGTCCTGTAGGCCTTCTGATATATTTCAAAACAGAGGTCTTGGAAGCTTTTATTGGGCCTACAATGTAATATAAAACAGTTGGCTTTGAAATAGTGATGAGCCTAGAAAATACTTAATTGTGTACAGACATTCAAGAAATTTGACTTAAACTAATCTCATTGGAATGCTAGATCCTTGGACAAAAAGCTTCATCTATATCCCAAAAGAAACTATGCAACCTCTCTAAAACGGGAAAATGTTTTGATTCAGGCCAAACTCCAAAAGGAGCTTGAGAATGACTTTTAGGGCAAGGTATTAAAAGAACCTTATCCGGAAAAAAGAGGAGGTGGTGTTCCTGCGTGGAAATTGCCCTGTTTGCTAAACGTATAAACTGACATGATATCTACAAAGAAGACAACTTTAATAGTGAGAATGAAAACAAAGTGAAGCTTCAGCAAATGGCTCAAAGAGAAAACAACAAAGCCAACATAGAATCAAGGTGAAGTTCCACTTTGGAAGAGAGAGCTTACTGGTGTCTTGAACTCAGCACAAGCTTGAAGAAACCTGGACACATGCTAATGAGGCACTTAGGGTTCTTCCGGCTGCCATCTGAAATCTGAGCATGCCAGGGCAAAGGTTCATTACAAAGAAAACTAAGCAATGCTTTGAAAAATTGAGTTAGAATCTCTCCCTTGCTGTGGGGCACCAGAAAGAGAATATTCAACAAATGCTTTTCCATGGTCAAGTGATATCTTACTTATACTGCAACAGAACATGCACTAGCTGAGGAATAGCCAAGGTTTCAGTACTCAATTTCACACTGCTGGAGAAGGGAGGCAAAGCTCAGGTGAAGGATAGGTCTTGGGACAAAAGTTTGAAGGTAAGGGGAATGATCTGAGTTTGGGACACTTATTTTGTGACTTTGGAAGAACCAGAGACAACGAGGTCAGCGAAGGGCAATGAAGACAACATCAGCTTGATACTTTTTGATTTCCTTATTGGCTGTGGAACAAAGGGAAGCACCTATTAGGAGAGCCCCCACTCCAAGGGAAGGAAAATACATCCATCAGGTTCCTTTCTCCCAGAATTTGAAGCAAAACCTTGTCAATTTTGATTTTGCAATGGGTGGTAAAAATGTCTACTTGAGGAAAGTACTCTGATCCAAATTAGAAGCGGATCTGAAAAGTCTCATCTGCCTATTCAGAAAAAAATTGACAATCATGAAGTTGTCACATTCCATAACAACAGAACTAGACTCCATGAGTGGAGCATAATGCTTAAACAGTATTGCTGATGGTGCTGCTTATCATATAGTTGATACTCCGGCAGTGGATATTTGGTGACCCTAATAGGTGAGTGATCCCCAGTGGTCTGCCAGCTATATCCAGAGGGAGGAGAGCATGACTTGAGTAATAGTGTGACTGATTGCATCAACACTTCCTTGTGATCTCAGACCATGAGGAAGAACACTTGGACTAAGTGATGATTCGCTGAAGCATGTCTGTGCATGGCACAAAGAGACTGGGAAATGGAGAACCAACCTGATGAAAAGCCTAAGATGGGCACTTGCCTTCCGGTGCAGATAATTTGATCTGTTGAACATGTTTTGAGGGGAGACGACATGCAGGGTTAAGGGCTATGAATTAAACATGTTTAAGGCCAACTCATAAGTGGAAGAATTGAAATGGATGGGTGAATAAGGATTTGGACCTCCTCGAGAGACACCTGAATTAGGAGACTGAGGTTCATTATCCTGATTATAGCTTGTCTGACTAAACAGATGACATACAAAAAATGGTAAAGGACAGTCTGAAAACACCACTTTTTTTTTTGGACCAAAAATAAATCTGAAGGGAATCCAGAAGCTTCTGAACAGCATTTAGCAAAGTCTGTCCGAGGGGGAGGAAACAGAATATTTTAATAATGAAACAGACATAGGGATTTTTCTTTTTATACTATGTACAACTGTGCTGTGTTTTACTGACATGCCTTTCTTGTCTGGAGTCTTCAACCCTAAACCCACAATGTTCTTCAGAGAGTTGAGAATGGGAAAAAGAAATTTGCTTCTGAGTTTTCTTATTTTAAGAGTAAGGTTTTGAACTTGGAGATCTGGAGACACTTTAGGGTTTGTTCTCAATTTCTACTTCTTTAGAGACATGAGTCATGATTATGTCCAGATTGTCTGTTCATGACTAAAAGTCTTGGATGAGAGTCTTTGAGAAGAAGAATGAGAACTCTCCTTCTTCCCTTGAAAAGGGAGGGTAGCTCTTTTTACCCTGCGAACATGAGAAAGCTAAGAGGCAAACAACAAAGGAGGAGTTCAACAATTTCTTCTGTTCAGACAAGGCCTTTCAGAAGCAGAAAGGGACTACTTGAGCTGAAAAAGAAGAGGTGGGAGGCAAATGGGTCCCTTCTCAGGAGAACAGTACAGACACAGCAAAATCTGCAGACAAACACAAAGAGCTACCGCACAAAGAACTGTTGCAGGGGACAGAGATGACATATTGATGTAAGTACTTCATGCAAGTACTCTGATGCTATAGAAATTATTGTAGTATGACTGCCTGTGATTTTTCAGTAAGTAGGACTAACCCCAGAGTAATGTCTGTATTGTTATGTGTGGGAATACTAATAGGTAACAAACCTTTAATGTCATGTTCTGAGATAAAACAGTCAATGTTACAGTCTGTAGATTCTTACCTCCAAGTCATTAAAAAATAAATGTGTATCAGCAAGATTAAAAATCATTTCTTCCATTCGCAAGCCCAGGGTCACTGCCATTGGTGGATCCTTAGAAAATGAAAAATTAAGTTAGCTATTTAATTACAATTAATTGCAATTCATTCAGGTAGCAGTTATTCAAAAGTTGCTGTACGCCAACATCTTGCAATGATTTTTCTAAAATTCTCTGGGTGTGAAATTTTTGTACTATAAAGTTACAATTAGGGATTGATGTGCTGAAGGGAGTTCATAGACTAACAGCAAAACACTTACGATGAGGAAAGGATTATTTTATGAAAAATAGCCTAAAAAAGCTAAATATTGATAGACTGGCTAACTTATGGTTGAGGAGAAACATAACTATTTACATATTTGCAGAAGGTGAAATATTAAAGTCTAACTAAATTATTTACAGCTGTACCAAGGAGGAGAATTTCTCATTAGAAGTCATAAGATGAATTTAGGAAAGGAAATATTTATTTTAATAAGAATAGCTGACATTTTTCATCCAAGGACCCTCAAGTATTGTATAAAGGTGTGGTCATATCTTCATTCCTCTTTTAGAGACAGAGAAGCTAAGGCACAGAGAAGTTAAATGACTTGTCCACTTTCACAGTGAGTCAGCAACATAACCAAGAACAGAAAACATATCCTCTGATAACCAGTCTGCTACCCCATCCATTACACCATAGTACTTTATTTTGGATCAGAAAAATCTTCCGAACATTTGGCCACAGAATAGTCTCTTAAATTAAGTGTCGGAAGCCTCTTCAGTGAGGACATGTCAAACTGGACTAGAAAAAACTCACCAGCTGTTGTACTGTATGGAATAATGCAACATGGTGCAAGGGAGAGGTGACTTAAAAGGCCTTTTCGATTTCTAATGTCTATGCTTTATGAGAACAAAAAACATTCTGAATCTTCACTCATCCCCCAAACAAGTTTCACTTGAGACAAATAGCCTCCATCCCACCTATGCATCTTTCCGATACCAGATCTCTTCCCACACCTTCTGCTACTCCAAAAACATTTCCTGGCCCAATTCACACCTACTACTCCAACTGAACACCTGTCCTTGCTCCCACACAACCCCACTATCTATCCTCCTTTCACTGCAGGGACTCACCTGACCGAATTCCAAACTCTCCCTCTATACTTACAATTCATGCCCCCAACAAATGCTGATCTCCCCTTTCATTGTAGGCTCTTTGCCTATCTCATGTACTCCATGGCACTACTGATTGGGAAAACACATAAAGGTCTTTCTGTAACTCTCAGTTAACGTAGTTGTTCCTCTTGGACAAGGTCTGCAGCTGTTTGTGGTTTATTATAGACAGGAGTTAGACTCTCCATAGTTCAGGCTGACACTATACTCCCATATATGACTGATCTGATATTCTTGTAATTAAAAAAAGGGAAAAAATATCCACATTTCTTTCACTGACAGCTACTGAGTTTTCTGAATATTTTTAGTAAATTAAGTACTTTGACTTAAAATTGCTGTCTTTAGAAATATTGTAACATTTTGTATCCCTCTGTCAGCAGAATCACTCTAGACCACAAATCATCATTTATTTGTTTTATGAACAAAGATTTTGCCAATCAGGACCAGGCTACCATTGTGGCAGGCACTTTGCAAACACAAAGTAAACACTGGTTCCTGCTCTGAAGCAATTAAAACCAAATGGAAAAATTTTAAACAGACATATATTGGCATTGGCCGAGACAAGAAGCAGATTTCAAGGGCAAGAAGAGTGATGTGTTTAAGAAATTGTCATTAGTTGGAAATCAGACCCAATTCTTGTCTGCTTCACTATTCAACTTCAAAATTTTCCTGTTGACTTCTAAATTGCTCCGACCTACTTTTCTAAAAGAAAAGGAAACTCCAGGACTTTGTAAAATGGCTTCTTCCTGAATTCTCCATTAAAATGCCCATTTGGCATCAAGAGTACTTGGGTGAAAAGTGCAGGAATAGCACAGGTATATTTTTCAGAGGAGGTGACAGAGAAACATGGGTTCAGTGTTTTGTCAAAGGTTACATGAGATGTTTGTCAGAGAGCTGGGGACAGAATCTTGTGCTGAGAGATGATAGATCCGTGTCTACCTCACTAGGTTACGCTGCCTTCAAGGAATAATCACTGGATGTTAACCATCATGAAACAGACTAGTAGTTTTAGAAAAGAAAACTGGCTAGAAACATGAGACAGACATCTAGTTTTCTTCTCTAACCACTTGAGATCCTTTTCAGGGAATGTTAAGAGAATTCCTCCCCCTTAAATATGAAATTCATAACTCTTATTTCTGCAGTATGCTGATTGACCCCAATCCTACAGATGCTTATGCCCATGCATAACTTTACTCACATATGCAGTCTCATTGCTGTCAATGGACCTACTCCTGTGAGTAAAGTTAGGAACATTGCTTGAAAGATGGGGGTCTTAGCCCTTTTCACTTGCTTTCTCTTTTCTGTGTGGAACTGAACTTAATTGTGGAAATACACTGTAAATGACTGCATCATTCCAGTTACATTTTACTGGAAGAGAGAAAAAATAGTGTAACTGAAAGATATAAATGAGACACATGCCTGCCACAACATGTGGTGTACTTCATCCAATGATCTAAATGCCCAGTAGCAACTCTGTGAGTGAAACCAGAAAATAACAATGCTTTCAAATGAACTCACACAGGAAAATGGTAACATACAAAAACATCCTATCATCTCTGGTGAACACTTTTCACAAAGCAATCACTCTATTTCTGACCTATCAGTCCTCATCCTCAAAGGAAATGTGCACAACACTTTCAAAGAACAAGCCTGGGAGCGTAACATTGCTAGATGCTAAAAAATCATGGACTGAATACAGACACCAGATTTATGGCTTAGTACAACAATCTATTACCCACTCTCTACTATCCTGGGACTGACATAGCTACATTACCACTATATAAAATAATATGTAGCATTTTGGTATATATAATAAAAAGTAAAAACAAAATGAAGTCACTTCATTTCAGCTTCTTACATACTCAGTTTTTGATCTCAGAATAATTCAGTTCTGTCAAGGTAAATTGACTGAGTTCTTGAGGAGAAAACCTGGCATCCTTGAGCAAATTTGCCAAATTCCATAATGAAACTTTTTAACAAACAGTAGAGACCAAGTTCCAGTACTTCCCACACTAATGGGAGGAAAGAAGGGGTCAGAAGCATTTTCTCATACTTTGGTCACCTTAATCAAAGGGTTTCAAAATGTGGAGGAATAGCCTAATCTTCACTTTGTCTCTTAACTTATATCTGAGGACACAGACTTAGATGCTAGCATACAAAGTAAAACAGGACAAGAGAAATATATGGAAAAGAAAACAAGAAATTTAAGGAGGGAAGAAGCAAAGAGATACCCACAGTTATACACAACATAGCTATAAAAGAAATTTAATGAGGCAGACTGAACTTTTGCTAATATACTCCGCGTTACTCCACATATAAAAAAATAATAATTAAAAAAATTGGTAACTTTCCACAGATGAATTAAAAAAACAGCAGCAGCAGCCTTTTGGCCTTTACAGGCATGCTCTGTAGCCAGATATTATGAGTATTCAATGGAGTCCAGATCAGCTAAAGCACTTCCCTATAGCAAAAATACCAATGCTTTTAGTTACGTTAGTAGAGGGTATAAATTGGAGCCAGACTGTCTGGACTTCTGTGCTAGATTGAGCCATCACTGGAATGCCTCCTAGGAGATTAAGTAAAAATATCTCAGCAGAACCAATATTTATATGTTTTGAGGAGTAGAGAATCATGATAGGGTCCCAGATAAAGTCCAAACTTCTTAGTTTCATTAGTGGCAGCACACTGTTCAATACCACTAGGAAGAGCAGGTGTCAGTAAGAAATGCTTACAGAAATTATTTTATTTATTGCCATCAAATACAATGAAAACAATCTTTTTTTATATTATTTTCTCTAGTTCTATATAAATCAACATAAAAAACTTGATGAACAATGAAGGGAGAACCTACCTATAAAAGGGCAGTATTGCTGAACTTAATAGGAACAGCACTGTCGCTTGGAAAAAAATGTCCTCACAAGTGGAAATGTTAGAGTTAAATGTTAATATTGCTGGGTTAATGGCATTCCTAGTGTCAGGTGGGAGCCTCAGGTTTAAGTCCAATTCTCTCTCTCTGGGGAGACTCATTCTGGGACGGTGTTATGGAAGCTGGAGAAGAGGAAGAGAGTGCACTATTGATGGACTTCACAGAGAGTTCCTGTTTATCGCTCCTTGGATGAAAGTAGGGAGTTGACAACAAGACAGTATAAGAGCAAAATGGGAGGTCCTGAGGCATCTGACCGAAATACAGGAAACAATCAGTACAGCTGAATGACTTTTGTGTATGTTAGTGCTGGTGAAAGGTGCCAACTGGGAAATGGTATAGCATGGTTAGTAACAAGTACCCTTGTACCATCCAGCTAATGTGACTCAACTCTGACTTGAATGGACAGCCACTGAGAGTAAGGGGATAGCATGGTGTTCATGGACCACTCTCCCAAGACTATCATCAAAGGGTGATCATGAAGAGTCAATACTGGTGGTGATTTTTTGTGGTGTGAGCATTTGTCCTCTAAGATACCACAACCTTGTTATCATATGCCATCAAAACAGCTGCCATGTTTCAATCACAAACAAGGCTGGCCAAGTTTGAACCAGTTAACACTAGGGCCCAAAAGTCACGGCCATGAAAAACATGTTATGGACTGTTAAATCTGATTTTCCCACTATCCCATGTCCTGTGACCCCACTTCTCTCTGGCCACCCAGCTCTAAAAGCAGTGCAAAAATAAGGGTGCAATCCCATGACCCCTTTTGGGCCAGGACCCCTATGGTTACAACACCATGAAACTTCAGATGTAAATATCTGAAACAGTGAGACTGACTATTTACAAAATCCCAAGACTGTGAGATTGACCAAAATGGACTGTGAATTTTGTAGGGAGGGCCCCAACAATTATCAATCCCCTTGTACAGTGAATAATAATAATAATAAAAGAGATAATAACTGGAAACAACTAAAAGATATAAGTGGATCTGAAAAATCAGAAAATTGTCCAAAAAAAGCACAATACATTTTGGCACTAGCTTACATCTGACTCAAATTGTCACAGTACTTATATCTACTTGGTAAAAAAGTTGGTGGGTCTGTACACTTTCACCACAGAGTAGAATTTTGACTTCTCTCTTAAAATATATTGTTCAATTGTACTGTCACATTTTGTACTTATTTTTAAGCCTGTCTAAAACATCATCCTGAATTCTCTGGAACACACATTCAAGTCTGGAGAACTAAGACTTTTTCCTCTGCAGTGCCATGAAAGGCAGTCATTCTTTTTTACCAGCCTGAACTTTGACTTATGGTATTTTTGGAGCATCTTTGCCCTTTGGATTGACCTTAAAGAAATGCATGATTTTACCATGTTGGAAATGCTAACACTAAGTACAGCTCCAAAACAGTGAGAAATCCCTGGGACATAGCAGAAAGAAGAATACATATTGTTAATAAGAGAACAGGAATGTACCTCATAAAATTTAACTGATGACGACAGTCTCCTAACACATGTCCTGTCACATCAACAAATCCTTATTTAAGAGTTTAGCATTGTAGAAAACTATATGTGCCAACTGGTGCTCAGCTGCAAAAACCATCATCAGCCACACAGGTCATAAATGAACAGCTCAGATACCAATGATCATAATTTGGTACTGCAGTAAATAATTAAAAATAGAAGTGTACTAATTTTATGGTGCACGAAGAGCTTCAACAAATGAGATGAGCACAGTAACCTTACAGTTACCTTACAAGCTGAGACACAGACGTATTTAGATAACATACAATAATTAACTTTGGAAAGTCCAATAAAATAAATCAGACAAAAATCACTTAATTGTGACTTTTGGGGTTTTTATTTAATATCTTGTAGCTCTGCACTGACCAAACCCAGGCATACAAAGCCTCTCTCGCTTCAGGGGAAAACTGCAAGCTCTTTCAATTAGCTCCCTTTCATGAAGAAGCAATTTGCTGTATATTTTAATGAGACATTTATAATTTTGCTCGTAATGTTAAAAAAGAATCTTCATTCAATCTGTCACAGTTTGTTAATACAACTACTGCTATTATTTATATTACAAAGTCAGGGACAGTCTAGATACTACTTAGTCCTGCCTCAGCGCAGGGACAGGGCTAAATGACCTATTGAGGTCACTTCCAGTTCTACTTTTCTATGATGATCTGATTGCAGTCCCATATAGAAGTCCAAAAGGAAATCAGGATCACCATTCCCTTCTCCCTTAGGCTACTGCCTGCAGAAAATGAAGGTGAGATTTAAAAGAAATAGGGCAAAGAAAAGGCCAAGAGATGGCAGGTCTGTGTTTAGACAGGGAATGGTTGAGAGTGTATATTATATATCCATCTGCACATTCAAAGTATCTGTATAAATGTTAGAATAGTAGATCAAAGGTGAAACCCTGGAAAATGGTCCATCTAAGTACCAGTATAATCCCAGAATTTCACACCTTGAAAATACAATTTGACCATGATGTTCACCATAAGCTGCTCTCTCCCTATTTATAGCAGCACCATGCTAATCACTCACTACCATTTAGAAAACCTTGAAAAATATATTGAGACACCCTTGTCCTTCTGTCTCATTTTATCTTGTCTCTTCTCTTTCGGGAGAAAATTTGTTTATTAAACAATATACAGAAAAAAATATATTCACAAAGAGCTGAGAATCAGGGGACACAGAGTAAAGTACTCTGACAGTTTAAAGCCAGACATCAAGGCACAGGTTGGGACGTGCGCTGCCCTCAATATTAGGAGAGAATACAGGGGAAGGCATAGGACTCACTGCTATGATTTTATACCACTGGCTGTTTAAACTGGCCTTAAACCAACTTTGTGCCACTGGAGCAGCACAATCACAAGAAAGGATCAGTGCCCAAGATTATTTTTTGAAATAATGAAGTACAACTAGATTTTAGGTACTTATACGGCCTCTATTACCTTAATATCTAAGTGCCTCATTATCTTTAATGTATTCACCCTCACGACACCTCTTAAAGGTAGGGATATTTATCCCCATTTTACAAAGAACAATTTGAAGCAGAGGTACTAAGTGATTTGGGCAAGGCCACAGAGGAAGATTGTGGCAGGGCAAGAACTTGAACCACAGTCTCCCAAGCCTGAGTCTAGTGCCCTAACCACTGAACCATTCTCCTTCCATATAAAAAAAAATATGCAGTAGCATATAAAATATTAGACAAGAATTTACTATATATTTGAGCCTCAATGATGCATCGTCATCCTAAATATGTTTATCATAGTACTAGGAAGATAACTATTCTAGAAAAGAACATATCTGCCATTTCTTAATTTACTCTGGGAATGACTCTGTATCCTTATGATTTTTATTTTACTAAATCTAGCAGTATGAAAACAGGATCTCTTTTATTTAAGAATCCTCTCTCTTGGTTCATCATCACTTCAAATCTTGGATCCTGATTCTAATCTCCTTAGCATAAATCAATTAATTTCACTTTCACTTCAGTTACTTCTGACCTATAGAAAAATACTCATAATCTCTATCTGATATCACAACTGCTTGCTATAATTAGTCATTACCACATATTCTGGCTTTTGATGAGGAATAAATTGCAGGAGCAGATGAGTTTTTACAAAGCAGTGATGCTGTTTTCACCTAAATGTCCCTACAGATATGGGGGGAAAGAACAAAGAAACCCAAGAGAAGGAAACCAAGAAGATATCTCTGCACTGTTGTCGCTAGAATAGTTTTCAGTCATCCATAAAGGATTAATAGCTCTGTAACATATTTCAATAAAAAAGCTTTGCACCAACAATGATGAAATAACATTTTTAAAATGTTAATATCTGAGATGGAGAAAAAAGCTGCATCAGAATAGTTATACCATCCAAAAGGCCGCAAGCACATTTGAATTAAAATAACAAGTAACTGAATCATTGGGCCAAATATAGCAACTACCATGAAAGTCTGTGGGCCACATTCAATGGTGACATAAATGATGTAAGTTGTATGTTTGGTCTTATTTTTCTCTCACTTAGATATGAAAAAAAGGAGTAACTTTGTCAAAGTGAATGGAATTATATTTTTTGTAAAAATAGCATTAGAAGAGTGTGTAGGATATATGGTATATAAGTGGCAAAACAGTAGACATGCACTGATTATGCACTGGGAAGGTGTAAAACAAGTGTTATTCATACCAGAGCCAAATAGCTCATCTTATTTTAGCATTTCAAAACTGAGCTGGTGAATTTCCATGACAGACAAAAATTTACTAGCCCACCCTTTTCATAAACACAAGGAGAAACAACTACCTCTCTCTCCAAACACACATATCCATGCACTCCCTCCTGCAAACACCTCCACATGTGCATTAACAACAATCTCTCATCCCTCCTTTTTTTCATTAACAGAAACATGCTTTACACCTGTTGCTTTTTCTCTCCCTCTCTCACACAGCCCCACACCTGTTTCTCAAACATACCACGTAAACCATGCCACCCTGAAATTCATGGACTTTATCTTCTCAGCTGCCACCCCAACCCAAATCATCAGCATTCATTCTGCCATCAGCCCTGCCAATGTCAGTGCAGCAAAAACCCTGAAGAAAATCTGTATATAATTTACTTCATGCATGTTCCTTGCTCAGCTGGTGAGGAAATTCCTGTTGCTGCTACTACTGGGTTGCTTCTCCCTCACTCTCCTTTCACTGCTGGGTCCTCATTGCTCCCTGTTCTGAGCTTCTTCTCCAGCCACCTTTGGATTTCTCAGTGGCAGAGAGGGGAGTAGTTGTGTACAATGAAAGCAATAACTGATTTGCAGCAGTGTGTGTTTCAGCCAGTGGCCTTGCCCAGTGCAACAGCCAGCCAAGAACACCAGTGACTCACAAGGAAGGCTGAGGTGATAGAGTACATCATAATCTCAGAGCCTCCACCCTAAAGCTGAGGGTTAGACAGGTCTGCCTCCCACCCATTTACTCTGACTTATCATTTTCCTTTCCCTGCAAATTCATCAGTTCCGTTTCCTATTTCATCGTCCAGTTTACTCATTCCCTTTCCTTGCCCTGCTTCCAAATTCACCAGTTATTTCCCCTTTCCCACCAAATCTAGTACCCATTTATAACAGCTTTTCAAAGCACCTCTCCCTCAATGAAGCCTCCTCCTTACAACTATAGCACCTACCTCAGCAACTCTACCTCAATTGAACCTCATATCTTACCTAACGGTAGGCACCTCATGTCCCTCCCACTGGCTGCTCCATTTGGGCAAATCACAACTTCTGTACCTCAGTTTCTCAGTCTGTAAAATGGAGTTAATACTATTCACCTCCCTCCCTCACAAGGGCATATGAATGTTAATTAAGTTTTGTAAGGCACAGTGAAGATGAAAAGTACAGCAAAAATACCAAGTGTATCAATAGTTTGAATCTACTGTTGAATTCATGAGTGATATACTTTGCCATATTTTTGCGCATAGGATCCTGTAAGTAGTGAATGAAAAACGATGATAGTTTCATCCAAATCCCAAACAAATACACGCTGAAAACAGAAATGGAGACAAAAATCAGTATGTAATCAGGAAATAAGATTTATGATCCAAAAATCAAATCAGTCATGTCCTGTGCTTTAAATAAGCCTTTAAGTGAGTAGGTTTATTGTGAAAATCAGCATTGACAGTGTACCTTAAAATAATATATAAAAACATGGAGGACAAAAAGCTTTTCAATACTTTCCAATCTTTTAATTGTTCTATAACCTTTACAAGGTTTCAAATTTGTCACATACTATAGAATCTTTTACTGGTCCAATAAAAGGTATTATTTCATCCACTTTGTCACTCTAACATACTACAGATGTCAGTATACTTTGGGTCAATTACTTTGATGTAAAGAGCTATTAATTTAAGGATAAATTTTACTCTCAGATTCTTATGTGCAACTTGCACCAATTTCAATGTGTTCCTCCAATAGAGATAATATCAACTCTTGGTGCTAATTGTACATGCCACAAGTACTATTACGCCACAGTAACTCACACAGAATAAGGAATTTAAATAATGTTTTTGGACAAAATGTCTTAATTTAACTTTTTATTTTGGTTTCATTTTTAAGGGACATTTCTTAGTGTTGGTAAACTAAGGAAAGGAAAATGGAAATATTCCCATAAATGTAAAAAAATTACAACTGCTTAATTTAAAAAAACAGTTTGTGAAAAACTACAAAAAAATCAAAGACAGTTTGTCCAAAATCAGGATAAAATTCCTTACCCTCTGTACAAAAAGCTGTGGCATTTGAGATTGATGGTAATTGCTATGGTCAACCCTGTCCCTCCAGGGGCAGGAACAGCCACGTGATAAAGTTGATTTCTGGTGATATATGTGGAGATATGCACTACATGCACAGGGAGTGGAGCAGTCCAATGATATTAGCATTGAGTGCCAGTGTCACAGTAGGAGGAGGCACATCACACAAATGTGCAGAACATTTCTCTGATTCCAGTGCTGGAATATACAGAATAAGTGCTATTCTCCTTCTGTCACGCTATGTCAGAACACTGCAAACACGGGGGTAACAAGAATATAGTCACTCCACTGCTAGGACATCTGTGTTTTAAAACATCATCTTGCACATTACGCAGATCTATTTCTTTGCTATGGCCTTGATCTCTCAAATAGTGGTGCACAACTACTGAAGTCAATGACACTACTGCCAGGGGTAAAGTTAAAGTAGTCCTTAAGTGTTTGCAGGATTAGGGCCAAATATGGATGTCTCATATTTATGCATTCCTTTTCATAATGCATATTTTTACACTGCATATGTAGATAATTGGATTGATACATCTGAATTTTCTTATTTTTAAAAAGAAACAAATACACAAAGTAGAAGTTAGAAAAAATATGAAAAAAGACACCTTAAATTGTTTTGTAGACCTATTTCACATTAAATTGGAAAAGAAAATATGCATGTATGTATGATGTTGACACTGTTATTTTACTTTCAGTGTATTCATGTATACACTGTATCTGCCCTATATTGTATAAATTTAAAGGAACTACTAGAAATCTAGCACTTTCAATTAATGATTCATATGGTTCATGTCATTTTTTTAAAGCTTTAAATGGTTTCCACTGCTTTAATTTGCTGAATCTACCTTCAGTTACAAGAGGGCATACCTCCAAGTCACTGTCTGGAGGGGGTGATGGATTATTCTTCCGCCCTCTACCCCGAGACTTTGACCCAGAACTCCGACATGTTCTCTCATCAAGATCTTTGATCGGTGTTGAGGGGCTCTGTACTGTGTCAAACTCCCCTATAAATACAAAAATCCATGGAAAAAAGTCAATGTTTAATTTTTAAAGAAGGTATAAAAGCTTTAAAAATGTCTCTCTACACAGATTATATGCCAACCCAAACACAAGATACACACATGCTATAAACATAAAATGCAGATGAGCAGTTCTCAATTAAGGTTTTACGTAACAGGAAATTGCAGATGCCACAAATACATTCTGATTTTACCCAAGACAAACTTCAATAAATCTTCTTGGAAATAGAAACAGGGTTTAAATGCACTATATATAAAATGGTGGGGCATCAAAATAAGCTTTCTGAAATAGGGTGACCAGATGTCCCGATTTTATAGGGACAATCCCAATTTTGGGATCTTTTCCTTATATAGGCTCCTATTACCCGCCAACCCCTATCCTGATTTTTCATATTTGCTGTCTGGTCACCCTATTCTAAAATACCATACTAATGGTCACATCATGCTTTTTTTAAAAAAAATTTAAGGTGAGAATATCTCGTTTCCTATGTTAGGAGGTCAACTAGACAGATTTCAATGTGCCTGATTGCTGTGAAGACTCAACTTCAACTCCCCTCTGCACCAGCAGGAGACCCACCATCCTTATTCCTAAAATTACTAAATTTTTATTTTTTTAAATAATTTTCATTATTTTTATTCCTAATTTTTATTATTTATTATTCCTAAATATGGAGGCCATTCTGAACACTCCTGCAGGTATCAGAATCCACAGCCACCTCCTTTCTGACAGACTAACAGCCTAATCTCCTCATCCACCTCCCAACCCTCCCATGCTACCAGCTCGATGCCAGTTTATCCCTATGTCTTCTCAGCCTGATTTCCCCATTGTAATCCACTTTATCACTGCTGGTCACAAACAAGGGCGGCAGTCAACCAAGAGCTGTGAACAGAATAAGGCAGTTCACATTGGGAAGATTAGATGGGGAAAGAGAATGGAGCTACCTAGGAGGGACTGCTTGAGACTTGCTTCACCCCATCTTCCAGTAACCAGAAATCCTTCTTCCTTCCAAGCACATCACTACTGGTGCACCTCCAGAAATTTCTGGTGACATATCTAGGGATTAGCTAATTTAGCGAGTTTCTGAAGTGTGAAAACACATGAATCCTCCCTCTTTGTTTGCCTTAATAATGATTTCATAGCTATTTCACAACAGCAATGGAGTACAGCTATACCTGACATCTTCCAAAGTGTTCAACGAACTGATTCCACAATGCCATTCAATTTTTCTAATCTGTTGGGTTCTATGCTGCTGTGCTAGAGATGGTTCTTTAAAATATATTGAAAGATGGTGCCCAGATATAACTCTCTGTTCCACCTTGTATTTAGTTGTGACACTCTGAGTACCTTTCCCAGACCTGAAGAACTACTTTATGGACCTTGAAAGCTTGTCACTTTCATCAACAGAATCTGGTCCAATAAGTGCTATTACCTTACCCACTGTGGGGGTAGTATGAAACACTTTTCAGTTTGGATGATTGAAACAAAGAGACAGCTGGCTTTGGGATGCCTAAATCATGGGTGGCTTAATGGGGGCAGCATCAATTCTTTCTTTATTATTAGTGTTACCATAGCACTTAGCCTACTCTACTTTAAATGGTGTACAAACACCGAACAAAAAGATGGTCCCTTCCCCCCCAGAGTTTATAATCAAGCCAAATCGCTCATATTAAGGAGTGTATAAATTCAATTGACCATTCTTTCCTTTTTCTTCCTGATTGTCTTTTCTAAGAACATTTTTGATAGGGTCACAAGTGAATAATATAGGCCATTTGCACCTGCATATATTATATGCTAAGAGAAAGAACAGGTCACACAGGTCAAACTATGAACATTTTAAAGTTTAAAAAGCTGTAATCAAACCACAATAACTCAATAACATGGTTAAACATGCAACCTGAACTCTTCCCCTATCACTGTCCACACAGCAATCAAAATCAGAAAAAAATCTTGTTTATAATGTCACCTGAAAGTGAGAACAGACATTTTCATGGCACTGTTGTAGCTGGCATTGCAAGATGTTTTTTGTGCCATATATGTTAAAGATTCACATATCCCTTCATGCTTCAACCACCATTCCACAGAACATGTATCCATGTTGATGATGGGTTCTGCTCGATGACCATCCAAAGCAGTGCGGACCAATGTCCGTTCATTTTCATCATCCGAGTCAGAAGTCAGTAGAAGTTGTTGATTTTCTTTTTTTGGTGGTTCAGGTTCTGTAGTTTCCACATCGGACTGTTGCTCTTTTAAAATTTCTGAAAGCATGCTCCACTCTCAGATTTTGGAAGGCATTTCAGATTGTTAAACTTTGGGTCGAGTACTGTAGCTATCTTTAGAAATCTCACATTGGTACCTTCTTTGCGTTTTGTCAGATCCACAGTGAAAGTGTTCTTAAAACAAACATGCTGGGTTCATCATCCGAGACTGCTATAACTTGACATATGGCAGGATGCAGGTAAAACACAGAGCAGGAGACACACTATTCTCCTCCAAAGAGTTCAGTCACAAATTTAATTAACACATTTTTTTAATAAGCGTCATCAGCATGGAAGCATGTCCTCTGGAATGATGGCAAAAGCATGAATGTTTAGCATATTTGGCATGTAAATACCTTACAATGATGCCTACAAAAGTGTCATGCGAACATCTGTTCTCACTTTCACATGATATTGTAAATAAGAAGAGGACAGCATTATCTCCAGCAAATGTAAACAAACTTGTTTCTCTTAGCGATTACTGCACAAGAAGTAGGACTGAGTGGACTTGTAGACTCTAAAGTTTTACATTGTTTTGTTTTTGAGTGCAGTTAAGTAACAAAAAAATTCTACATTTGTAAGTTGTACTTTCATGATAAAGAGATTACACTACACTACTTGTATGAGGTGAATTGAAAAATACTATTTCTTTAATAGTTTTTGGAATGCAAATATTTGTAATAAAAATAGTATAAAGTGAGCAGTATACACTTTTTATTCTGTGTTATAATTGAAATCAATATGAAAAACATCCAAAACATTTAATAAATTTCAACTGGTATTCTATTGTTTAACAGTGTGATTAAAACTGTGATTAATAGTGATTAATTTTTTTGAGTTAATTGTGTGAGTTAACTGTGATTAATCAACAGCCCTAGTAGATAAATTAGATGTATTCAAGTTAGCAGGGCCTGCCACAATTCACCCTAAGGTACTTAAGGAACTAGCTGAAGCAATTTCTGAACCATTAGTGATTATCTTTGAGAACTCATGGAGAATAGATGAGGTCCCAAAGGTCTAGAGAAGGGCAAATAGAATACCTATCTTTAAAAAGGGGGAATAGAGAGGACCCAGGGAATTACAGACACTTGGCTGAGTGAATTAACACATTTCTAGTAAAATATAATTCTTTATATTGCCATTAAGTAAATCATTTAGTTCATTTTTCCTTTTAGTGAACAATGTGCCAAAGGTTGTTAAATAAGTAAAATGGAACAATGAGGAGCTCCTTCAAAATTTTTATTATGTCCTGATTAGAATGAAATACCGTTTGTCATGTGAAGGAATTAAAAGAATTCCAAACCTTTTTAAAATCTATGAAACTACTTAAAGCACACACAAATGATAGCACAATTATGATGTGATACAGATCTTCAATTATACACAACTGAAGAGGTGGGAATCTATCTGTACATCTATGGCATGAGTTTCTAATGAAAAGTAATATACATTTACCTATTTTTCAATAATTTGTTGTAGTGGCTGCACAAACATTTCATGCAAAGCAGAACTATTCCAATATAATGCACATTCACATTTTTTTCTTTGCCCCACGAAAGGTAAAAACAAAATTATATCCAAGTCTAGCTTTTTTGTTTTATTGCTTCCCCAGCAAAATAGGTGTACCAACTAGTTTGTAAACATTGATTCTTATGAAAAACAACAAAAATCGAAGTACAATACTGATAATTTTGAAAGCCCTAGAAAATAAGTTTTATTTAAAGTGTTTCTTTATACCATTCAGTAATTCATGTCTCTATTTAGTTTAATATTTTATTCTACATGCATACATACTACCCATGAGAATATCCTCAGAAAATTTCTATATAGATGTAACCAATAGAGATCTATAGAAATTAAATAGGGCTATATAGCAATTATTCTAAATACCTAATTAATAGAAAAATACTTTTTATAAGCTTTAGAACCATCCCATGAAACTGTATAGAAAAATCATGTCGACTACATTCACTAGTTGGGCTACATTACACACAAATGACAAAGCTGCATATGTACTTTCAGGAAGATGGGGCAGAGGTGGAAGTGAAGAGGGACAGAATGATAGAGGCAAGAAATCAAAGCTAATATTTGACCTAGTATAAACTTTCAAAAGTGCCTAAATGACTTAGGAGTCTAAATCCAACTGACTTTCAATGAGGCTTATGTTTCCAAATGCATAAATCAGTTCTGAAAACGGGTCTTAGATTCCCCTAAGTTACTAAGGGCCAGATTTTAAAGGTATTTAGGCACCTATCTGCATCTCTATAAATACCAGCACCTAAATTAATACCTTTAAAAATCTGGTCCATAGGCACTTTTGAAAATGTTACCCCTAATCTAAAATGGCTATAATTTGCTGAAGAATGATACGGAAATTAAACAAAAATAAATCACTTCCACTTAATCATGACTCTGTAGTATTCTTGCTTTGCCGTTGCAGAATTAGTCAGGAGAGGGAGTTCTGATTAATTAACCAACTCTATTCCCTGGGTGATGCCAATATATCAATAAAGGCACTGAAGGTAACAGGGAACTAAATAAAGCCACAAAGTATTGGCTTGTCCTCCATAAGAGAGAGAAGAAATTATGTTTGGTTAAATTAAGAAGTACAAAATGACAAGTCAAAACTGTATTCCTTGCACAACCAGAACTTCCATTGACTTCAACAAGAGTTCTGAGTGTGTCTCTTATAGGAGGGAATCCTTATAAAGGGAAATGTTATTTACTAACTCCTCCAAGACTACATTAAAAAAATCTAAAAGAAAAAACCTTAATGTCTGGCCTGAATCTTTTAATTATTTTCAACACATGAGAAAATGTAATGTATGTAAAAAATGTAATGTTTTATAAAATCAATATTCAATTACAAAGTAATATATTAAAGCATTTGTTGCCAATTATTCTATTTACTTAATTCTTCCAAAAAATAAAAAAAATATTTCTAAATTTTCTATGAAAGTTCCTAAAAGCTGAAGTGAACAACTGAATGCTATTTACAATTTCCATTTAACATTAATCATTACCAGTTGCCCCAGGCTTCTCCTTGGACCAACACTGTACATGATTGCATAATTATCCGTTAATCAGTACTGTAACTAATCATGGTACCTTGTAAATTCTGGGTATTTAGAGCCAACTTTATTTCATTAAACTAATCTCTAAATCAGAATGACCAGCTGTCTCTTACTTGAATGCCCGGCATGCTTCTATTTTAGAACTGCAGAAGTCAGTAGTGCATGGGTTTTTGAACAACTGTAGGCTTAATTGCTGGATTTGCTTTTTACAAACAGCAGGCTCATCCATATTAAAGGGGAAACTTTTTTTTTTTTAATCCTGAAATGGCTTCAGAAAACTGAAACTTAAAAAAACCTGACCAAAATACAGATCTATGGTGTATTAAGAATGTGTGTCCAATCTGATAGAAACTAAATGCTAACTGTTCATACACAGAAGGACCCAAAAATGTATGTACTTATTCATAGATAGGGAAGTCCTAGTGCAGATCACTGAAGTTAGAAATATTAATTGCAATGCTTGAAATTCTTTCCTTTTATCTATATGCAACACATAGCTAAGGATCCTGTTTGGGAAACTTCATTCATTGGCAAGTGAGAGTACGACTACAATAAAGTGACAGGAAAGTGTTAAGAATGAACATAGTATGGCCTGTTGTTACAGACATAGTGATACTCAGGTACTGGGGGCAGGGCCAGTTCAAAATCTTGCCTGCCACTGAACCTGACATGACTGAACTGACCAAGAGGAGTAAGAGCATAGTTGTTGCAAAAGGGCCCCCTGAGAGGGAAGACCCACGCACACACACAAAACCAGTGAAAATTCCAATGTGTGCTGCTTCTGAATAGGCTAGTGTGCACAAGGAAAGTCAACACAGATTGATTTGTGCACATACTTATTCCTTCCTATGCACAGGCAGGCCCTAGTACCATTATCCCAGTATACCAGCAGCAGGACTCACTATGCCCTTTCCCCACCCACCAAGTGAAGCAGTAACCAGAAGCTCTTTGCAAGTGCTGCCTCTGAGCCATTATGTCCTAGCGCAGGGATTGGCAACCTTTGGCATGTGGCCCCATCAAGGAAATCCGCTAGTGGGTCAGGCCGGTTTGTTTACCTACAGTGTCCACAGGTTCGGCCTATCACAGCTCCCACTGCCTGCGGTTCGCTGTTCCAGGCCAATGAGGCTGTGGGAAGCGGCGGCCAGCACATCCCTGGGACCACGCCGCTTCCCACAGCCCCCATTGGCCTGGAACAGCAAACCACGGCCAGTGGGAACTGCGATCGGCTGAACCTGAGGACATTACAAGTAAACAAACCGTCCTGGCCCACCAATGCATTTCCCTGATGGTACGTATGCCAAAAGTTGCCAATCCTTGGACTAAACATTCAAAATGCTGCACTCCATTTATGCAAGTGTATTTTTAAAGTAACACACAAGAACATAGGCATGAGATGTATTTTCAAAATGCATGCTGCACTGTGCACACAGTGTCACATGACTCATTCAGCACTTCACAGAAATGGGAACTGCATGGGCAGATGTACAAGTTCAGATGCATAAGCTATTTAAAAAAGAGAGATGCTCATGTGTTTAAACATAAAAACCTTTCTTACTATTTCACTATACATACACAGGCATTATTGTTTTCCATTATTTAACTTGTATAAAGTTCCCTTTGATAGTACATTGAATACAGATTATAGAATGCTATCATAAGAGATTCTGTACATACAACATGCTAACAGATCACTTCTAAGAAGCACAGCTACAAGATGAGATAATGTGCAAACCTACTCTTTGCAAAATATTGTTAAGTATGCAGGAAATATAAAGGATCCTGAACCATGCAGAGTTCTCAAAACATAATTTTATGACTATTCATTACATTCTTTCAGCATACACCAGAATCTTTTAAATTATATGTGGAGCAATATCTACAGTGAATGTTCATTTTTCAAGTGTTCTAATTTCAGTTGATTATAACATAATCTTTTACCTTTCTTTCTTAAATTTTGTCAGGTTTGTTTTAAGTCCAGGAGTTAATATTTTTCTAAGCTTGTGCCAAAATGGTTTTGCTACTTTCAAGAACCAAGCGAGTCAACAAAATATACTTTCCTATTTTATATAAACACACACTTTCCAAAAAAATTCAGCCTGAGGCAGACACCTGGCATGGGAAATTTCAGCCCATACAATTAAAGTTTGGCAAAGTTATAAGTAACTGAAAACAAGGCCTTGTAATGGGAAATGTCAGGCAATCTCAACTGTAGGTAATGCTGCCAGATCTGTGTATAATTTTTTGCACAACCTTAACTCCTCCCCCCTCTGCATATTTTTGAAGGACCCCTGTGTCATTCAGTTCACTCACTAGCAAGAGAATGAAACAGTTTTGTGTAGTGAATTGGTCTGAGGTCCAGTGGGGCACCCCTTCTGCATTCAGGGACTGATCCAAAACTCATTAAAGGCAACGAAAGTCTTCCCAGGACTTCAGTAGGTTTTGGATCAGGTCTGCACTGCAGAAATTATATAATGTATAATGAATGAAGCAGGGTCCCCTGGTAGACAAATAAAGCTCATGTGGCACTAGACAGAAAACTTGGAGATTTGGGGTCTTTCATGGTGTCTCTCATAGACTCTGTATGTTACCTTGAGTAAGCCACAATCTCTATGTACCACAGTCTCACATTTGCAAAATGAGGATAATACTTGTTGACTTTGCAGAGGTGTTGCAAGGACAATTCATTAACTTCTGTGAGATGCTCACCTACTAATGTGATGAGCACCACTGAAAAGTCTACAAAGAAGGAAAAACAATGCTTATGGGCAGCAGTATTTGGACAGTGTGCAGTATAGGAAGCAGTCATGGACCTATAAGGTGAAAGATGGGGATAACAAGAAAAACTGAACAGCTGCCTCATTCACAGAGCAATGTTCACCTCATGCATTGAATGAGATGGGGTCCTGTAAAAAAAGTTTAGTGTGATTATGTAATAAAATACTGTAAGGTTTATGCCCAAGAGCACATAATTGGTCAGGCAAACTTAATTTTGTCTTGTGCTGGCTTCTGAATGCTTTACTTTGCAACCGTAACTCTATTAATATAATTGTAATAGAGTCATACTAATATCTGATACCTCTGTTGTGACTTGCTGAATTTTGTGAATTAGCAATATGACATACACATCAATAAGTACTTGTCTAAATAAACAACTGTAGTTTGGTTTTAATTATTTATGATAACACTTCACAATATATTGTACTAGTATATATGCTGTAATAAGGGAGGCAGTGTGACCTAGTGGACAGAGCACTGGATTGGCTCTGGAGAGGTAGATTCTATTCTTGGCTCTGCCACTGGCCTCCTGGGTTACCTTCAAGCAGTCACTTCACTTCTCTGTGCCTACGGCCTGGTCTACACTAGTATAGTTCAATACAAGCTGCCTTAATTATATCAGTGGTACACACGATAGCCTGGTTCTTGCCGATGTAAGTGCCCTACTACACCAACATCATAACTTCATCTCCACCAGAGGCATAAGGCTTATGCTGGTGTATTTATGGCAAGGCAGCATCGCTGTAGACACTGCATTACATACATCTATTGGCTATCATTCATGTCAATTTCACAACTCCATGAAATTGACAAGAAAGCCGTTCCATGTTCTCCCACTGAGCCACACAAACTCTTGGCTCCTCGCTGGGAGCACGGCAGCCGACTGGACTCCAGGTGCAGATCTCCTCACCAGGAGCCTGGCTGCCCCCTGGGAGTACAGCTGGGCCCATCGGGGAGCTCTGCACCCAGACTCCAGTTGGCTGTGGTGCTCCTCATGAAGGGGAGAAGGACTCATTGTGGGAACATCTGTGCCCAGTGTCTGGTCAGCTGCCCCCTTCCTGGTGGGGAACAGAGAGCCAAGAGGGGAGGGGAAGCCTGGTGGGATGCCAGGCTACTACAAGGAGCTATGTGGAGCTGACAGTCCAGGCTCTCAGCCCCCTCCCTCCCACTGCCCCCCTTAAGTTGGTGGAAACACTTCTGGTGAGCACACACATTACCAACAGAAGAAGGGCAGTGTGGATGTGAATCACCACAGTAATTATTGTGGTGGCTGCAAGTCGATCCAACCTATGTCAATTTAATCCTATAGTGTAGACATGCCCTAAGTTTCCCCATCTGTAAAATAGGGATTCTGATACCAGCATCCTTTGTAAAACACTTTGAGATCTATGGCTGAAGATCTAGGTCCTATTATTATTAGGTGTCGGTAATAGAAGATCTCAGACCCAGTCTGTTACTAAATCTTTGCTGAGCACTGAAGAGGGATTGCCTTTTCGAGTGTGAATTAGCACAGTAGTTTTGTACACTCAAAGATGCATAACTGATTGTTAATAAGACGAGGAAGATTTTGTAGGACCTTAGAGACTAAGCAGTTTATTTCAGCATAAACTTTCGTGGGCTATAGCCCACTTCATCGGATGCATTGATTGTTATGTCTTTTCTCACTCCCACAATACATATATCAGTTTGCCAAAATTACTTGGTTGTGGTTTAATATATAATCTGAATATACATGTTCTTTTTTTAATATCTCCTGATTGTTTCCATAATTTGTTTTTCTTTTAGAGACATTAAGATGAGTATAAAAATTCATGCTTATCCCAATTTGGTTAAAAAATTACCCATGTTGAAAAATTAACCAATCTAAACTGATGTGAAAAAATACACAAGTTTTTCACCTGGATGAAGGTCTGTACCTGGTTGACTATTCAGGCCAGGGAGAGATTCCTGTAGCTGATAGGTTGATGATGATGAAGACGTGCCATCAGCTGTATTGTTTGAGGTCATATATGCTCCATATGTTGATGCTGAATAATACTGTGCATATTGGTTTTGGCCAAAGGCTGTGTAGGATGGATAATCCTGGAAAAAGTAAAGGCAATTTATTAAGTGAACCCACTTCCTTATCATCTATTTTAAATGAAAAGATTGATCAAATTTTCTCATTAAGATTGCAGTATTTGGTTAGCTATTAAAGTACACTGCTGTCCTATTAACCATTCAATTACAATAGTCCTGTTTTAAAGTAAATTGGTCAAATTATGCAATCGCCTGATCACTTAAAATATTTTCTTATTCTGTCGCACATATAAAAGTGTCGATATTCATACCTGTTGTGAACTACTGAAGTTTGCAGAATTCGAAACTGAATTATTTGCATAAATAGTAGATGAGGGTGTAAAACTAGAACCTAAAGTTAAAGGAAATAATTTGTTATAAGAACCTATTTGTGTATTGAAAAGAAAATTTTTCATATTACAACACAGACAAATCAGACGCACAAATAACTGAGATTCTGACTTTAAAATATAAAAAATTCTAACGAATGCTCAACAGAAATGAAAAACTGCTTCCAGATTTATTTTTTCCTTTTCATATTGTTCAAGGAGAATATGTGGTTTTGTTCAAGAAAACCTTTTCACTTACTACAGGGCCTCAACCATTCCCTTGTTTCTTTCCTCTTAATCTCTCTCTCATTATGTATATTCATTGCTTAAATTCACCTTCAGTTGCAACCATCCAGTCTCAGCATAAAACAGTTCAAATCCCTTCTCCCTCTCAGGCAAAAGAGGGGCTTGAACCAAGGATTTTTCACATCCTAGATGAATACCCTATCAACTGGGTTAAGAACTGGAGGAAGCAGGCCTCCTTTCCACACTGTTTTGTGTAAGCTTGCTGACAGGCAGGCAAGCTAGTTAGGAGGAGGAACACCTACCTTCCCTGATTTCTGCATCACTCTGGGGTTTAGGCATCTGCATACTTGGAATGGGGCTGCAGTGCACATGCTGAAAGGCAGAAAACTAGATGCCAGGGGAACCTTTACTGCAACAAAAATGTAAAGTGCCACATGAGTTTAGGCACTCACCCTGCTCAGCTGCCACTACACGTGTGTAGTGTAGTGTAGTGGCAGCTGAGCAGGGATTTTGTGAAGTCTAGTGGGACCTGGGATTTAGGCACTTCAAGGGACAGTCAGAGACCTAAGTCCTTTTGTGACTCCAGCCCCTAGTTCCTATTGATTTCGATGGGAATTAAGTGATTAACCTGCTTGGGCTCTTTTGAAAATCCCACTAGGTGCCTATCTGCATCTTTAAGCCCTTAAATACTGGCCCTGGGTCTTTTGCTAACTGTTTCTTACAAAGAAATGCACATCACAATGCTACATTAAAAGATAATATCTTGCATGAAGTCACATGATATCAGCCTGAAAATACATTTCACTTTTTTAATGCAACGTAGGCACCTAAATACCTCTGAATGCCTGAACCTAAAGGCATTCAAGGGTATTTAGGTACTTCAGATACTCCTACTCACACTGAACGACACCTCACCCAGAAGTAGTGCCGCTGAAATGAAAGATGGAAAATGACCATGGTGGTTACTGACCTGGCATTTGATAAGAATATGGTGTTTGGCCTGGCTGTGGTGTGGAAAACCCCGGACTGTAACTGAGGCACCCACTCTGCAGTGGTGACTGTGTTTGCGAAAGTCCACTTTCCGTCTTGATGCCTGGCAACATTACACCCAAGTCTGTGTGGGAAATCAATTTTCAACCGATTCTTTAAAATATTTTCTTGCAGATGGGGATAAAAGTACAGAATGTTTCATGTTGACAATCAGTCTTACTTCTAGCTAAAAAGGAACAACAATAAGAAGTAAAATACCATAAGCAGGTAAGCTGTAAGGTTGTCCAGTCTGTGAATAGGCTGTATAGACTGCAGGCTGTTGCATTCCTGAATACTGGGTCTGTCCAGAATACGCAGACATTGTTTGAGCTGCTGGTGTAGAAAGAATGTGTGGATAGGGCCTAAATATTAGGAAAAATAGCATTACTGTGGCAACAAATACTTTGCATGTTGATTCAAGCAATAAAAGAAAAAGGTTTCAAGAAGTCATGAAGAGTTTTCTTTGTCAACAATTACTTTTCTAGAATCCACTCTAACCTTACTGAAGTAAATGGAGAGACTCTCTTAGTCACATTCTGTGATGCAGCGTGAATGTTTTGCACCATACCACCAGCACAATATAACCTTAAAGCTGCTGTATCCAACCCAAAGTGGATCATCCTACTGTCAACATAGGTCTATAGGGTTTTGCACCCCGCTCCCCTTGGAGCAATCAGCATCTGGCATAAGTCAATCAGAGATGCCCTCAAGCTGCTCTAACCCAGTTAGGGAGAACTGCCCTAGACACAGTGGCAGCAGGATCAGGGAAGTACAAACATGAGTGCCAAGATACACAAACTTGTCCTGTATGCAGTTCAGCTGCAACTGAGGATCTGGCCCTCTGACTTCAATGGGAGATGGATGGAGCCCATATAGAGTGGCATTAAAAATGCCTACAGTAATACTTTAACAAGATGGGCTTTCAACATTTGGAAAATTTATATTACAGGAAAAAAGAATGGAAAAAAAAGTGATTTTTTGTTTATGAATACTGAAGCTTTATAGGAAGAGTGAATAAAATCAGGTTTAAAAATTTTACCCTCCAGAGTTGCAAAAATGTATACAGAAATATTTGTCTTGGAATGTTTAATAAGTCAAATAAGATTTTATGGACCAAGAGTGATCAAACACTCTGAAGAATTATCGTAACTGAAACCTAGCCATTAAAAGCCATGACTAAATATCAAATACTAATTTCTTTTGGTTTTTTTCCTAATTACTTCATCATAGTTGGCAGCAGTTTCTATCAGAAAAAAGACTACACTTTAATTTAGATGCCAAAAATTATTACAGTAAATCAAATATTCAATTAGATCTTGTAATATATTTGGACAAGAATATCTGATGCACTGTTAGCCAAATCCCCTTGTAAGTGAAATAAGAAAGAATACACTTAGTTCATTGTTGTTTGCAGTGCTGTTGTAGTTGCCTGAAGAAGAACTCTGCGTAAGCTTGAAAGCGCGTCTCTTTCACCAACAGAAGTTGTCCAATAAAAGATATTACATCATTCACCTTGTTGCTAATGTGCAGTGTTGCTGTAGCCGTGTTGGTCCCAGGAATATTAAAGAGTCTCTCTAATATGCCTAGTTCAGACTTTTACTTGTCATCTTATTACATATTTGTTATATCATGATGTGAATACAAATTTACCAAAACAAAGTAGCTTAAGAAAGCCTAACCTGCTAATGTTTCAGTGTTTTTGTTTTAGAAACATAATGCCAAATTTTCAAACACAGCCTCCTGTCAAGTATGCAGAAGCAAACAAGCTTCACGCTGCAATCAGGAACATGTGTGCACAAAATTGGTAGCGCCACATGCAAATGAGTACTTCCATGCACTACAACGCTGCCAACTCTAGTGATTTTATCTCAACTCTCACAATATTTGGTGTTTTGTTCAAGTCCCAGCTCTCTGAAGTCATGTGACTAAATGAGAAGCTCAATTTTAAGTGGGGGAAGGGAGTAAGTATCTAGCCCTTATAGTTGCAGAAAAAAGCTTCAAACATGACTCCTACTGGTTTAAGAACCAGAAGGTAAATAAAAAGAATCCAACATACAGTACTTCTGCAGTGCCTCATTCATGATTTTTTGAATGCTTGGCAACACTGACTATGGAATGTGTATGTACAGAGAGTTCTCCTTGATTAATTCACTGGTACTTATGTATTTAAGTACTCATTATGCACATACAATTGTGTTTTTTTCCCCAACCAAGCGCCTGTTTCTATGTGTTTGAATATATTCTGTCAGCACAACTCAGGTGCCTACAGTTGAGAACTTCAGCACTAGGATTCAGTCTTGCCCTTACAAAATCAGTTATATATGTTGTGCAACAAGACATAACTGCAGATCTAAGATCTAGGCCAAGGTCTTCACCAACCGTGAGAGAGAAAAAAAATAGAGAAATGATGCTAATGGGGATCAGTATCAAGTCTTCAACTCTTAACTATATAGCCATTTGTTACTACTTTTATTTATTTACTGTGTATTAACGCTTGTTGGAAACTTTGAACAACAGAATTGCCTGAAGGCTTGATCATTCACTATGATAGACTAGAAAAGATGTGGTCACTAACTTGGAGGGATATATCTGCGGTGAGTACTGATGTGCTGATCTTGGACTGTAGCCACTACTTGTTATTACTGCAAAACAGAAAACAAGAGTGCAACACTTAACAAAAATAAAAATGAATTTAATTCACATACCAAAACCTTTGCTGAGATAATGAATGCTAAAATATTTATATTTGAAGAGTACTCAACTAAAATGGGACAACCTTTCATCAATGCTAAACTACTATATTTTTAATATGCAAACTGAAAACATACAGTAAACTCCCAAGTAACCCAGGTTGTAAAAAATCATTATCTCCCAGTATCAGCATGCAACACCTTTTACATTTTATTTATATATTTCTGCATATATTTTAGAGACATACAATTCACACATAATATTTGATCCACAAGCCATGAAGCTGTCACTAATGGAATCTTCCTATAATGTATTACAAAATTGCCATTTAAAAAAGCTTGTGATCTAATGTATAGTGTTACATAGGATAGAAAAAAAATTATAAAATCTCCTTTAAAAACCTGACACTTGCAAGTTTAAATACAATTTGGAATTTGTAAAATATTTTTTCTTTCAAGTTTTCATTTTTTAGTGAATTTTGTAATCATGCAAGATATCAAATTGATAACCCGGGAAAACAAATTTACCTATTTATCCTCAGATCAGTTAGAGCAAGCCACTGGCGATATTTTTATTTGAGATGTAAGTAAAACAAATCCCAGTTCAGCCTCCATCAACCGTTTATATACCTATACTATTAGCAACTGTATTCTTCCAAAAAAGCTTACAGAATGATAGTCATATCCTATTAAAATTTCCAATCAAAAGCAGCACCCAAATTGGACAAATTCCAAGAATTTGGACGTTTCACTTTCCTTTAACCATCTGTCTTGACTAAGACAGATGTATTCCAAATATATGTACTCTAAAGTGTTGAACCAATCCCTTCAGAGCAAATCCATATTGAGCAAATATACAGAGTGTCTTTATTAGGCCATCTGCTGTTCATTCACTGTTCAAAAGATTAAAGTAGTACACAACGAAGCACTGGAATTTTTGTAGTCTAATCAATCATAGTTATACTTCAAAGTATACACTTCCTGAGTTGTTCATAATGGCACTGCAAACCAACTTTTAGAACTCTATAAGTGACAATAGGTTTGGGTTCCTATATATTTTATGAAATATGATACATTTCTATATCCAAGTCTAATGAATGCCTTTAAGATCTATTGCTTTGAACACATGCAGAACTTCATAGTTGTTAAGCTATTTTAAACATATTTAGAACATTTAGGAAAATGTACTAGAAGGAAAAGAATCAACTCCTCTTAAATGTGCATTAGCTTAGCTTGAAACTGAGGAAATACTGGACAATAATTTCTAGACCCTGTGCTACCAGTTTCAATTAGAAAGCTGCACAGATTATATCAAAGCAAACTACTTATAAAACTATAAAAGGTTCTCTCTTATTTGCTAAACTCGTGGAGGATAATTACTCTTCCCCACAACACCTCAATGCTCTTTACGAAGACAAAACAGTTACACAAGGTGATCTTGCAGATTCTCAGGTCAGTGAAATTCAATGATCTACTAATTGCATCTCTGCTGTTTTTTAACCAGTACTGTAATTAGGTTAAATATCAGGCCATTTCTTTTTCTCTTATTTACTGAACTGTATTTTGGGAAGTGGGAGATCCAGCTAATTGATCAACTTTGAAAACCAAAACAGGTTATCATACTACTGTAACTGGTACAAAGTAAACTTTAAAGCAGCTACAGTGGATGAACTTTTTTCTTATTGAATCCCTCAGTGAAATTAGCATTTTTACAACAAAATGCATGTCCTCATTAAACAACTCTGTTCACCCATCTCTCTATTTTGTGCATTCAGAAAGACTTATGAAAATATTCTTGAATGTGTCTTATTTTCGTATTTTCATTTTCTTTACATTTCATCTTAATGACTGTACAAATAGTATTGTACTAGTAATTTTCCTTCTTTCATGGACCTAAATTGATATATATTGGGATAGAAAAAATATAGATGCCCAGAAAGTATTACATATCTCTCTTTTATTTGCATATAGTTAATAATATTAGAAACCTCAACACATCTCTGAATGTTCTGAAGACACTGAATCATGCACATAGCTAGGCTATGTAACCCAAGTTCTTTTCACTATTACTCTGATCCTCCCTTCTCAAACTCTTCTGATAGTCTGTTACACCAATTTGTATATGTTGAATTAGATTGTAAGAACTTTGCGGAACTTATTTTATGCATCTATATACTACCCAGCACAGGGGTGGGCAAACTATGGCCCGCGGGCTGGATGTGGCTTGCGAGTTGTTTTAAACTGGCTCACGAGCTCCCACTGGTGAGAGGGGTCTGGGGCTTGCCCTGCTCTGGTGCTCCAGCTGGAGTGCAGGGTCAGGTGCTCCTGGAAGCTGCAGCATGGCCCCACTGCAGCTCCTACATGCTCTAATGGCCCCTTCTGGCACTCCAATGGGAGCTACAGGGGTGATGCCTGCAGATGGGGCAGAGTGCAGAGCGGTGCCTCAGCATAGGAGCCAAAGAAGGGACATGCCACTGATTCCGGGAGCTGGGAGATCCTTGAGGTAAGCGTCGCTTGGAGCCTGCATCGCTGAGCCTATTGCACAGGATGGACTAATTGAGGGATGAACCCGAGATGTGTAGTGATGCAGACTGTTGCATATAGAACCCCCTCATTTTTTTGTTGCAGAAGTTAGAAGGTGTGGTGTGACTGTTTCCACCACAGAGTTCTTGTGTGATGCTGGGCAGGGTTTGAATAGAGTGCAGTAAATAAGGCCTGGGGCCACACATTGAACAATGAGGAAAATACAGAACACCGAAAAGCTTCTCATTAAGGGATCACCATCCATTCAATGCACTGAATGATCCAGTTGAAAAAAAACAGTATGTGATCTTCTAATGAAAGACTACTGCATATGCACAAGGGGGACAAACTGAGATTGTGCAGGCAACCTCAATTCACCATTTCCTAACTTTTGAATGCTTGATTTTGTAACCATAATAATGTTCTTATAACCCATTTTTTGCATATAATAAATATTTACTGAAAATGGATGAAGATGGAAAGCCAAGAAGTTGCTTGCTACTCCATTAAAATGGTTAGTAATTCTCAATTTCACCCAACTTTCCAAGCAATTTAAACATGTAACTGTATGCTGAATTAACACTGCAGTCAAGGCAAATTTGTTAAATGAAGAAAATTCTGAGTTAAACTTTCTCAGTGTCCTGCAGCCCCATGTATAGTACATTCGTATTGCACAACATAGTCCTCTACAGTATCTCAGATTTTCCTGGATTTTATAAAATATTAAATATTAAAACCAATTCTTTACAGATACACTATCCTATTGTAGCAGAAGTGGCGCACAAAATGATTTGTCTACTTAGTTAAATCATGCCAGGGAGAGAAATATTTTCTCAGTGGTAACTTCATAGAACATTATGTAATCCTTTGAGAGACTACTTGGTATGTATCGTGCTACCAAAGGCTGAATTAAGGGGTCTATGAGAGTTTAACTCTAAATTTACTAGAACTGAGCAGCTTTTCTTTCACCATTAACATTAGTTTATTGAGTCTGAGATGTGACATTTCCTATTTATTTTAATATGTGGCATTTATGCTATTTAACCTTTACTTGGCTCTAATGTAGCACATATAAGTTTGCAATTATATTATGAGATCAAAAAGTTAATGACTGAAGTCAAGTTCATAGGTACTTCTGACTGTAAAACAGTTATGAAAGTAACTAGCATGCATGCTTGCAGACAAGTTTCATCCCAGTGTGATTTCAAAGACTCAAAATGTTAAACTTTGAAAATGAGGATTTATTATAGAATCATCTATGCACTCTCAACTCTCAATACACTATAAACCCAATCCTGCCCTGGTATATACCACAGAGCAGTCTATCTGTTCATCTCTTCTAGTGTTCAATAAGGTCATCAAGCAGCAGTGGATACATTACATTCTACGGGGCTTGTTCAGCTGCCTTCTGAGTTCCAAAGCACTGCATATTGTCTACTGTCTGTAAGTCAGGAAAATAGGGTATAACACAGCTGAACACCTCAAGCAAAGAAAGTGCACAATGGTGGACTCTCAGATGGGTCTCAGCTCTGGGAGTTCATCGGTCACTTCACTCTGGCCTTAGTTCAGGAAAGCTTTTAAGCAGATGCTTAAGGCCATCCCTACTCAACAAACCATTTAAGCACACACACAAAACTTTAAGCATTGATTAAGTCCCTTTAATGGGGCTTAAGCATGCATTTAAGTGCTGAATCAGGGTTCCTAAGAGTAAGAAATACTCCTGATTGTGGTCCAATGTCACATACTTATATCTATTCATGTAAATTTAACAGATTAGATGGTTTCAGCTCACAGACCTGGGCATTTTTTTAATCCACAGAATTTTTTCCCCTCCTTCTTTACCCTTCCACACAAATCCCTTTCCTGAAGCTAGCTATGTCTGGCTGCCAAGTCTGCATCCATAGGGAAACTGCTCCAGAAGAGGGGATGCCTCATGATGGATTTAATTGTTTTAAAAACTATAGGGCAACACTGACATTATGACTTTCTTAGATGGTGGGATGTTCAAAATGGCTGGTACTTGTCATAGGAACACCTGGCTGCTTTAACAACAATTAGATCCAGTGTATTCACCTTTCCCTTAAGCCAGGATCACCGTGACTGCAAATATGGCAGCCTGGCTTGACCAGCTTTTTGGCATAGATGCTAACCAACAACAACAAATACACGGAAAAATATTCCTCTGATTGTTTCAGCTGATATATTTGGAAAGTTACCTGGAGCTGCCATTAAAAATAAAACACATGCACACACCCTTAAATAGTGGCAAGGTAGCACCTCAGATAAAATGGCTAAAATTTACACTAAAACATAACAAAACAACACATTGAAATCTCTGTACCCCCCGACCCATCCCCAATAAGCAGCTACGTGCATGTGCTACTCCCTCATTACTGGCCCCACACCTCTAGCTGGTGACTGAAGAAATCTGTACCATGTTCGGAGGGGCTGCCTGTCTTCCCTCCCGATAGTGCTTTACCCTCAACCATTTTGTATCTGACTCCGTGTCCCAAGACAGGGAGTAGACTCATGTTTTACTTTAATACATAGGCACTAAGATTTAAAAAAATAAGTGCCTACTGTAGATTCCCAGATTCATTACAGCTACCTAAATAAGTGGTCTGATTTTCAAAAAGGCAGAACACCCTTCACCCTCTTGAAATTCATGGTAGATGCTGGGTGCTCAACACTGGAAAATCAGACCCTTATTTAGGTGCCTAAATATGGATTTAGGAATATAACTCTAAGCATCCCTTCCTGAAATTCTTGCCCTAGACTTTCTAATACACAGAACAAAGCCCAGATTTCTTAAATATACAGTATGGGTCAGCAAAGGTACACTATCAATACAAAATCACAATTCTTTCTGCTGGTTGTAAATTTTCAACTATTCGCTTTTTTGTCTAAAAAAATCTGATTTGGCAAAACCAAAACTGTCCATGAAACAGAGTCCATGTTGACAAATCTCCCAATTTAAAAAAAGTTGAAAAAAAATTTAAGTTGTCTAAATGATTTGTTTTGACCTCTTTTAGACAAAAAATTTCAGTTTTTCTGACTTAAATGACTTTTTGTTTCAAAATGTAAGCTAAACAGAGAAAGAAAAAGTTCAATGAAGAAAAAAGGTCAACATAAAAACTAAATGTTTTGGAATTATTTAACAAACAGTTTCAGCTGACCTGAACCTTCATATTCTATACACACATCTACTGGAAACAGCCCTGGGGACATACTACATTCAGTAACAAAGTTAACTTATTCTCAGCCTGCTGTAAGAGCCATGATAACTCAGACATAATGGGCTTGATCCATTATTATTCTCTTCTCTGAATTAATATTAATATGACCAAGATCCAATTTTGTGTTATAATGCAAGCAACATGTACTTCCTTGTACTTCAGTAATCTTTAATACTTTTCAGGCAGCTACTTACAAATAATGTTGTATGTTTTTTTTAAAACCCAACTGGGCAGATAAGATTATTTATATTGAATCAAACAGATACTTTATATTTAGACCCGTGGATAAGATAGTTTAGGAGAGCCTCATCAGCTAATGAGCAGTATTGGAGTGAAGTTTAGGATTACTAAAGAAATATAGATTTAGATTTTATAAATTATAATTGCTCATACTAATACAATCTAATTTTATCTCACTCCTGCTGAAATTATATGGGCCTACAAATTATAAAAAATGCTACTGTATGTGACCATTGTTACTTAAATATTCTTGCACACAAGAATGGTTGTAGTAAATATATTTCTTAAGTACACAGCTGATGAGAACTGCCAGTAAAGGTGTTTTCAAAAAAGGTATTATTCTTTGGTATTAAAACCTACTTTCTAACTTTCACAAAATTTAAGAGGTGTCCTCCATGCACTGACATGTTCATTAGTGAAAGTTACCAATGCTACATTAGTGTATCTCATAACATGTGATCTTATTATGGCTTTACCTGACCCAGTAAAAGTGTCAAGCGATCCATCTCCAGTTGTGGTGGTGGTTGTTTCACTGCTGTTCAGGGGCTCTGTTTTGACTGCAAGAAGAGACACTACACATAGAAGAATAAGTAGACATGAGATTTTACTTCTAAATTTACATCAGAGACCTCATGCCAGTGTCACGAGTGGCAGTCCAGCTAGAACAGACATGCGATTGAAAAGTTTAGAATTTTATGAGAACAATCTACTACTGCACTTTCTGAAATGGCCACACATGCATCTATTTATGTATCTAATTGAAAGATTGCTATAATTATCCAGATTAATTTCAGTCTGATTGATTCTAGCAATTCCTAAAAACTAGTGGACAGGAAGGAGAGGAGAGTATATAGCACATAAAAAAAAGTTATGCTTGAGAACCAGTATAATATGTTTTTGTTCTCTTTCAGCAGCATATTGCTTTCACAGTGCAAACTTTCTGCCACCCTGCAGTGGGTTTTTTTTCTACCTCAAAGCTAACCCACACTGAAATTGGTGACTTATTCTCCCCAAAGGAAAAAAAAGAAAAGAAAAGAAAAAACTATAGGCAGTGCACAAATGATAGCCATGAAATGCCAGCTGCTAATTAATGTGCTAAGAAATAATTGTACAACATAGATTTCCGCTTTTATTAGAAGCTAAGCTGCCCTAGGAAAATAAAAAATTATAGCTGCACCTAAATTACATTCAGAACACTCATATAGGTAGATGTGCATATTTACATCATATATTAGTTGCCAGATGATAAATACCCGGGGGCCTGATTTTCATTTTCATGAAGGCTCTTTTACACAGCAAGAATGGTATAAAGAGGCTAAATGCAAATGAAAATCAGGCCTTTTATGTTTTACTAGGCATGTGTTATACCGTGCATTTTAATTCTAAGAACAAAAAAGTCTGGGATTTTCAAAGATGCTTAAGGGCTTACTCCGAGAAATTTACCAGCAGAACAATAGCAGTATAATTATACCAGTATTATTCTGCTCATCAATTTTGCCATATTGAGAAGTCCTATGTGAACTGAGGAATTAACTCTCTTAGGCCCTTTCAAAATCTCAGCCAAATTCTTCGGTGGCTTTTACCTGAACAAAGTATGGGATCTATTTTGGCTATTTGAAATTACACACACCTGCCTTTGTCCCCCATCCATAATGAATCATTCATAGGCAAATGGGGAAGTTGGGTGATTGATACTTAACTGCAATATTACAGAAAATACATGACCGCATATGAAATACATGTGGAATTTGGGACATTGTGCATACATGCAAATTTCAAACAAGGACAATGGAAATTTACTTTTTTGATGATTTATGGGAATTATGTAAATCTTAATATGGGCTGTGCATTTTACATGGTGCCAACAAATGGGCAGCCTGAACAAGTGCAATGTAGTTGGTTCACGTCAGTTTAAGATGGGAGAGATGGGTCAAAATAGTTTACTTCTACCAATGGCCCTCCTATTCTCCACTGCACGCTCCTGGAAAACAGAGTTGTGGGGATTGCTCTGCACATGTCAAGATGAGGGATATGACTTTAAATGCCCAAAAGAAAGAATGACTTCTTCAGAAGTCCAGTGAAATAGTTCTACAGAACCAGAATTTTGAAGAGGAATTAAAAAAAAAAATCAACAGCAACAACATATTTTCAAATCATATCCTACATTTCACCACATCTCTGTCCTGAGATAATTTTCAAGAAATGGAGGGTTCAAATATAAAGATAGAAATGGACTTTTGTTTCATACTGATAATAAATAGTTTTTGCAATGAGAAAGCAGTTGGAACAAAAAAAGATGTATGCCAAAATTTGGGGAATATGTTTTTTATACTAAATACAATACATTTGACAAATTAAGGAAAGCTTTTCTCCATAAAACAGAGATTATCCCGCATTGCTGCTGATGCTAATGAAACCTGGGGCTATTTGCTGCATAAGTGACAGTTGTGTAGGGAACACTTTTTTATTGACTTCATTCAGGGCTTGCACCTCTGTCTCTACATATATCAGAAAGTATGCAGGTTGCTAATTTAGTCTTCTTTGCAGTGTCAATTCCCTTATGACTGCCACAATCTCCTCTTCTCTCTTTAAATGGCTCCCATCACCGTAATCTATGACTACCTCAAAAACTTTAATCTATTTATTCTCACAACACTCTTGTGAAGTTGGGAAGTGCTATTAACCCAGCTTTACAGATGGAAAATGGAGGCAGAGAGATGCTAAGTTCTTTGCTCAAGGTCATACACATTGGGCCTGGTCTACAGTATGCGATTATTTTGGAATTAGCCGAGTTAATTTGAATTAAAATTAATTTTGTCTACACGACCAACCCCGTTATGTCAATTTAAAGGGCTCTTAAAGCCAGTTTCTGTACTCTACCTTGGCAAGGGGAGTAGCACTAAAATCGACATTGCAGTTCCAGATTAGAGGTACTGTGGACACAATTTGACATTATTGGCCTCCGGGAGCTATCCCAAAATGCTCCATTGCTCTGGACAACACTTTCAACTCTGATGAACTAGCTAGGTAGGAAGGAAAAGCCCTGGGAACTTCTGAATTTCATTTCCTGTTTGGCCAGCGTGGCAAGCTCATCAGTACAGGTGACCACATGCACTGGGAGCTAAACCCAGAATTCCAATGGGCAGTGGAGACTGCTGGAACTGTGGGATAGATACCCACAGTGCACCACTCCAAGAGTCAATGCTAGCCTCAGTACTGTGAACGCACTCTGCCAACTTAGCGCTTTTGGTGGGGACACACAATCAAATGTATACAATCTGTTCAGAAAAATTGACTTCTATAAATTCAATATAATTTCATACAGTAGTGTAGACATGCCTATACACAGACTCTCTAGTGGAGCAAGGAATTCAACTCACGTCTCCCAAGTCCTAGGTTAATGCCCTAGCCAATGGACCATGATTATTCTCTTGTAGCTAGATTGATAGATATTCAGGAAAGCTCTTCAGTATGTGCTTAACTGCTTTCATGAACTGGGTCCTAAATACTGAGTTGAAAAAATATTGTACTGAACTATCCCTACCTCCAATCATTTATATGTGCAGCGCACTCTCCTGGGCACAAATATTCACTAAGTTTTCCTCTCCCTGTCAAAAAATCACTCTCCCCCATTCCCTTAACTCCCAAATTAATTCAATTTGATAGAAAACACCAAGTTAGAATTACATTTTGTCAAAAATACATACGGAAAATATCTTTTGAGATATCCTTGATTTTAAACAGCTCTAGTCTATTACATTCAGATTTTATCAGAGTAAGGAAGTCATCAAGACCTTTTCTCTGCATGGCTAGACTTTTGGAATACTGCCCTTATTTTTCATGTTGCACATAACTGAACCATGAAAAAAACAGCATTAAACTAACCAAAAACTGGTTTAGCTTTACAAGAAAAAAAAGCAATAAAATTTAAAGTTGAGGTCAAAAATATAAGCTCACACCATTTAAATACACACACTCTTTCCTAGATTTTGTAGCACATATAACACAGTGTATGGCATCACATAATATTCTGACACTGCTACAATATCTATCCTAGTAAGGGGAGCAGGGTGACTTAAAAATTTGAATTAAAAGCCATAATTTTGAATTACTGCTTTAAAGAGTATAAATCAAATGCTTTATTTTTAAAAAACATGAATTATTCCTTTTAAAAAAATCAAAACAGTAATAATAAAAACAAAAGCTATCTCAGATGGAGTATATTGGAGTGCTGCTAACAGTGACGGCTAGTCTAGCACGTGGCTCCCAACAAGTAACATCTTTTACAACATAAACTATTTACTTGATTTAATGGCTTAAGATGGCCAAAATGTCAGACTCATGTTCTGGAAAAAATGGCTACCTACTTTTCCTGACTGTTGCTCTTTGAGAAGTGTTGCTCCTGTATATTCCATTCTAGGTGTGTGTGTGCCCATGCGCACAGTCGGAGACTATTGCTGTAATGGTATCTGTAGAGTCAGCTGTGGTGCTTCCTTGAGTGCCGTGGTTCATGTGTTGGTATGTCAGGCACTGCCGAATTCACACCCTCTCAGTTCCTTCTTGCTGGAAACTCCAACGGAGGGGCAGGGAGGGCAGGTAATGGAATGGACAAGAGCAATGCATCTCAAACAACCACCATTATGAAAGGTAGATAACTATTTTTTCTTCGAGTGCTTGCTTGTGTTGATTCCATTCTAGGTGACTCACAAGTAGAATCCTCAGAGGTGGGCTTGGAGTTCACAGCCTAGTGGTTTCTAGTACTGCTCTACCGAAGCAAACATCATCCCGGGCCTGCTGGGTAAGCGTAATGGGATGTGAACGTGTGGACAGATGACCAGGTGACTGCCTGAGAGATCGGCACTTGGGCTAGGAAAGCTACCGTAGAGGCTTGCATCCTGGTTGAGTGGGAGGTGACAATCACCAGAGGTGGCACCTTCACCTAGTCGTAGCAGTAGCAAATGCAAACAGTGATCCAAGAAGAAATTCTTTGAGCAGACACTGGATGACTTTTCATTCTGATGTCCACTGCAACAAACAGCTGTGTAAATTTGTGGAATGGCTTGGTCCATTCAATGTAGAAGGCTAGCGCCCTTCTAACATCTAGAAAATGTAACCAACATTCCTCCTGCCACTTTTGTGACTTTGGAAAAGAGATGGGCAGATAAATGTCCTGGACTGTATGAAACTGAGAGACCGCTTTGTACAGGAAGGCTGGGTGTGGTCACAGTTGGACCTTGTCCTTGGAAAAGACTCAATAGAATGGTTCCAAGGTAAGTATCCTAATCTCAGAGACCCTCTGGGCCGAAGTTATTGCAACAAAGAACACAACCTTCCAAGAAAGGAGGAGAAGAGAATAGGAAGCCAAAGGCTTGAAGTGGGGGCCATGAGCCTGGATAACATGAGGTTTAGGAGGGACTGGATCCCTGATGTGCAGGTAGAGGAGCTTGAGGCCCTTTGAGGAACGTGGCCGTCTTGTCGTGGGTGAAAACCGACCTGCCCTCTAGTGGCAGATGGAAAGCCAAACTAGCAACCAGAGGGACCTTAATGGAAGACAGGGACAGGCCTTGGAGCTTCAGGTGCAGAAGGTAGTCCAGAATTAACTGCAGGAAAGCCTGCTTGGGCCGAATACCTCTATTTGAGGATCAGCATTTAAACCCCCTCCATGTGGCCATGTTGGTTGCTCTAGTGGAGAGCTTTCTACTATCCAGCAAGAGGACTTCGACTCTGGCTGAGCACTCCTGCTCCTCTACATTTAGCTATGCAGCAGCCAAGCCATCAGGAGCAATTTTGCCAGATTTGGGGGCAGGAGGGCACTGTGGTTTTGTGACAGCAAATCCAGATGGAGCAGTAGCTGTAATGAAGCAGCCACTGAGAGGTCAAGCAGTGTGCCAAACCAGTGATGGCACAAACAAGACAGCACTATGAGGATCAGAACTGGGGGAAAGGCGTACATCAGAGTCCCTGACCATGGGACCAGAAAAGCGTCTGATAGAGAGCCTTTGTCAGACCCCCAAAAGAAGCAGATGCAAACAGGTTGTGCCTGGATGCAAACAGATCCATCCAGAGAGTACCCCGCCTGCGTAAGATTAGGCTGACCACTCCGGGATGGGGAGACAACTCATGGCGAGGCCTGAAAGTCTTGCTGAGGTGTTCCTGGCCCCAGGCAGAAGCATGGCTACGAGATGGATGTCGTGTTGCACACACAAGTCCCAAAGCCTGAGGGCTTCCTGGAAAAGGGCAGATGACCTGGCTGCATCTTGTTTGTTGATACAGAACATGGCCTCTGTATTGTCCATCAGGACATGGACCACCCTGCTCTTCTGGTGAGGTAGGAAAGTATGGCAGGCCAAGCTGACCGCTCTGAGCTCCGTAACGTTGATGTGTAGTGAACAATCAAGGCGGAATCAACAACCTTGTATGCTGAGATCACCTATGTGGGCTCCCCACCCCAGGTCCGAAGCACTGGAGACAAGTGTAACTGACGGCAGGGAAGGGACCCTGGATGCAGGTTTTTGCCACCATGCAAGTGACAAATGAACAAAGTCCAGGACTTTGACTACATGGTACATGCTGTGTTTGTTGGGGATATAGACCGATGCCCGCCCCGTCTGCAGCGGACTGAGGTGGATTTCCGCATCCCAAACCACGTTAAGTACAAGCTGCCATGTGGCCCAATAGCCTCAGGCACATATGAGCAGTGGAGAGACGGTGAGTTTGTATACATAAAATCAGGTCCACCAGGGAAGAAAGTTCTGGCCTGGGTAGAGTCGAGGACCACTCTAATGAATTCTATGTACTGCGCCTGGACTAAAGTTGACTTTGACTTATTGATTAACAGCCCCAGGTTGCAACAGGTGGGGAAAACCAGGTCGAGATGACACCGTACCTGATCCCGGGATGGACCTTTTATTAACCAGTCATCGAGGTATGGGTAAATCTGCATCGGCCACTAATTGCAGGGTGTAGCCCAAAGAAACTGTGTCGAGCACCAAACAGTCCAAGGTCAAATGCGACCAGGACGACCAGAAGGAGCATAGATCGAGGAAAAAGTTGGGAGGGGGTCAATCCTGGGAAGTGGCTGGGGCACTGTCCTTATACACAGCCTCAAAATGTCAATTTTTGGCTTCCATGGTCTTTGGAGGGGCCAGGCTGGGCAGAGCAGCAGGAAGATAAAGGCTGGCATCGCTTAAACCTCTTGTCTTTTTCTTCTCTCTGTAGGAGCTGGACTGAGGGACACCTCACAACCTTGGTGGAGGCAGAGGAGATGGAGGCCCGCCATGGCCTCATGTGGGAATGATGAAGATGACTGTAACATAGGGGGAGGGGCGGCTTCCCCTTGCCTGTCTGGGGATGCTTCTTTAGGCGACAGGGCTCACTGCAACGCTCCCGTGTTGGACTCTGATGCTGGTGCCGGCTGGGCTGGAGGCAGTTTGTCTGATGCGGCCTGAGAGGAATGGTGGGAATACAAGACCAGCATGATGGGTATACCCCATAGACTCCAGTACTGCCACTGGGTGGGGCCATTGCCCTGATGCCATGCCGGCAGGTCATCGGTGATTCATCTTTCCTAGGTGAGGGGCTGAACTCTCCCTCTGGCTCAGACCACTGGAGATGCCTGAATCTGTCGGGTGACAATTGTCAGCAAACAGTAAGGAAAGGGCGAGGAATGGTGCCTGCCCAAAGAACGGTACTGGGGAATCAGAGACCAGTGCCATGTCCAGGAACAATCTGGCACCAAGGGGGATCGATGCTGTTAGGAGAGAGGGACTGCCTAGATGATGGGGATTTATACTGTGGTGATCTCTGGTGGGAGGCATGGCCGTACTGCAGGTATGGGGATTGGCATCATGACTCAGGCATCCCGTGCCTCATAGATGGCAACCTTGGTGATAGAGACCGGAGTCTTCTACCCAGAGACTGAGGCTGCGCTGCCAGGATCCTCGGGCGTGGTGATGGGGATCGACACTTGTGGTCTGGGGGCACTCCATTGCTTTAGCAGGATGTCCCCAAGCATAACTGGCTTGCCCTTAGAGGTCTGTTTCTTAACTGGATCCATTGACCGGCCTACTTGGTCCTTGGCTGCTGGCTGGGCTAGGGGGTCCAACTACAGTGGTACCCCTGTGTAGCACCAGGGCAGGCACATAGTTTAAACATGGGTACTTTGCTCGACTCCCCCTTGTCTTGCAGTGCCGATGGGCTCTTGGGCTTCAGTCAGTTCTTAAGCACTGGCAAAGGGGAACAGTGGCAGGCAGGTTCTGGTGCCAGCAGTGCGGTGTACACCAACACCAACGTGGTAGGCGTGTAGTCCGACTGGCTTCAAGGCAGGACGAAGTGCAGCCTCCAAGAGGATGGTCCTCAAGTGGACATCCTGCTCCTTTTGAGTTCAAGGGTGAAAGTTTCTGCAGATCCTGCATGTGTCTTTTCTTTGTGATTCCCCCAAACACTTCAAATAGCTATTATGGGCGTCAGTAATGGGCACTGGCTGCATACACCATGAAAGTGGCTTAAAGTCTGGGGAACAGGGCATGCCTCCCTCAGTGGCCAAGTCCTAGCCGGGGCTCTAAGTACTAAAACTATTATCTAATACTTGTCTTAATGATAAAACTAAATAAGAACTAACTATAAAGGAGACAGAACAATGGGCTGAAAGAAACTCTAATGCTCTTGCGATGCAAGACTAGGCGCTCCGACCAACTGTCAGAGGCGGTCAGAAGGAACAGAGAGGGCATAGGGTCGGCGGTGCTTGATATACAGATGCATGAGTGCAGCATTCAAGGGGGTGACACAGAGGACCCTATGGATACCGCTAAGGCAAAAGTCTGATGACAGTGCACGTGGGTACGTACACACCTAGACTGGAATAGACAGGAGTAAGCGCTCCAAGAAGAATACTTGCAACGTTTCATTTTTTATCCACTAAGCTATATTTAAGGACTCAGAATGAAAAATGGTATAATCAGATGGGCAGCAGATTCTGCTGCTGTTCTCCTCCCCTGTACAGTAGAACCTCAGAGTTATGAATTGACTGGTCAACCACACACCTCATTTGGAACCAGAAGTATGCAAGTAGGCAGCAAAGAGGGGGAAAAAAGCAAATACTACATAGTACAGTATTGTGTTGAACATAAACTATTAAAAAATAAAGGGAAAATTAAAAAAAAGATGTCAATAAAAGGAAACTTTCTGTGCTTGTTTCATTTAAATTACAATGGTTAAAAGACAACGTTTTTCTTCTGCATAGTAAAGCTGTATTAAGTCAATGTTCAGCTGTAAACTTTTGAAAGAACAATCATACATTTTGTTCAGAGTTATGAACAACCTCCATCCTCGAGGTGTTTGTAACTCCAAGGTTCTACTGTACTTGAATGCAATGACAGATCAGGGAGAGGAGGAGCCAATGAGAACAGGAGAGTATGGATCCTTTAAAGGGTCAGTTCAGAGAGGTGTCCAAAACAGTTAGCCTGATGTCTGATGCTCTTCTTTCACTTAATATCCAAGCCCGAAGACTTTCCTAGAGAACCTTAAATTGCTGTGGGGGATCGTAGTGATAATTGAGAGAAGTAGCAGACAGGCAGGGAGGATGTCGGTCAAAGACCAATGGAAGATGACAGGCTACACAAAGTATCTCCTGAAACCAGCAGTAGGGAGTTGGAAAAAAGTCAGGATAGCCAAGCAGCCTCTCTCAGCTGTGGGAGTTAGGGTGGGATGCTCTTCTCTGACTGGAATGGGAGAAGCAGCCTGTGATTCCAGTGCAAGACATCTCACTACAGCATCCTGGAGCAACCAAGGAAGGGTACACGCTGGGCTGGGTTATCATTAACTGGGACCTGACCGAGTGCTAACTGGGCTGGCAGAGAAAGACAGTTAGAGAACATTAGAGATTGATGGGAGTGAGGAAAACACATGAACGGAACAGATGAAGGGCAGCCATGCACATCCGATGTCATAATTCAATAGGTAAGGCATATATTCTATCACACAGTTTGGTAAGCAATTACTATGCAACCACAGATGCAGCCAGGTAGTGGGAATACCACATAGAGAGGCCCCACTAACAAGAAACAGAGATCTAAAAGGCACAGGACCAGTGATCCAACTGCCCTCTGAGAGACTGGGATTCAAAGGAAAACCTATGTACTAGGCTGACCATCTCCCAGGATAGCATGTACCTGCCCACTGGACTTCCCCCTTGCTGCTTAGTTAGGAGTTAAGCTGTATGTGGCAATGTACTTTTTCCTTCACCTCTACCTACTAAAATAATAGTTTAAAATGGAGGAGATATTCCATACTCAGACTAGTGTATTACAGTTGCACATAGCTGTCTAGCCCGCATCGTAAGCCATTTATTCCTTCACAGCACTTCCTCCATGGAATGAATAAAAGATATTTTTGTAATACCTTAAAATGGCTGACTTGTATATACAGAGTCATTTCAAACTTCTTTTTTAAAAGTCAGCTTTCTGAAACCTTATTAACTTTGGTCCCAAACCTGCAAAGTTAAGCATGTGTCATATTCTGCAGGATGGGGCCTTTCAAAATAACAGACTATGGTTGGAATTTGTGTGTGTCCTAAAAATATTTCACACATTATGTATAATTTAAATATCTCAACAATATATAATATAAAAATGGGTTTCATGCCTTAAAATGGATACCATATGGGACTGTATTTTCAGTGGGCCTCAACACTGACCTCCAAAACTGTGGATGCAGGATTTGGCATTTCCAAACCCTATATCTGTAAATGCAAAGAACTTCGACTGTCCAAAGCATGAAAACCCAATTTCATAGAAAGGGTTTGAAAATTTGGCTCAGCCAAACTAAGATTCAGCCTCTAAGAGTACGTCTTCATTACAGAGTTAAATCAGGTGATCATAGGGAGGCCACTTGTCTTGTTTTATACAGGATGGTCGTCTTTTTGAGAGATTTGTCCCATCTGGTAGTGGGACAAAATCAGAAGTGGTCTTCTGCAGTATTGGTAGGAGTTACCATTTTGAACAGCATGTTGCTCCACCCCTGCTGTCATGATCACACGTGCAGTTGGTGGATGCTCTTGAAAACGGAGCGCATCTTGTATACAAGATCACCCTAGTTGGGACATCTGATCCCTCTGAGGGGTACCAAAAAACCCTGCACCATCTGCTCAAGAAACTCCCTGAAGAAACACAGGAACAAATCTACACAGACACACCTCTAGAGCCCTGACCAGGGTCTGCTACCCAAAATCCATAAACCTGGGAATCCTGGATGCCCCATCATCTCAAGAATTGGCACTCTGACAGCAGAATTGTCTGACTAAATGGACTCTCTCCTCAGGCCCTATGCTACCAGCATTCCCAGCTATCTTTGAGGCACCACTGACTTCCTAAGGAAACTATTATCCATTAGTGATTTTCCAGAAAACACCATCCTGGCCACTATGGATGTAGAAGCTCTCCACACCAACATTCCACAAAAAGATGGACTACAAGTCGTCATGAACAGTATCTCCAATAATGTCATGGCAAAACTGGTGGCTGAGCTTTGTGACTTTGCCCTCACTCACAACTATTTTACATTTGGGGACGATTTATACTTTCAAATCAGCAGCACTGCTATGGGTAACCACATGGCTCTACAGTATGCCAACATTTTTATGATTGACTTAGAACAACGCTTCCTCAGCTCTCGTCCCCTAGTGCCCCTCCTCTACTTGTGCTAGACTGACGACATCTTAATCAACTGGATCCATAGGAAGGAGGCCCTTGAATTCCATCAGGATTTCAACAATTTCCACCATCAACCTCAGCCTGGATGAGTCCACATGAGAAATCCACTTCCTAGACACTACAGTGCAAATAAGCAATGGTCACATAAACACCACTTTTTACTGGAAACCTACTGACTGCTATACTTATCTACTTTCTATATCAGCTTTCATCCAGACCACATCACACGATCCATTGTCTACAACCAAGCTCTAAGACACAACCACATTTACTCCAATCCCTCAGACAGAGACAAACACCTACAGGATCTCTATCAAGCATTCTTAAAACTACAATACCGACCTGCAGACGTGAAGAAACAGAAGGGTACCTACTACAGGACAGGCCCAACAAAGAAAGTAACAGAATGCCACTAGCCATCACTTACATCCCCCAACTAAAACCTCTCCAGCACATCATCAAGGATCTAGAACTTATCCACACTCTGACAGACCTTTGGAGACAGGCCAGTCCTCGCTTACCGACATCCCCCCCCAACTTGAAGTAAATACTTACCAGCAACTACACACCACACAACAGAAACACTAACCCAGGAACAACCCCTGCAATAAACTGCGTTGCCAACTCTGTCCGCATATCTATTCAAGGGACACCATCATAGGACCTAATCACATCAGCCACACCATCAGAGGCTCGTTCACCTGCACATTGACCAATGTGAAATACACCATCATGTGCCAACAATGCCCCTCGGCCATGTACATTGGACAAACTGGATAGTCTCTACACAAAAATGGACAGAAATCAGACATCAAGAATCGTAACATTCAAAAACCTGTAGGAGAGCATGTCAATCTCCCTGGACACTCAATAACATACTTAAATGTTGCCACTCTTCAAAGAAAGAAAAAGAAAAAGAAAAGAAACAGACTTGAATGGGAACTGCAGAGCTGGAATTAATTTGTAGACTTGATACCATCAAATTAAGTCTGAATAAAGACTCGGAGTGGCTGGGTCACTACAAAAAGCAATTTTCCCTCTGTTGATACCCACACCTTCTGTCAATTGTCAGGAATGGGCCACATCCACCCTGATTGAATTGGCCTCGTTAGCACTGACCCCCCACTTGGTAAGGCAACTCCCATCTTTTCACGTGCTGCATATTTATACCTGCCTATTGTATCTTTCATTCCATGCATCTGATAAAGTGGGTCATACAGACCAACACGGCAACCCCTCTGACACCTGGCTGGGACAGAGTCACTCCGTCAGGAATAGCCAGTATGTCCAGTATTCCAGGAATGTGAGCGTAGCCACCCTACGTGATCAGCACCTTGGTCTGAGCACCTACGTTACCGTAGGTGTGTGGGTGTGAGCAGCCACAGTGCAAAGCCTAGCCCATGTTCCTGTGTCCTCACTGGTGCTGCACTCATTCAGGTATGAGGAGAACTTTTGGGGGCATATCCCATGATGATTTGTCCTGCTGTAAGATGAGCCACTCTATGAGTCTTTCAGTCTGTCCTTCTGTGCACATGGCAGGAAATGTAGGAAGGCGCTAGAGAACCACCAGCACTGGAGTGTTTTATACTTAGGATTACCAGACAGCAAACGTGAAAAATCAGGACAGGAGGTGGGGGATAATAGGAGCCCATATAAGAAAAAGACCCCAAAATTGGGACTGTCCCTATAAAATCAGAACATCTGGTCACCCTATTATATTGAGTCCTCACTGCAAAGTGGATAGATTCATGGATGCTGCTTTCACGCAGGTTGGTAATTAGCCAATACTGCAGACTAGCCAGTTAGCCTGGGATGAAAGCATTGGGTTGAAAGACAGCTTTGTGCAAGGTTGAGCAGTGGTGTTGGGGTAACAGACGTAAGTAAGAGCCTGAGTTAACTCTGCAATGACAACATCTATTTCCACATGTAGTTGTAAGTGTAAAAGCCTGTATTCTTGTTTGAGCAGAAGTATGACTAATTTGTGTATAAATCTAGTTACAGAGTTGTGTGTGCACAAAATTGCAATTGCAATTAAATCAAAATTTAAGAGTCTAGGTTGATGCCCCTTTGAAAACATGTATGTGCCTCTTAACCCAATCCTGTAAACAGTTGCTACCATGCATATCTGCATTTAAACTAAATTTAGACTGTAAACTCTGAGGCACAGACCATCATTTTCTTATGTGTTTTTATATTACCGATCACAGTACAACCATGATCAGCAATTGGGCCCCTAGATGTTACCACAATACAAAATAAATAATAATACTACATATGGGTAGAAAGGAATGAGTGGTAGAAACTGGCTGCAGGATCATAAAAATGTTTGTAAAGTGCTCAATACATTATGTTTAAAATGATAATTATGCTATATTTTACAACCTTGATTTGTGCTCAGGTAAGCATGTAATATAGTACCTAAAAATAAAAAAAAATGATAAATGGACATTCTGTGGAAAAAAAACATTAATCTAGCTTCAAGAGAAGCTGAGCATCCATAGCTCCCAATGCTGTCAATCAGAGCTGTGGGTGATCAGCCTCTCTGAAAACGATGGCATCAGATTATGAGGATGTATTCAGTTAACCTCATTCTAGGACAATTAAAATTCTTGTTACTAGTGAAATGGCTTAATAAGTATGGTGAAATAAATGTTTGTTATTGCTTTTCTGGTTTTCCAACTCTGCAAAAGGACTCTGAGAAGCAGGAAATCACATAAAAATGCTCTAAACCCCAGAACAAAAGAATTAAACAAAACAAGAGAAATGTAACACAGCAGTCATGGAGCCACAAAGTCACACACATGCACTGTACCATGATCTCTCATACTTGTTGCAGAAGAGGGAGTGCTGCAACTCAGCAACCAGTCTGCAGTATTTAAAACAGTCATGTTGTCTCCTGAGAATGGGAATGGTATAATGGTTCATTGTCTGAATGTCTTGCCAAAATACATGAAAATATTCATCAATACCAGTAGATGTTTTTGCACTTTGAGCCTCATCTTTAGCTGCACGGTATTGCTTTTATGAGTACTATTCTAGCTGGTTTATTTAAGTAAAATATACACATATATTTATTAGTGCTCTTAAGAGTCTAGTTTCAGCCCCTCCTTATTCTGGAATATTGGTATTTGGGTTTTAAATGTGAATATACTGAATCTTGAAGCTATCACTAAAGGGGTCTATTCCCTTCATGCTCACATGGAAATTTTCACAGACATTAATGGAATTTTTGCATACAGAGAAGTGAATAAAACTTTTTATATTGTGTGAAGACAGAACTGAATGACCAAGATTTTGGTGTAAAATGCTAAAATACAAGTGTACTGCACACTCATGTACACAATCTAAGAACCATGGGTGAAATCCTGGCTCTGTTGAAATCAGTGGCACAATACTCATTGACACAATAAGGGCCAGGATTTCACCTCATATTCTGACACCCTTGCTCACACTGTGCAGTGTCGCATTCAGACCAGACCAATGGCAGCAATATCCATCTATCTATAAACCTATGCTCATCGCTAAATTGAAATGCTAAACTTAAAAACATTTATTAAAAATAGAAAAAGGACATAACTTTCTGTGCATTGAGGATGTCTTACACTTACCTCCTGTTCCATTTGTTGTGATGGATGTGCTGCTGAGATTAGATTTATCCAGTTTGGAACTACTCGGATTATCATTGTTTCCAACAAGATTATGAGGACTGGTTAGATCCTGCATTTCCATAGACCTGTTAGAAAAGGAAGCAACACCGGGTTATAATAAAATAAAAACAAAACAGCCACATTTAAATATTTGTACTGCAATAATACCTAGAAGCTCCAGTCAAAGTTTGAGCTCTTGCTGTGTAAAACACTGTACCCCACAACCCAATATGATTCCTTCCCTAAAGAGAAGATAATCTAAATATCAGCATTTGCATCTTTAAAAGGACAAAAATATTAGTTTATGGGAAAACAAACCTGTAGCTATTCTTTATTAACAAAAATACAGTTACCAGAGTTTGTAGTTTCCATGATGACATCAGAAATGATGTTTACATTTATTCTTTTATTATTTTTGTGAGCCACAACAATTACTTAGTTAATGTTAAATACCCATAGAAAACATTTTTTATTTTTAAATTATTACTTTTCCGAAACATCAGCCACTCTTACTTGAAAGCTATATTCAAAGAAATTGAACATATGTTGACAGTGAGCAGTAAATGTATTGCATCACAGAAAATTCAGGAATTTTTAAAACAATTTGATAACATAACTATAGCTCCATTTTAGAAGTCAGCTATGTATAGTTAGATTAATAACATAGGTATGTTTCTTTGAAGTCTTTCGCATCATTTTTTACATTATACTTAAGTATCAGAGGAGTAGCCATGTTAGTCTGGATCTGCAAAAGCGACAGAGTCCTGTGGCACCCTACAGACTAACAGATGTATTAGAGCATAAGCTTTCGTGGGTGAATATGCACTTTGTTGGATGCAACTAATGGGTGGGTTATACTCTAATATATCTGTTAGTCTATAAGGTGCCATAGGATTCTGTCACTTAAGTTATTTATAATTAGATGTAGACAATAATATATTCCAGGGGTCAGCAACCTTTCAGAAGTGGTGTGCCGAGTCTTCATTTATTCAATCTAATTTAAGGTTCGATGTGCCAGTAACACACTTTAACATTTTTAGATGGTCTCTTTCTATAAGTCCATAATATAGAACTAAACTATTGTTGTATGTAAAGGAAAAAAGGTCTTAAAAATGTTTAAGAAGCTCATTTAAAATTAAATTAAAATGCAGAGCCTCCCGGACCAGTGGCCAGGACCCAGGCAGTGTGAGTGTCACTGAAAATCCGCTTGCGTGCCGCCTTCGGCACCCATGCCATAGGCTGCCTCCCCCTGATATATTCTCTACTTTTGAAACAAGTATCACAATATAATTAACACATATTTATTAAGGCTCATAATACACCTATAAGTTAGATAGATATATTGCCATCCTTATTTGAAAAAGGGGAAACGGAAACATGGAGAAGTTAAAGATATAGGCCATAATCATGACAGAGCTAAGAAAATAATTTCCCAACTCCTCATTCTGTATTCGAACCACTAGTCATAACCGTGTGCCTAATAAATGAGAACAGAATGATGACAGAAAGAATGAATTTGTAATATACTATAGGAAGCTTATTTAATCCAATTATTTTATGCATTTTTGTTTGGTTAGATTTTATGTATTTTTTTCATTCCATGTTATTTCCATATAGCCTAGAAAGTTATGATTTCCAAAACATGGTATCACTGATTTAGATTTTTCATTCACATTTAGAGCCCCACCATGACTTTTAATGTCACGGCCACGTCAAGGGGAGGGAGACAGTTCTCCACCAGTGACAGGTCTAAGAGACATGCTGCCTCACTCACAACACAAACAGTATGCCTCCAGGTATGCAGGGAGAGAGTCCACACTATAGTGGCAACTGCAATCTACTTTGCCGTTTGTGGGCTGCTTTTCCTTTCTCAATTTGCAAATTAATTACACGGCTCTTCCCCCACTCCACCTCCAAAAGATCTTTACTGTACACATAGTTGCAAGGCCAGCTGCAAAAGAAAAATAGTTTACCATGCATATTCTACCAAGGCCAATAGAGAGATTATCTTGCATCTCACTGAGATCCCAACTTTCCTGTTCTGTGGAGGAATGGCTGTGAGGGAGATGAAGTATAAGAGGCAGTTTAATAGGAACTCTGTTCCTATTTAAATTGTTATTTGGGGCAGGAGGAGCAGGGGACAGTTGTGTCAATTTCTGTTTGTCCTTTTGTCCCTAATGTAATCATTGAAAATTTCCATTTGTAGCTTTCTGTCCCCCACGTTAATCTCCTGCATGCTCTACGGAAAAAACCCTGCATAATTTCTACCTCCTGCTGTTCAAACCTGTCATGTCTCTCAAAGGGAAGCCTAATTTTGTGCTTCTAATAGTAGACATAACTTGATGAACACTCTAGTTACTTCAGATACATTTGTCCCAAGGCATAGGGTTATATGAGAGACCTGAAAGCCCTTCATTTTCTCATTTTGGGAAACATCACACCACAAGTGGGACAATGTATTAAGGTCCTTCTCCAAAGCCCTTCTTTAAAGCCAATAGAAAGAATCTCATTGATTTCAATGAGTATTTGAGGTGGTCCCTGTATGCACCAAAGTTCTTTTGGCAGGATACTCTCCCCAGCAATGGTCTAGATGAGTAATGGGAATCTTATAAGTGTAGGGAGGAGGTCATGCACCAGCATGTACAAATTTTATACTAATATTCAATAATGCAAAGGCATAAATCTACATTTAAATGGTTTTGACCCACATTTCATCATCTAACCGCATATCCATTTCCATACATCTGTCAACAGAGCATTACATTTATTGTCTATGGGAAATGTGATCAGTAATGAAATATAATGAACATAAATGATTTACTGCTCTGTGAGGTTTTGTTTAGCAGTTTTCTCTATAGTGAAGCTAAAGGTTAAAGAAAGTCTGTGTTTCCATCTTGTATGTGTTTAAGAAAGCAAGAGGGTACCCAAGATAAACAACTGTACTTCATTGCATATACAGTTTAATTCTCCCCATGTGTTCACTAAAGCAATGTCATGATTTCCTGCTCAGATATGACCAGCTTGGAGATACCTAATGGATGCTTCCAGCTTAGAAACAAATAGTAGTTGTTCCGTCTATTTAGTCAGGGTAAAAACTCTACTCTTTTCTCTTACAGACACAGACACAATGATACACTTCAGTAATATTCCAGAAAGCAAAATAATAAGCTTCCCCAAATATCATAATTTAAAGGTTTCAAACACCTTTTACTTCGGATATGAATCACGGTTATTTAAACAGAAAACAACTACCTTATCAGCGGTTTTATTTATCAGAGAATATAAACAGATCATCCCTCTTCTATACAAGAGATGGCTGTAATTCCACATATTTATGTCCTCTATTGTATATTGCTCCATATTTTACTAATAAGCTTTAAAAGTATTGCGTAAAAAAGATCAATGCATGAATAGGAATTGTGTTTGGATAAAAAAAGATGTACTCTAGGTTGGTGTCACTGTGCTTGTTCAGTCTCAATAAGGTTTAAAATTATTTCATAAAACTATTTACATATATTTGTATTTATCCACAATGGCTTTGCCCCCAATGAACAAGCAAGCAGCACCTTTAAATACTTCAAAGCCATGGTATCTTAAATTTAGATTGTACTTCTTGTGTGATGGATTTTAATTCACCTTTCTCAAGACATCCAGCTCACCGTTAACCTAAAAATATCTCAGCTAAGGTACAAGAAACCTACTGCATATTAGGTAATGAAAACAGATAAGCAGTTCTAAACAAATTTTCTAAAAAAAAAAAAAGATGAAATTTTTTCAACATCTTGATTAATTTTTAAAAAAATTAAATACATTGTAGATTTTTGCTATCACTGACTTCAGCAGGAGCAGGGCTGGGCTCAATATGTTTTTCTTGCACTAACAGAAAAAGGTGAGTGAAGTCTGAAATACAAATTAGTGTTAAACATACATGACTGTTTAGCCTGCTTTCTTGTGGATAAAGTGTTTCTTTCATTATAGGCAGAGTTATGTCTATTGTTAAAGATGCCTAACATTTTTCATTCTAAACACTTATTTTCAATTGCTTATACCTTTGCCACACTTTTAACCATATGAGCTTACATTTTCCATGCTTGGACTCTGCCTGAATTTTTTTTGTACCAGCCGAGCAAAAATGGATTAGCTGTTTTCAGAGAATAAGTGTGAGGAATGAATAGGTAGTTTTACTACTATAACTTTTCTGACCTTTACTGTATTTTTTTTTTTTTTTTGAAGAGCATTAGCATCTCCATGGTTTGGATCAGAAACTTGGAATATATTTAAAAAACAGGTTTGGCTAGCTATAAGAAACAGAAAATTGGCATTTGCACATGCTCAGCAGAGGTTTTTAGAGGCTTGCTGCTAAAATCTCTAAACATTGCATCTGCACTGAGCATGCTCCCAGCCCACAGTAAGCTTGAGCTCTAGATGGAACCCAGCAGCAGCAGCCTTTACAAAGAACTGTGATTCCTAATCTTAGCTCTTCCACCATTCTGTGCACTTCACAACCGTTACAATGAGCAAGGACTCATGCTCCTATCTTAAGATGCAAGCAACTATCATTCCTCACATTTGACAGTTAGGGTAAGAGAGAGGTCACACAAGGTCTCTTCAGGCAGAGCTGGGAATAGAATCCTGTTGCTAATATGGCAGACCAAGGACTCATCCAGAGATGGCAGCCTTTGCAAAACGAATGAATGTGACAAAACTATGTCTGTGGCTATCTCGTCTGTACCAATGAGACCACATTCCTTTCTGAAGCCTGCATTAGAAATATCTGTTGTTATAGTTTGCTTTTTTAAAAACCTAGGCAATTAAATTTAAAGGATGAGAATGTTGCAAAATTGAACAACCAAAAGTTAGGAAATGCCAGCATTAAGGATAACCATGAAATTTTAATTTTCGTCCTCTTGTGCATGTACAGTATGGCACAGATTTAAATATGTGACCAAACACTATTTAATCTATAGGACCCATGCCTCATTTAGTGCACAGGCTATTCTCTTGTGGTTTTAAAGCAGTGGAGCAGGGTTGTATTTCTGACTCTGCCACAGACCTTCTATATGATTTTAAGCAAAACTATCACAACATATAGCCACAAAAAGGCCAAAATAAGACTGTATGGGAACCCTTACCTGTGGCAATGCTTAACTTCTGAATGCTTGACTTTGCAATCATCACGTTTATTTAAATCTAGGAGTTTTCCACATTTAATATATTATAAATAGTAAGTTCAAACCTTTGGCATATCCTTTTGTTAAAATTCCCATTTTTTCTCTCAGTACAACTATAAGTTCATTCTTGCCACTTTTTTCTACAGCAAAAACTAACATCCATTTGCAAAATTTTAAATGAGTTAAAATGGAATAATTCAGACAGATGGAATACATATATTAGCCATTCTAGAAAAGCGCTACCTATTTAAATTGACAAGTTAAATAGAGCGGAACTAGAGCAAGCTTTGGGCCCTTCTCCAACTTACAACACTCAAGTGGTGTTCAAGACTTTCAGGAGAACACCACATTAAACTTAACTGTGTCGTCTTTAACTTGATCATTTAAATGGCTAAAACTTTTTTTTTCTTTTTACATAAACTATTTACTTTACTTCTTTTTACATAAACTATTTACTATTTTTTCTTTGTACATAAACTATTTTCTATTAGCAAGTTCTTGAAGCACACACAGATCAACCATGAAACTATACAGGAAAACAGAAAACAAACCACATTATTTCCTAAATAAAATACTTTAAAATTAAAGCTAAATAAACAAAACACTTTCGCTAAATAAAATGCTCTGCGAGCACAAACTCTATACCAGGTAACACTGGTAGCAATTCCAAAGTTAAGTGAACTTAAAGGAGGACTCTGTTTCACACTTAAATAATTTACTTTAGTCTCTAAATTTGTCACAATAACTCCTTAGAAGACAACTGAATTCTCTACATATTTTTTAAATAAAAATCTTTACTAACTTTTTAAAAGAAACATTTTAAAATGCTCAATTTTTAAAGTTATTACATTTCTTATATTCCTCTAGCTAGAACTAGAGTTCCCTCAAATTCCAAACTTCTCTCCCACAAAAACACACTCTTATAACATTTCAGACATAGTCTGCTTTTGAACTTCTAAAATTAAACAAAGGACTTTCCCTTTATTTAAAATGATCATTTAGAGCTACAAGGCTAGCTAATAGAACTGCTCAGATCAGTCAACTACTTCCGTTTCCTAATGCTGCCAGCCCAGCTCTCAAACCAGAGGCTCAATTTAGATGAAAAACAGAAACAATTTTTTTTTCTGCTTTTCATCAAACTTTCATTTTTTTTGCCAAAATTTTCCAGCTGTTATCTGAGTCTGCTCTGGGTGAGCAAAGATAACTTATATCTCTTCAACTTTATTCTGAACAACCAACACACTGCCTTCACTCTGAAAAAAATACAACATCAATATACACACATACATGCAGATTTTAGGTCTGTAACTTTTACCCAAATGTCTAACTTTACCTAAACGTTACAGAAAAACTTATCTCACACCAAACCTCACTTACACATTTGCATATAACTCATGAACAATGTAATTTATGAAAGCCACACCAATCCTTTATGAATCAAAGCACATGAACATCCCAGACAATAAACATGGCTTAAGTGAGAGTGGATATATGTAGACTCTGGGGGGTGGGAAGGGAGAAAGTTGAAGCTGAAAAAGGAAAACTGACTCCCTTAGTGCAGATGGGGTATTGTGGGACTTCACATTTATTTCTTTGTTTTTAGCAATTATGTGGTTAGGATGTGCTATTTAGCAGCCTTTACTCAAAAATAACAAATATTTTTGTGCAGGAAAAATATATATTTATTATATCATAGGTTGCCAAAAGTAGAGTAAGTTATGACAATGCAGCATAAAAATTATACTTTAATGAATTACATTCCCAGTGATTATATTATTCCTAGACTAACAGGAACATTTGCTTTTCCAGGTGCTTTGATTTCATGGGTGGCTGTGTCTGTGATTTTTTACAGTGGTGACTTGGTACAGAATATACTAGTTAGAACAACCGATGAATAACTCTATACAGGAAATGGATTTCTCTGTTTTAGTACACTATTATAAGCAACAAGTCCTAAACTAAATTAGCATATCACTAAAAAAAAATAAAGAAATTAAAGGAAATAAATATGGGTTTTCTTAGTGAACATTCACTGTGTGTGACATGTTTTGTTGTGGCTCAAGATACTGATACAACTCCAGTTTAAGTCTTTAACCAATCAAACCTCAAGCTACTGCAAAATCCAGCAAAAGACCAGTAAAACTGATAACACAAAATTTTCTCCACTGAAGTGACTTTGGCTTTCTCTTGCAAGCTCAGTGCAGTTTCTTCTCCATCATTTCTCAAATCAAAATAAAAGACCATGATACCAACTCCGCTACTGTTCTGTTTACTGTCACCTGGGCACTATATATCGAAAGCACGCCCACTGATAGCACAGTGTCAGTTCTGGCTGTCTGCCTGAGAGGAAAAAACAAGTAATAATACTGAACGCTATCAAGGGCCCAACTCTTCATTCTCATTCAGATATTATCTCTTAAACTGTGTCAGGACTAGCACCTGATTTGTGGTAAAAAGGACTAAAGAATTTATAGTCATGCTATAGTAATACAAATAATAATAATAATTATGCATGGGAACACCGAGTACTATAATGTCTGAATTATCTAACTCTGTTAAAGAGTACACCAGTAGAGCTGGGAGAATCTTTTCTGTAAAATAGTTTATTCACCCAAAAATGCAGTTTCAGGGAGACTGCAGTTAACCAGGGATTTGTCTAATAGTTTCAGCTGAATATAAAATGTTAAAAAAAGTCAAAATAGTTGCCAAGATATTTTCTAAACAAAATATTTTGACTTTTCATTTCAAAATATTTTGTTTAAAAATGTAGCTGGATGTTTTAAATTTTGTAAAGAGGCAAAAACCACCCAAAATTCAACAACCTCCCCTAAAAAAATATTTTAGGTAAAAAAAGTTTCATTCCACCTGAAACAATTTTTTGTCTCAGATTTTTTTTTCTTTTTCATTTCAGCTACCAAACGCACCACTGTTGGGATGGATAGACAATCTTGGATGTACCTTGGCAGGAAAAGAGTAAAAAATATTAAAGATTCAGTCCCAGTCTTCGAGGGTGGGCTTTTGAAGGGTAACATTACTCACTCCAAGCAGTAATTGTTGTTGTGAGGTCACGATCAGTCTGGCAATTTGTTTATATCGATTCAGAAAATATCTGCTGAGCCATTTGCAGGAACTGCTATATAAATGTCAAAGTATAGTGGTGGTATGCTTATTTGTCATTTCATTTCCATCTATATGAATTTTTCCTACTGGATTGTGAGCCCAGGTAGCAAAGATAATGAGGACAGTCATGATGATAAGGTGACAGACACAGACACATTAATGCCACTTTGATCCCTGGAGGATGTCATGACTTACAACAACTTTGCTACTCTAGTTCAGGACTCTGCTAAGCAGCAGACAAGGATCCCCTAGGAGGTCGGTTGAGCTCACCATACTCATTTTTACTTATAACCAAATCCAGATTTGAACATAGGCTTTCAAAGAAGGAAGGTTGAGGGAAGCCTAGTGAAAGGCAAATACATTTCATGCTTCAAAGGGAGGTAAAGATACTCTGTTCTAAAGTGATAGTGCAGGGCCATTCCCAAAGAAATCTGTCAATAATAAAGACTCAGCTCATGCTGAATTATATCACTTGGCAATGAGACTGGAGAAGTTAATCCAGAATTGCAAAAACAACTCAAGGTGCACATTTAGATGTATGGAAAGCTTTGGGATTTCTTACATAAAGAATCAAGCACAGTGATCTTATGGGACTCATAAAGAATCTTATCAATTGAAAAGGAGTGTGTAAATATCTAAGAACGGGATGAAAGTTTTTTAAAAAACGCATTCAAAAGGACAAAGCTGTGCAGACAGCCCATCTGCAATCTAACCACATGAAAGACCCATGGGCAAATCCAAACCCATTAGTAAAAGTGCTTGAGGAATCTGCCAAGGAGCCAGATGCTGCCTCTGGAAGAATATCTTCCACAGATTGTCATCTGGATCCCCTGACTGCCATCTGAAGTGAAGGACAATGAAGAATGGTGATCTGATTAAGTACTATGTAAAAAAAGTTCAAGTATACAATACACTACCTTGACTTAATGCAACTGTTCACTGCCAACTTTCTAAGAAAAATAAAAAATATAAAAAAATTGAACCCAGAAATTAAAAAATCTATTTAAAATTCGCATTCATGAAACAAGCTAGGAGACAAAGATGTTCAAATAATAAACAGAAAATGCGGTTACATCTGATTTCTATATTCCTGAATGGTTTCTATTTAGATCAAAGACATATTGGGATCACTCTACTCTTTTCTTTTATCATCTGTTGCCCACTGAGTCCATTTTATGATGTTTGATCAGGATACAGCAAGGTGGTAAACAGGAGATTTGAAAAAATGTACCTAGAGTAGATTGGCAAATATAGCAGCTGAAATGGGTCTGACTATAATGTGAAATATCAACACAAAAAAATGGGAACCAGCAGAGAATATTTTTCTTAACTGGAAATCCAAACCAAACTTTGAAGAAAGATCCAAATCCAAATATGTACTTTTGTGTAAATATACATAAAAGGGCTAACCCCTGTTTAATATACAAATTCCACTAAGAATCCACTTATTGGACTTGGAGTAGAAAGTAATTGAAATTGAACACATTTATTATTTAAAGTTGTCTATGGCACAAGTATATTTGGATTATCCAAGAAGGTCAGAGAAGCTGGCATGGAGTCTGAATTACTTCTCCTATGCTTTGCTGTAATGTGATGCCACAAGGGCAAAAAATAGACTGTGAGGGAAAGGAGAAAAGCAAGAGAGAGAACTCGTTGTCACTGTGATTACATTTGCTGGATTTCATGAACTAACATCGACATTTCTTGGCTCAAAATCCATTCAACTTTACAATAAAAACTGTTGAAACTCTTACATCCCTGAAGATAAATATGATTACTAAAAACATAATTTTAGGATTTATTTCTCTGCTCAAAAGATAGTACCTACCCTCTTCCTAACAAATTTTCAAGAGCTTCACAACACTAAACTATTAAAATATGGTACTTTAATAAACACTAAATAAGGTGTATTCCCCTTTTAAGATTTTGAAATTCAAACAGGCCAGGTGAACTGAAGAGAGTTATGAATAATCAAATCAACAGCTTTGGTAGGATTTGATTTTTTAAAAAGTATGGAAGGGGGCAGATAAAGAATGATCAATCAGAAAGTAAATCCTCACCCTTTACTGAACAGCAAACAGCTCCGAAGAGTGGCACCATCACCACAGATCCATTTTCTTCCTTTAAGCAGAAGTCAATTTCAACAAAGTTTACTGGTTCACAAACTGTTGCTATAGTTGTCCAAATTATGTTATGCCATCGTGCACAGGAGGCATCGACCATGCACTCACTCTATTAAGATTTAACCTACATTATAGGAATCTCTCCATTACGCTGTTCTGTTTCTGTTCCTAAATTATTCTTCATGGAAAACTTAAAAAGCAAAACCAGAAAACCAAAAAGGGCGATCTGTTGCAGACTGTATTTTCTGACAGAACAGTTCACTAAGTAAAAGAAAAGTTGCAATTATAAACGTAGCAGTGGTGTTGCCCAGCACAACAGAGAAAATTTTCTTCCTCCTTTTGTGGGAGACCCAAGCAGACCAACCAACAAGAGAGCACAGTTTGTAAAATGCGCAACTCCAAGAGTGAAGGGTTGAAAGACAATGAAAGGAAATAAGATAATGCAGAGGCTGAAGCACCTGAGCCCTTTATCAGATACTTCATTTTTTAATTGAATGAAGGGGATTTTACATTTGATTTAGTATAGAACATTTTACCCACAGATCTTCCTCCTAAAGAGGAGTATGTGAATATACTGCATGATTCAAGGAACTGTAATGTATTAATATGCCTTTCACCTCCGTGTCATGACTAAAGACATACTTGTAGGTGGGGGCATGGTTCTCAGTTTGAGGAGACATACTTACAGCTTGCTCTGATCAGGCTCAGATGCTAAAAATAAAGCGTAGTCACAGGAGTGCAAGTGAAGGGAGAGGTTAGCTACTCTGAGTACACACCTGTGGTCTCAGACAGGGACATACTTGGGGCTACTAGACCAGGGGTTCTCAAACTGGGAGTTGGAACCCCTCAACGGGTCACGAGGTTATTACATGGGGGGGGGTCGCGAGTTGTCAGCTTCCACCCCAAACCCCACTTCGCATCCAGCATTTATATTGGTGTTAAATATATAAAAAAGTGTTTATGAGAAGAGCGGTGACAAGTACAAAAGTTTGAGAACTAATGTACTAGACCCTTCCACTGCTTCTGTTGCTACAGCCACACACACATACGCTAGGGGTGCCAACCCTCCAGGATTGGCTTGGAGTCTCTCGGAACCAGCATCGATCTCACGGTGACTCTTGAAAGGAATCCGGGAGATTTTAATAGGATATTTTAAGAAAAAGACATTACAGTGGGAAAAAAATCTCTCAGAATAGCTTCAGTCAGAGTTGGCGACCCTAACACACACACACACTTTTTAGTGCACTAGCTCAATTACAGATAGGATAGATATCTCTCCTCAAGCTGGGAATCACAGTCCCAGCTTGAAATGGAGACATACCCTAATTAAACATGGGCACCAGTGACATTGACATTGGCATTGTAATGGCTGTTTGGAGAACATTTTGAAAAGTGTGTGTGTCTTATATATAAATTTATTTATTTACATTATTATGGGGTACAACATGGCAAGATACTGAGCACTCTGGCCTTGATGCAGTACAGTATTTAAGTATGTGCTTAACTTAAAGCATGTGAGTAGTCCCATTGAAACCTGTGGGACTACTCACATGCTTTAAGTTAAGCAGCAATGTTTGTAGGCTAGGGGCCATGGTTTTTCACATGCAGTTACATGCAGGCCTAATCCAAAGCCCATTGAAATCAACTGATTTCAGGGCTTTACTAACAGTAGAATGTCATGTAAACATTTACTTTACACAATTCAATAATTGCCTTAAGTGACTCACACGACATTTATACACAGAGCTGGGAAAAAAATTTTTGGACAAATAGTTAATTTGCAATTTTGAATTCAGGATCAAACTTGGTGAATAGTTTTAGCCCAAAACACTTTTTAAAAATAAAAAAGGTAAATAGAATCAGAGAGGTGGCAGTATTAGTCTGGATCTGCAAAAGCAACAAAGAGACCTGTGGCACTTTGTAGACTAACAAATGTTTTTGAGCATAATCTTTTGTGGGCTAATACCCATGAAAAAAGTAAATGTTTCATAGTGTCCAACACATTTATTACATAATACTATTTAATATACAAATGTTATATATAGATACAGATAGATATCCATCCCTCCCAAACAAACAAAAAATGTTTTGAGTAAAATAATTAGTTTCATTCTAAATTAACCATTTAATTTCAGGTAGAATTTGTTCATTTAGAATGGAGTGTTTCATTATCTCTCCCCCACCCCAAAAAAAGGATTTTCTATATCAGTCGGATCCCAAACACATTTTGTCCCCACGTTTTTCAGTTCAGCTACCAAACTAAAAAAACCTTATTTGCTCATCACTACAACATTACATACACATACATAAACACATATACACACATCACTAATTTATATAAACTGATAATATTTTAGATATTTATAAACGTGATAAAAGCAATTTTGTAAGTGTCTCATAGGTCAGAGATTTGCACACTAAATTTTTACATATTAGTATAATTATTAAACTATGAAAGCCCATTGTAAATCATTTACTCTGGATACTCCACATTTTTAATATTTAAGTATTTTAATAATAATATTTATGTTATGTAATTTGCACTGGAGTAACTTTTAAGTATAAATGTCATTCCTGTGGAAAGGTACACAGGAGAAGGAGCTCTGAAAGCAGTTTAAAACAGACTGCTGGACACAACATTAACTGTGGAGTCACTACCATTGTCTCTATAAGAACATCAAACAGGCCACTTATCTAACTACCCCCAACTTTTTAACCCACCAGTTTCCATAGAAATTGAATTAAAAAAAGATTACTATCTCAGCATGCCATAACAGTTAATAAACTTGTGCTGTTATTGATTTCAGCCAGGTTTTTTGTGGACAGGTGTTTAAATCATTTTCAAATTTAGCCCCCCACGTCATTCTCAACAGAGAGGCTCATAAAGATCCTAATTTAGCAAAGCACAAAAGACTATACTTGATTGTGAATAAGTCCAGTTGAATTCAAAATGAAAGCAGAGTAACCTGGTTCAACACAGTCTCAAAAAATCTTATTGTAAAGTACTGTGATATGGCCTCATATTTACATTACTTTTCACAAATCCATCACTCTATACATGATCTGTCTCCTCATTCTCAAAGGAAACCTTCATGACACATTCAACAGACAAACCTGGGAGCTTAAATTCATAACTTCGCTAGACACTAAAAATCACGGACTGAACAGAGACACGGGATTTATGACTTATTATAACAATCTATGACCCACTAACAACCACCCCTCCCAGTCATCTTTCCTTTCCCACTATGACTGGAGGGGTGTTAATGGGCTACTTCACCTTGAATGGTCCCTTGAATTGTGTTACCTACTTATGCTAAACAATCTTTTCCACTACGTATTTAACTGATTATGTTTTTCAGATCTGAAGAAGAGCTCTGTGTAAGCTCAAAAGCTTGTCTCTCTCGCCAGCAGAAGTTGGTCCAATAAGGCAGGAGTTCCCAACCTTTTTTTTTCCCCCCCTGAGGCCACTCAACATGCTGTAAAAACTCCACAGCTCAGCTATGCCACAATAGTTTACTCCTGGGGGAATTCTGTGCCAAAAAAATGAAAATTCTGCACACAATATTTTGAAATTTTGCAAATTTTATTTGTCAAAATAACACTACATAACTGCATGTTATTTTGGTAATTTATTTCAAAATACCTGTCAACAAGTATGTCTGTAACAACACAGACACACACAAAAAGTCTCCCAGGAGTAGAGAGTTAAAGAAACCCCTATGACAACCCAGTTCCTGTTTGTCTGCTTCTCCCCCAAGCCCAGCTGGGGGACCAGACATCCACACCCCTCCCGCAGAGGGTCCAGTCATACCTTCCCCTCACCCAATACACTCAACCCCCATCCTCCCCCAGAGCCCAGCCGCAGGACCTCCCAGACCAGACATCTGTCCCCCCAACCCAGAGGGAGAAACGGCCTGATGCTTGGTCTCAGGCTTGCACAGAGTTTCCTGCGTACCCCTTCTCCTTCCAACAAGGCATGCCAGGAACCTGCAGCTGCTGGGAATCCTCTAGCTCTCTCCTGCTCGCACTGGCACTGTCTTCTATGTGCGAGTTGGGCTCTGCCAGTTCCAGCAGCCCCTACTGGCGGCTAGCAGTACTGCAGTCCATTTGTGTGGAGGAAAGGATATTCTGCGCAAAACACATTAATTTTTCAAAAATTCTGCATTGCGCATTGGGGCAGAATTCCTCCAGGAATAAAAATAGTTTTCTGCACATAAAAGCCAGGGCCGGCATTAGGGGGCAGCAAGCAAGGCAACTGCCTGAAGACCCACTCCACAGAGTGCCCAGTGAAGCTAAGTTGCTCAGGCTTTGGCTTCAGCCCCATGCTGTGGGGCTTTGGCTTTCTGTCCTGAGCCCCAGTGAGTATAATGCTGGTCCTGCTTGGGAGCCTCCCTAAAACCTGGTCATGACACACCAGAGGGCCCTGGATACCTGGTTGAGAACTACTGCAAGAAGGGTATGTTTACAGTGCAATTAAAAATCCAGTTGGTCCATGCCAGCTGACTCGGGCTCCTGGGCTAAGAGGCTGCTTAATTGTGGCTTTTATAAAGGATAGGGGATGCATTCCCCTATCAAGCTAAAGAATGGCCTATTTATAAGCCATTAAACAGCTTTTCAATTTCACTGTTTTTAATGAGAGATGCTTACTTGTGTGTGAATCAATAAGAAATGGCAAATCACAGGCACTGGCTTCATCTGGGCCCTGGGGGTACTCAAACCCCAGCTCCACCCCCGGCCTCGCCCCCACACACGCTCTTTCCTCAAGCCCCCTTCCACTCTGCCTCTTTCTGCCCTCACTCCTCTGCTGCCCCGTCTCTTCCCACCCAGTTCCACCCCCTCTCCTGAGTGTGCCCCATCGCTGCTCCTCCCTCTCCCCCACCCAGTGTTTCCTGCGCACCACAGAACAGTGATCGCAGCGGGCGGGAGGCACGGGGGGAGAGGGGGGCAGAAGAGGGAACTGGATGCTGATGGGTGCTAAGCACCCATTATTTTTTTCTGTGGGTGCTCCAGCCCCTGAAGCATTCATGGAGTCGGCGCTATGATGTGGCAAATGATAACTATGCTTGCTTTTCATGCTTTCATTTGGAAAAGTACAGTATAAAAAAAATCAGAGGAATCATTCAAACCAGTATTCCATGGATTCAGACAGATTTCATATGAACAGGTGAGAGGAAGGCTCACTGCATATTGTAAGGGGAAAATATTTTGTGCAGCATAATAAACACTTCATATTTAAAAACTGCAGCATGCACAGTGTACATTATATTATGGTATCTACCACAGTTCACAAACAGAATGGTAAAAATGTCACCCACAGTTAAAGAAAAACTAAGAACTCGTATAGCATATATTGTTTTTGTCAGAGAGGACTCTTCCATCTCCAAATATAACTTTAGTTATTGTTGTTGGTAATTGGTTTATTTTTGTATTATAGTAATTCGTTTAATACGTTTTTGTGTATTATTATTTTGTATTATAATTTTGTATTGTCAGTATTTATTCACTTGAACGTCAGGCAACTGAGAAATGGCTCATTTATTTTTGATATGATACTTTTTTACCATCCCGTTGTACATAAATATCTAAATAAACTGTCTGAAAGAGAACTTTGTATGTTTAAAAAGCATCTTTTCAAACTTTGTCTCCTGTTTTTCTTGTTTCTTACAAACTTTTACCAGGCTTGATCTAAAGTTCACTCAGGTCAATGGGAGTCTTTCCACTGACTTTAATGACCTTGGAATCATGCCCACAAATTATTAACAAAGGTACAAAGACAGAAATTTTGTGCATGATTTTAATAAAAATAATGTTTTCTTTTGTAATAAACCTCAATGTATAAGGTTGCATCAAAAATTGTGAATAAGGACACACATACTTCAAGTATCTGTGAACACAAGCCACTCAAACTACTCTCCATAATGCCTCTATATCTCCTTGTTTGTTCTCTAAATAGATTATAGTAATTTATGTAATTATCCCATATATATTTATAGAGCTCTTTTGGGGCCTGATCCAAAACCAATTTAAATCAGTGGAAAGACACCAACTCATTGCGGTGGAATTTTGATCAGGTCTGGTCTGTAATAATAGTAAGACTAAAATTCTAAAGTTAACTTCATAGTATGTCAGAGGATTGCCCAACAGATAAGATAGGTTGCAAGCAAATTGGTTCTCTATATATTTCTTGGATACAGTCACATATTGACATTTTCATGGTAAAGTAAAAATAAAATTAGGGGTTTTTTTTGTAATATAGTTGTCACAAATTTTATGCTTTGCTGCACTACATACATTTCCATAACCATCTCACAAATTAAATTATTTTGATGGACTCACACTTTATAAATATGATAGACTTACACTGACCTTTCTGTAAATAATAAATAGAATCAATTATAATTAAAATGTACAAATTCTGCAATGTACTCATTTTATAGATACCTTATTCCATACCATAGTAATTTTAAATTGTAATATATTTGTGTGAGCCATTATCTTCACTGAGAAACCTGGGCCCAGTTCTGTCAACAGTTACGGCTTGGAGCAGTGCTTTCAACTGTATTCCCATTGAAGTAAACATTACATCGTGAAGTATTTTCAGAATCAGACCCTATTGCTGACTGAAAACATTAGTTCATACTTTTCATAACCACTTATATCAGCCTTTCAGTTTCAACTTACTTAATTCTATTACCAACTTTTCATACAAAACATCTGTGCTGGCGTATCTGTTGCTTATACATTTCTTTAAAAAAACATTATGTACCAACTGACTATTGCTAAACTATTTTCCTGGCAACTAAATATTTTTATGGTGCATTTATTCCCTCCTGGAATTAAATAGCTTTGAAGAAAAAAAGGAGACACTTATCTGAAAATAAAACCAACCCTTTCACTGCCACTGCTTATGCTGGCATATATATTCATTCTCCTTGCAATGAAACAGCTCCACAGTTATACTGTCACAGGCTTTTTCCTGGATACATAGAAGAATGGAGGTGAGGTGAGGCAGAGGCAGAGGCAGATCTGGGTCCCAGGCAGCAGCAGGGCTCAAACAAGGCAAGAGCGGGACTAGAGCAAAGCTGTGAACAAGCAGTCAAAGGAGTTTTTGCAGCTGTGGGGAAACGTTTTAAGCAGCCATGGAACTGCTACTGCTGCTGGGCTCAAGAACAAGCCTGTTAGCTTCCTCAGCCAATCACAGGCAGGCATTCCGTCAGGCGAGCTAGCTGATGCAGCCCAGCGGTGCTCAGTAGGCTGTCAGGAGATTGGGCAGGCACAGCTGTAGTGCCTTATTCCTGACAGGAAGTGGGACCATGAGTAGTGCATTGGGAAACAAAGGGAGGGTCTATACCTCTGTGAGCTTCCCTAAGTTCTCCGTGAATGGTGCAGCTCTGCACTATTCCCTACCCAAAACAGTGTCTGAGGCCAGGTCTACACTACAAAACTGTGACAGGGTAGAGGTGTGGGGAAAAAAAACCAAAACACACTCCTCATACTAGCAAAGGAGTCCTTTTGCGGGTATAGCACATGTTGTTCAGGGAGGTGGGTTAAGTACACCAGTCAAACTCCATTTCCTGGTATATGCTGAGTCTCTACTAGAGGGCTTTGAGTCTCCACAGCCATTGTCAAGTGGACTAGCCCTAGATGAGCCAATCTAGCCTCAATAAGACTAAATATAGCACACAGAAAAATATGTCTAACTAGTGCCAGCTTTTAAAATAGGAAAGAGAGAACGTGAACTAACTCATTTATATATGGTAGCACACCTGACATTTAAAGTATGAATATGCCCATACTAACTACAAACCAATATTGTTTACGTAAAATATTACAGCTGTTATTTCCAACTGCTAGGATCACCACCAATACCTGTATTTCTCAAGACTGCCATTGGCACTCTAATAACTCCCCACCCTTTCTTGGTGGTTAATCTCAGAACCTCTTATTCATCGTGTAAATATAGACTCATGAGCTACCTGCTTTGTGTTCAATTGCAACAGAGAGAGTGGGCTGCTCCAAGCCCCAAGGTCATGCATAATGGCATGCTCAGAGATTTGCTGTGACCCATAATGCAATGTAGATTAGATCACAGAATAGAAAATTTGGAGGTATCAGCTGGATCCCAGCACTTTGATATTTAGTGGTGGAAGTCAATAGCTGCAGGGAAAGGGATTGAAAGGTGAGATTTCAATCTGGTAAATAGGTACAGTGTACTACACTGTGTACTACAGTGTTCTACACTACAGAATACTACAATAAGATAAAGACTTTCATGACAGAAACCTAAAGATTATTACAATTCTTGGTTAAGGTTGTTTCAGTAAACTGAAGTCAGATCTGTTGTGCCAGTCAGAATAAATCCTCCATTTGAAGGTGATGTCTAATATACAATAATTCTGTCAAATGATAATTCTATGGTTAGTTACAATACTTTCCCCTATGGTAACCTTATGCTTCCTTGCTTTGGACATACAGGGCCAGATTTCCCAAAGATCTTAGTGTTGTGATAGAGGAGGGTCAGAGAGCTGCAGTAGAGTGCTCGAGGGGAGATATGTAAGCTCAGAGCTAATTGAGGCGTGGCTCCCTGTGGACTAGGGAAGCTGGGGGCAGGTTGATTGGAACACCCTTTCAGGAACCTAATAAAACCCCCTGCTTCAGGCAGACAGGGGAGGAGGAAAGGAGCTGGAGTGGAGAGCAGTCTGGAGGAGTTGGAGTGGAGAGAGCAGTCTGGAGGAGAGTTTGGAACCAAGAAGACCAAGACCCTAGGTAAAGAGATACTTGGCTTGTGCAGAGAGAGGGCAGAAAGCCCCACAAGCTGAAGGGTAGGAAAGGGAAGTAGCCCAGGGAAGAAATAGCTAATTCAGGTGGTTTACCCCTATCCTCAGGGCCCCTGGGCTGGGACCCGGAGTAGAGGGTGGGCCCGGGTCCCTCCCTCTCCACTCCCCTCCCCTAGGATACTGGTGGGACAGTTAATACCCTGTTCAGGGGCAAGAAATGGTGCCCTGAACCCCTCACAAGAAGAGAAAGCGTGGGACCCACCATAATTGTGCCGGCAATTTGCCACAGTGTCTTAAAGCTCCCATTTAGTGACCAGATTTTCAAAAGAGCTCAGCACCAAGAAGCACCCATTGTTCTCTTTCATTGGTCTCAAAAGGAGCTACTGCTGCTTTTATGCAGATACAAACACTGATAGGCTCATACTGTATCAATACATCTCATAAAATCATAAATATAGGTCAAGTTATATTGATAACACTGGCTCCAAGGTATGGATGAAATGTGCTTAGATCTAAAGGAAGGATCCTGGTGCAGCTCTTACTACTATTCAACACCACAACTAAACCAATTAGCTAATTAACAAAGCATTAATACTGGCTTTGGAGAAAACTATGCATACCACATCCAGAGAGTAACAACAGCTGGCAGGCAATTTAGGTAAACAACAAAATAAACAGGTATATATTCCTCTCATGGCAGACACTCAAAAACTTTATGGGCAAAGAATTAGAAGTAATTTAGATTTTCAAACACACCTTTGGTAATAAGGGGTAAGTGAGACAGACAGACAGACACACACACCATGTAATGGATAGTGCATCCTACACACAAACTACAGCTGTGATAGCTAATGGAGGCTCTAATTTTGGTGAAATGTTGGAGACCTATGTTTATGACATAAAAAAATCTTCAATTCTATTCGGAACATTGTGAGTGGTTTAACTGGCAAATGTGTTTCTTTATCACATTGTTTCCCTGGAAATTCGCAGCTGTTTTCATTGGACATGTATTCTTGAAGTAACCACATGCTCAGGGATGAGCTTTGCCTCTCTGAGAGAGTATGTAATGTAATTGCTAGTGTGCCTGTTACCGTGTTGAACTATAGTGTCTGGTAGAAATTGTCATTGGAATTTTCTTATGAGCAATTTCTCTTTTCTGCTCTTTTAATTTTTGAATTAAAAAAATAGGAAAAGAATACATGGGGAGAAACTGAATATCACTAGACAACTGATCTGTCAGATTGATATTAAAGATATGCATAAAAATTATTTATTTTGTGAAGCAAAGTGCCTGCTTGCACCTTGCCAATACAGAGATGCTTACTTCTGTGAGTAATAGACATCATTGTATTTTTTACCACCTCTATGTATTTTTAGAAGTAATTTAAAGGTCAGCTACCCTCCATCCACAAGCCACAAAATGATTCCCCAAGATCTTCAAGTGTTCTTTTTATTCATAGATCCCATCCTGATACATTAAATATTTTCTCTCTGCCTCCATTCTTCCTTGGATTGGGATCATCTCACGCAGAGCAGAAGAAACTCTCTAATACTTACATCACTGAATGTTCTACTTATTCTGCTGATAGTGGGCTATGATTTGTCACCCCTTTCCACCACAGGGGGGAAGAAAACCCAGGAGTTCTGTTCCCTTGACCTGTGGTACAAGTGCAGATGGCACAAGTCAGTTCCTGCAGAAGTCATACTTCTATGGCCTCTATCACTACAGTTCTTTCTAGAACGCCATAAATTGAGCAGAGAGGGTGGGGAGGAAAGGCATCCGTGGAGTGTGGGAGGAGAATTCAGAGGAGCCCATGTTGACCGGGGCTAAAACATTAAAAAGCCTCTGCCGAGAAACTTCCCTGGGCTAGCAGAAGGGATGAAATTCTCCGTTTCATAAGCATAGGTGTGAACACAGATGGAAACATGGAGCTCTTTATTTTGTTTATTTTTATTATATATATATATATATATGGAGACCCTGGACAGCAAAACACTGAAGACAGAAGTGCCACAGCACATAGTGCTACATAAATATTATACGTAAGGAGATTAGATTTATGCTTTGATATACAGATGACATTCACCCAAGAGCTCTGAAAGAACTCAAATGTGAAATTGCAGAACTATTATGGTTTGTAACCTGTCCTTTAAATCAGCTTCTGTACCCAATGCCCAGAAGATAACTTATGCAATACCAATATTTAAAATGGCTCTAGAGCAGCGGTTCCCAAACTGGGGTTTGTGAAATGTTACAGGGGGTTCTTAGGAAACAAAACCCTAATGGAGGATAGAGCTGTCCCTGGAGACCCTGGACAGCATAGGGCCAGCAGCCTGGAGTCCCTGAACTTCCAAGAGCTAAGCAGAAGGATTAAGAACTGGTTAAAAGACAGGGAACAAAAGGTAGGAATAAATGGTACATTTTCAGAATGGAGAGGGGTAATAGTAGTATTCCCCAAGGGTCAGTTCTAGGACCAATACTATTCAATTTATTCATAAATGATTTGGAGAAAGGGTAAAACAGTAAGGTGGTAAAGTTTGCAGATGATACTAAAGTGCTCAAGACAGTTAAGACGAAAGAAGACTGAAGAACTTCAAAAAGATCTCACAAAACTAAGTGACTGGGCAACATAATGGCAAATGAAATTGAATGTGGATAAATGAAACGTAATGCACACTGGAAAAAAATAACCCTGACTATACATACAATATAATAGGGGCTAATTTAGCTACAATTAATCCGGAAAGAGGTCTTGGAGTCATGGTGCATAGTTCTCTGAAGACGTCCACACAGGGTGCAGCACCACTCAAAAAAGCAAACAGGATGTTAGGAATCATTAAATAGTGATAAAGAGTAAGACAAAGAATATTTTATTGCCCTTATATAAATATTGGTACACCCACATCTTGAATGCTGCGTACAGAGGTGGTCTCCATCTCAAAAAAGATATATTAGCATTAGAAAAGGCTCAGAAGGGCAACTAAAATGATTAGGGGTTTGGAACGGGTTCCATATGAGGAGAGATTAGAGTCTAGGACTTTTCAGCTTGGAAAAGAGGAGACTGAGGGGGATATGATAGAGGTATATAAAATCATGAGTGGCGTAGAGAAAGGGAATAAGGAAAAGTTATTTACTTGTTCCCATAATATAAGAACTAGGGGCCACTAATGGGCAGAAGGTTTAAAACAAATAAAAGAAAGTTCTTCTTCACACAACGCACACACAACCTGTGGAACTCCTTGTGTGAGGAGGTTGTGAAGGCTAGGACTATAACAGGGTTTAAAAGAGACCTAGATAAATTGATGGAGGTTAAGTCCATTAATGGCTATTAGCCAAGATCGGTAAGGAATGGTGTCTGTAGCCTTTGTTTATAAGATGATGGAGAGATGGATGGAGGGGAGAGATCACTTGATCATTACCCATTAGGTTCACTTTCTTTGGGGCATCTGCCATTGACCACTGTCAGCAGACAGGATACTGGGCTGGATGGACCTTTGGTCTGACTCAGTATGACCATTCTTATGTTCTTATGTATCAACAAAATGTGACTCAAGTTTTTCTACAAATTCTCACTGGGAGCAGTGAAGTTAAGCATCCCATGCATAGCACAGTAACTCACCGTTTTACTTAAATTACATTAAATTCAGCACGGGGAAAAGGTAGTCAGGACCTCTCAATATCACACCCTTAACAAATTAAACTGGGAACATGAAATAATGCAGTGCAGTGTACATTGTGCAGATGCATATTACATATGCTGCATCCATGAACTACATCTCCAAAGTTACTGACTGATGAATCCGATTATGTGTTCATGTTATCTGGAATTTAGAACACTGGTCTGGGAGCCAGTGCTATCATGTGCTATTTCTGACTCTGCCACTGATTGGCAGTATGACTTTTGTCAAGTCATACCCTCTCTCTCAATTAACTACAATGGATCCAAAATTAAATGACAGGAATTTATTGGGAAGCTATTAAACCTTCTAACATTCATATACTTTTTGAAACAAAAGGAAAGAATTTCATAATATGGATATCCCCAGATACCACAGCAATGGATGCAACATAAATATCTAGACAGAGAGATAAAGCAAAGCGCTTTCAAAACAGGACATAGGAGATTTAGCCAGTCATTCCCAGGAAGCGCTCTCAAAATTTGCATGTCTAAATTCTCATGTCCTGCTTGAAAATATATGGATCAAAATTTGTGTGTGACTGAGATATTAAAGATTAATGCACATTTTCTTGCACGTGTGTTCAGAGAAAATCATTCCACTGATCATGCTTGCAAATCTTCTAACGGTAGTTTCCTGCGCATGTGTGTTGTTAAACATCTGTCAACTTGAAAACCATTTTGTATAAATGAAGAATGACTGCTGTTGATGATTGAACTTTATCACACATATGGCAGGACACTTCTGTAAGGCATTCTTTGCCCTGATGCATTGCATAAGCTAGTCGATTCCCCTCTGCCCAAATTTACCAGTCACATCTGTATCTTGAAAGTTTCTTAATAGAAGAGGAACCAACGCCAAGCAAGACAAAGAATTTGCTGATACAAACATGTCACTCCAAGAATTCTTCTGACAAAACTCCCACACCCAATTTAATTACTTCCCTACTGTAAAAACACTTTCCATCTGCATTTATTGTAATAGTTTCAAATCCAAAACCAACATACTATAAAGCTAGCTAAATAAATGAATGATATTGGCCATAAGTCCCAAGCCAGCAGCATTCGGTAAGGCAATGTGTCTCCAGCATTCATTTTTATGCTGATGTTTCATTTTATGTGCAATGTTTTCGCTTAAGACTTATTTGAGAAGAATTACCTTGATCCAGGCTTTAAAACTTTGTGGGCTATAGCAGTGCCCTCTAGTGCATGAGTGGGCAAAGGTTTTGGCCTGAGGGCCACATCGGGGTGGGGAAATTCCTTGCAGGGCCATGATGGTAGGGCAGGGCAGGGGGTTGGAGTGTGGCATATGGGAGGGGGTGCAGTATGCAGAAAGGAGCTCAGGGCAAGGGGTTGGAGTGCAGGAAGGGTGCAGAAGGGGATTCAGGGCAGGGGACTGGAGTGCACGAGGGGGCAGGAGGTTTGGGGTGTGGACTCCGGGTCAACACCGCCTACCTGGAGCAGCTCTGGGCTGGCAGCGGGGCCACAGCAGGCTCCCTACCTGCCTGCCCTATCCTTGGACCTGGCCCTGCACCACTCTGGGAAGCAGCCAACACCAAATCCCTGCTGGCCTTGGGGGAGGAGGAGCAGAGAGCTCCGCGTGCCTGTAGGTACCTCCCCAAAGCTCCTATTGGCTGTGGTTCCCCGTTCCCGGCCAATGGGAGATTCAGGGGAGGTATCCACAGGCAACAACAGTGCGCAGAGCTCTCTGCTCCCCCTCCCCCAGGGGCCACAGGGACATGCTGCCTGCTGCTTCCTGGAGCAGAGTGGGCCCCGCAGCACCATGGGGGTGGCAAATCCATGGGCAAGATCCAGACCCCGATGGGCTGGATCCGGCCTGCAGGCCATAGTTTGCCCATCCCTGCTCTAGTGCCACTCTTGTCAAAAGTCAGTCAGCGATTCCATTCTAAGACCACAGTTGCATCGTGTATCAAACTCTGGCATAAATACTTGCTTCTAGCTATATACTCTCAGGCCAGGAGCATTTCCTTTTATTTAAACTAGATCTGGTTTAAAATCCATTTCCTTAATTAAGGGGTAGACACAAAATAAACACTTTTTGTTCAAAATTTTCCTTTTTTTCAGTAAATGAAATCTTACCAGATTTACAGTTTGATCATTCACAGTGTGGATCACTTTTGCAGTTGGGAGAAAAAAATTACTCTATAGATTTATTTTACTTCGTATAACAATCATCGTGACGACCATTCAACAGAAAGTTCATAATGGAGTAAGGATTATGAAAGTACACTTGGTTATGAAGTGCCCTTAGACTTATTACAATACAAGGTCCTGATTCAGCAAAGCACCTGAGCATGAGAGTAACTTTTCACATGTTTAGAGTCCCACAGGGGCTTCTCATGCTTATAGTTATGTTCTTACTCAAGTACTTTGACGAATCAGAACCCTAATGCTATTGAAAATACTTGTATAGAGCTGTGAGGTTTTTAAAACAAACTTAATTTTCAATCAAAAATACCACACCAAGAAGAGGAAGGGGAGGACAAAATTTATATTAGATTACTATTATAAAAGGATCAAAGGTTCAAATCAGCTTCCATTGAAGTCCATAGCAAAATTCCCATGGATTTCAATGGAAGCAATATCAGGCTCCATTTTGTACTCAGTTATGTGTACAACGCATACTGAATCCAATGGAAGCTGTGCATGTGCAACTGAATAATGTGAAAAGCAAATCAAAGAAATTCTGACATACTGTACAGCATATTCACAACTATTCTATTGTCCATAGGTATTATTGTGTCCCAACCAGTCGGAGGTCTTGCATACATTAAAGCTTCAATACCCAGACATAAGCATAGTAAAAGTTTTGATAATTTTTAATTTCTTAGCTTTTTTTGTGTTTCAATCAGACTGTTAATGTTATGTTAGGTTTATTCTGTGTTTTTCTTTTTGTGATTAAACCTTCTTTTTCCCCGTGAAATTGAAATATAGCTCTTGTAGAGAGAAATAAGACATAATGACAGCCTATAAAATGTTTCACTCCACAAATCTTGGACAAAACAATTCCCTATGTCTTAAGAATTTAATAACCACCACTAAGGTACATGCTGGATGGCACATTTGCAGTGATTATTGCCTCACTTTTCCAAAATAAAGACAGAGATAGTGACCCCACTTAAGTTACATTAATTTCCTTTTCTACTTGCATATAAAATTAGGAAACAATGCATTTTAATATACTTTTTGAGAAGTGTATGGAATTTTCCCAACATACGAACCTTGGCACATTTTGCACAAGTAAACATTTTAAAAAATAATGGTAAAAGAATCTTTACCCAAATAAAAATTGATCTGAAAGTAAATGGCAATACTAAATGAACGGCAACAATCATAGGTGCAGAAAGGGATGAGAAAAGAAAAAAAATGATCTAGAGACTTTACAACAATATGCAGTGTTTTAAATGGGATTCTCTTCTAAACTGAAAGTGAGAAATCACTATTAATACACTATCAAAACTCTCTCCACCCACACCCCGTCCAGCCCCGATTTCAATACTTATCAGTAACTGCAAAAAACAATACCACCTCTAGGATGAAATATGTTTAAAAGTAATCTAGCCAGAGTCATTAACTCTTTGCAATACTAAACTCTGATGCCTTTTGCTATATGGTTTTAATATTGCTTCATATCACCATGTTCTTTTCATTCAGTATTTACTTTAGTTACTGTACCTGGAATTCTGAGCCTCTGAAACATCTGATTCTGTGCACGTTTTCTTTACCTGCAAAGGCAAAATCATTGCCAGTTACTCTCATATGAAAACACAACGTCCTCACTCACAGTTCACGCACTTACATTGCTTAAAGTGGATACAGCTCTGCTCACCATGATATCTATAAAATACTTCCCGCATTTTACAGCAGCAGTATGCAGTACTAAACAGTGTGTTTCATTATTATCCCATGAACAGCTGCCAACTGCACTTCCCTAGACTCCATTAGTATGTAAAATGTTCAGCTAAAATAGCTTGGGAGTAGTCTAACTAGGAACAAAGAAACCAAAGAACAAGGTTCCCCACTTAGAGACTAGAAAGCCATACTGTTCTCAGTTCAGTAAAGAAATGTTTTCCCAATTGAAACTGCTTCTGTTTCCTGCTAAAGCTCACAATAATAAACACCAGATTCTGGGGCAAAGTGCAGTGTTAGCTAAATAATTCATACATTAATTTTCATTTTCTGAATCCAATAACTATATGTTTAATGTATTTTCATAATGTGTCAATGAAGTTTACATATCATGTACACTTTTTCACACATATATCCACAATATTAAATTATATACACTCTAGTTCAACCTTCAGATTTAGCTTTGTGATATACTGCTGTTAGCCAGTGAAAGGAGAAAAAAAACACACCTCCAACTAAAAATATAAACTACTCTTTTCCAGGCCCTCTATGAGCATTGGAGTCTTCTGGAGTAGTGCAATTTGGTAATTTAAATATCAGACACTTTCAGTGAGACAAACATTTTGTTGAACGTGCAATCTAATGACTTGGTTGAGATATTAAAATTCCTTCTATTAAGACCAGCTAAACTTGTAAATAAGCTAAACTTATTTACAGACACTCAGACTTACTTAGTATCACTTATACATACTGCACACTCCCCCTGATACCAATAAATATTTAAATTCTGAGCATTTATCATTACAATGCCTTGATCAAAGGATACTTTTATTGTCAAATCCTCTTTCTTTTAGACTGTCTTAAAAAGAATGACTGTGACAGTTAGGGTGAGATTTTCAAAAATACTCAACATTGCCAAACTTTTCCCATCAAAGTCAATGGCAAAACTCGCATGGAATTCAATGGGAGTAGAGTTAGGCCAATATTAAGCACTTTTTAAAATGCCACCTTTCAAGACTTTGAATGGATGCCATACAACACTACTCAAAGATGTATAAATACAAGAATGATTTTAGAGAGCCGTTTTCACTCCTGTTTAATGTCTGGATCTTAAAGAATAATCATGTTACCTACAATGTAAATTTATAGAGCACTGTTCAGTAGCAATAATGGAAATGTTCTTTTGGTGCTAATTTTAGCAGCATATTTACCGTAATAAACGTCAGCTACAAATAATCATAAAAACAATATAAAACCAAATTAAAAAAAGACTGACTCAATATCTGTTTTGTTTTATTTTTGCCAAAAATCTCACTCCAGCAAGCATGAATATCTGCTTAGTCAACTTGCTTAATTCTCAATGTGGGATGTTTTTCACACTGCAAAAAGAACAGGTTTTGTAATTAGGTAATGCAATGAAAATCTGCAATAAGAGTAGCTGCGCACCTTAAAAAGTGAAGAAAGTACTTGCATAGCAAAATGAGATGGTCAGGGCTTTGGAAACATTCAGATAAAGATACCACTGCAAAGGCCTGCTGTCCCCAAAACTTTGATATTTAATAAAGAAACATTAGATAAGGAATATGAACAAGGTAAGTTTGAAACACAAGTGCACAGCCAAGTAACAAATACTGGATATAATGAACAAAACTGATATTAAGATGATAGCAGTAGGGTTGCCAACTAATTGCAGAAAACCTAACACGCTTGACCACCCCTTCTCCAGGGCTCCACACCTGCCCTGCGACCCTGTCCCCACTCACTCTACCCCCTCCCTCCATTGATCACTCTCCCCCACACTCGCTCATTTTGACTGGGCTGGGGCAGGGGTTGGGGTGCGAGTTCTGTCTGGGAGTTCAGGCTCTGGGGTGGGGCTGGGGCTGAGGGGTTTGGGGTTTAAGAAGGGGTTCCAGCCTTGGGGAGTGGAGCTGAGGGGTCTGAAGTGTGGAAAGGGGCTCCGGTCTGGGGTTGGAGGTTGGGGTGTGCGAGAAGGTAAGGGTTCTGGCTAGAAGTGTGGGCTCCAGGGTGGGGCCAGAAACAAGGGGTATGGAGTTTGTGAATGGGCAAGGGGTATAGGCTCTGGGATGCGCTTACCTCAGATGGGCTCTTCGAAGCGGTCAGCATGTCCCCCCCTCCGGCTCCTGAGTGCAGGGGTGGCCATGGGGCTCTGCACACTGCCCTCACCCACAGGTGCCGCTCCACAGCTCCTACTGGCTATGGTTCCCAGCCAATAGAAGCTGCGGAGCTGGCGCTCAGGACACTGGCAGTGTGCGACTCCTCCATGGTGCCGCTGTGCTTAGGAGCTGGAGGGAAATGCTGGCTGCTTCTGGGAGCCACATGAAGCAAGGGCGGGCAGGCAGGCAGGCCTGCCTTAGCCCCGCTGCACTGCTCACCAGACACTTAGTGGTCCAGTCAATGGTGCTGTCCGAAGCTGCCAGAGTCCCTTTTCGACTGGGCATTCCAGTTGAAAAGTGAACACCTGGCAAACCATATATAGCAGTAGAAGTCCACAATGTACATGTACAAATACAGTACATGAAATATCCTAACTGCAGGAGATTTTTTCAGAAGACAAATTCAAAATAGTTAAAAGAAACTGAAATGACACTAATCTTTTCTCTTGATAGGAAGACTGTTCTTTCATAAACAGAGTATCTAACTAAACAGGTATAAAATTAACTTGGTAGGAGAAGGATGCCTCCACTTTGCATATAAAATAAATGCATATTTTAAAATATTAATTTACATAGTTTTGTAACTTATTGGTAAAAAATTCCCAATTAAACTATCCACATTGCCATTCTTAAACTTATAGTCAGTTGCAAGCCATCTGGTAGTATCTCCTTATCATTTGTATTAACTATCACTTATACAGTATTTTTCCATTCCTAAGTCTTTAAATGGTTATCATCAATGGATCAATAGAACAAATAAAAGCAATATCATGTCCTTTGGTGGGCAGAATTACTACTTGCACAAAAACGAAAGGATAAATAACTTATGCTCTAAGACTCTGAATTCAGTGCTGTGGACATAGACAATAAAAACATATTACAGAGTAACCCAAAGCATTAAAATATTGTGATATTCCTTTGCAGTGTATGTTAATAACTATAAAATCACTAGTTTATCATAAAAAGAGAGTAACAAAAAACCAGACATTACTGGTGTATTATGTGTGTCTTGTGAGGTGGACAGGCACTCAACAAATGCAAAATGAAGAGTGACAGAAATTTTAAATGAAGTTTAAGTATTTGAATAAATCTGGTATAGATGGTGCTATTTGTCTATGACTGATGTGTGAGGAAATGTGCAATATGAGTACATCGTACACTTGTCTTTACCTCTGGGATCTCATGTAATCTAGATTGTGCATCTAACTAAGGGCTCTCATCCTGAGAAAAAAAAACAATAAATAGAAAAGTTGTTTCTTAAGACAGGTGTGTGTAAGGGATGCGCTTTCAAGTGGTTACAATGAACGAACAATTTCTTCTCTACAATTATCCCAACAATACAGTAAAATACACTCTACTGGCCATAAAAATTTTTTACATTTTGAGGTGATCAGATGGATTATTGGGAAAACCGATTATCAAAGACTATGGATATCCTTTTCTTTGTTCTTTCTGGTTTTTGTTTGCTAATTTGTTTTTCTATTGTTTTCTTAATACCCAATATCTATTAACGTCACATTAGTATTTATATGCATTAAGATGATGATTTTTGTTTTGTTACCGTTTTTTTCTATTAAAAGAAAAATACATGTGCAGTTCTCACTATCTGAGTCAAATACAACTATAAAGTCAGTATTTGGAATTATAAGACCCTGTTTTCAGTTGTTATAACTTCGCCAGACTTTAACTGTTAGGGATAAATGTTTCCATGCTGTGTGTCTGCTTCAGGTTGACTTTTTAGAAAGTCTGAACTAAAATGGTCCAGCCAGTTCTAAACATGAGATTTGGGAAAATATTTTTGCTATCAATAAAAAAAAAAAATTACAATTGTTTTCTTGAGAAGCAAACTGTGGCCACTGAGAGCTGCAGGTAGCCGTGCCTGCGGATGGTCAACATAAACAAGCTGTCTCACAGGATTACCCTGATGGGCCATGCGTGGTTGTTCACCCCTGCTCTAGAGGCACAGAAGAAGAAGAGAAATCAGCTTGGCTCACATGGAGGGAGCTGAGGAATTGAGGGGAAGGGGACGCAGAGGGAGAATAGGAACAGAGAGGGAGAGAGGGTTGCAGGCACTAGAAGGCAGGATAAAAAGGGGCATATATGCTCAGACAGAGAGGGAGCCACTCGCTGGGGTATGGGGAGCACAAGGGGAAAGAGCAGTAGTCAGGGGGCTGGCAAATGGATAGGGGAAAAGGGAAGTGGACTAGGAGCTGGGAAGATGGAGTGTGGGTTTGAATAGGAGCAGGGAAGATGGGGTGTGGGTTTTGGATAGGAGCAGAGCAGGAAGGGACAGGAGCTTGGTGGGTGGGAAGGAGCAGAAGAGTGGTGGTGGCAGGAAATTGGAGGCAGGATGAATTGACTTAAATCCCAGTATTATCATCATCATTTAAAACTTTCCTGCTTTTTTGACTCCCAGTTTGGCTCTCAATGAGCTAGTCACTGACGTGAATTAACTGAATAAACTAAAATGAAGAAAATATTCTCTTTGTATCTGGAGAACAGACTACTGTTCAGAATAGTGGGTTTAGCACTGAAATTAGGGTGACCCAATAGCAAGTGTGAAAAATTGGGATGGGGGTGGGAGTAACAGGAGCCTATATAAGACGACCACCTAAAAATTGCTCAGTGGTTTGAGCATTGTCCTGCTAAACCCAGGGTTGTGAGTTCAATCCTTGAGGGGGCCACTTAGGGATCTGGGGCAAAAAATATGTCAGGGGACAGCACTTGGTCCTGCTAGTGTAGGCAGGGGGCTACACTCGATGACCTTTCAAGGTCCTTCCAGTTCTATGAGATAGGCATATCTCTGTATATTATTATTATTAGTCAGTGACTTCCACCAAGTCAGTGGTTTGACTTTCTTTAAAACGTGGCAGCAAATATATAAAGCTTAAATTTTTTTTGCATTTAAATATTTTAATAGATTATAAATGTAGGCCCCAACATAGGCTGTCAATTTCAAATTAAATTTTATATGTTTATATTTTAAAATGAACTTTATAGTTAAATTTTAAAATATCGGATTTATTTCATTTTTTCCTACTCCTGATCGGGGTAGACATAGATAGAAGGAGAGGGGGATGGGATTAGGCTGGGAAACAAGCACTAGGAAACACACTTCTCCAAAGCCTGGAACTGAACCCAGGTCTCCTGAGTCTCTATACTTCTCTGGTGCCTGCAAGTATCTGAGACTGGCAAAGTATGCGTCTCACGCTCCCCACTCCAGTGGATGGTTCCCACAACTGACTAGTCACGGGCTACTATTGCTATCAGTTATTTTGTAACATAGAATCATAGAATATCAGGGTTGGAAGGGACCTCAGGAGATCATCTACTCCAACCTCCTGCTCAAAGCAGGACCAATCCCGAACTAAGTCATCCCAGCCAGAGCTTTGTCAAGCCTGACCTTAAAACCTCTAAGGAAGGAGATTCTACCACCTCCCTAGGTAACCCATTCCAGTGCTTCACCACCCTCCCAGTGAAACAGTGTTTCCTTATATCCAACCTAACCCTTCTCCTCTGCAACTTGAGACCATTACTCTTTGCTCTGTCATCTGGTACCACTGAGAACAGTCTAGATCCATCCTCTTTGGAACCCTCTTTCAGGTAGTTGGAAGCAGCTAATTAAATCCCCCCTAATTCTTCTCTTCTGCAGACTAAATAATCCCTATTCCCTCAGCCTCTCCTCATAAGTCATATGCTCCAGCCCCCAATCATTTTTATTGCCCTCTGCTGGACTCTGGTAGTGATATTTGCTGTAGATCTAAACACCCAAACCCTGTTGATGCCCCCAAGCTGGGCGTCAATACATGACAGAATATCTGTTTTCTCACGGTTTTTGTTTTTTGTGAGTTTTTCATTATAATTAGGAAATTACATTAAAAAAAAAACTAACAACATTTAAGGTTGCAAAGTCAAACACTTAAAATTTGGAAATACCAGAGTTAAGATTGCCTGTATCATACAATCTTTAATTATATGACCACATACTATTTTTTTTTCCAGAGAACTGCTGCCTCATTCAGTGCACAGGATGAACCAAATTATGGGAATGAATAAAGGTTGTATAATGAATTATCGGTAAGCACATTTCTTGTTGAACTGGGAAGGTATGTAATGAATGGGACAGGGGACTACAGGATGAAAAATAATGGCCTTTGCAGATGGAAGCTGTCCAGGATAATTTCATTTTATCCTTGTCTCCGTCATAGAGTTTCTATGAGATACTGAGGAACTCACTTAAAACAAAATGTTAACAGTTGGTCACTAATAGTTGTGTACCTCATTTTCTGGATGCTCAAAGTGAGGCCCCTGGAGCTAGATTTGCAGAAGCGCGGAGTGTTCACGGCCATAACTGAAGGTCAATTGGGGGCTGTATTTCAAAAATATGAAGTGGTATAAAAATGCAAAGTACTCTGGAAAATGAAGGCTTAGGAGTTTCAAGTCAGATACCCAAAATGGGGCCTTAATTCTGAGGAACGGGACAAACCTTGAAGCTTGAGATGCATAAGATAGTCCGGGATCAGCTGCAGTGAGGCCTGCTCAGGACTAACCTCGAGGGCTGAGGCCCAGCATATAAAATGTTTTCATTTGGCCACATCAGTTGCTCTTGTGGAGGGCTTCCTACTTCCCAGTAGGACCTGTTGCACTTGGGCCAAACATTCCGATTTCTCAGCAGTTAACCATGGAACAACCCAGCTGGGAGGTGCAGCGCTGCCAGATTCAGGTGCAGCAACTGGCCATGGTTCTGCAACAGGAGATCTGGCCAGAGGACAGTAGCATTGGGGTCTGCACAGACAGATCAAGGAGCGTGCTGAACCAGTGCTGGTGCAGTCAAGCTGGGACTATTTAGCACCCAACAGTCCGAGGTGACTTTCGACCAGGCTGAACGGTAAAGATGGTTGAGGAAAAGATGGGTCAGATCCGGGGAGGTGACTGGTGGGTTGCTCTTGAGCACATCCTCAAAACGAGCACTTCTGGCCCTCATGATGTTTCATTGGGCCAGATTGCTCAGGCAAGTGGGAGGATGAAAGGCAGCAACTAAACCCAGTGTCCCTTCTCCTCTAGGTGAGGCCCAGCGAGAGGGCAAAGACCAGGAACATGGTGCCAGGGACTTGTAGCAGTGAACCTGTGATCTGGGCTAATGTGGAGACTGAGAGTGCAGTGACATAGGGCTATGCCTTGACTACAGCGACCAGCAGCAATCACTCGCCTTCTGAGAGGCCTTGACAGCTGGCTTGCCCTCACAGGGAGCCTTAGCCGGGTCCATTGCCACACAAGGCGCCAGCTATGGTGGGAGAGTCCATTACTCTCTGGGCACCGGGAACTGAGAAGTTGTTGACTGTGCTGTTAGCGTGGGCCTCCTACCACTCCCCGGAGTCAGTGGCGGATCCTTTAGGTGGTAGCACTCCTCAGGGGTGAGCCTCCTTGAAATTCCAGCATGGGCGGGCAGCCCAAGCAGGGTCCCTTTCTCAATGCCCCTTGATCCATTTTGCTCTGTGCTGGGTCCCTTTCCTTAGACTTCCTAGGTACCAGTGAAGGGGACCAGTGCTGCGACAAGCCCAGTGCTGGGGGTTTGCTGCATGCCAAAGTGCTGGGCGTTGCATCTGGTTGGGCTGGCTCTGACCTTCATGAGGAGGACCCTCAAGCGAATGTCCTGGGATGAAAGTTCTTACAAATGCCACATTTCTCTTTAATGTCTGATTTCCACTAGCACTTCAAACAGCTACCATGCAGGTCACTAATAGACAGAGGCCTGTTTCTGTCAGAGCAGGACTTTAAACCCTGAGACCGAAGCAGGAAAGTCCCTGCTGGGACCCTAACTAACTAACTAACTAACTACAGCACTTAATAGCTACTTACTAGTTAATCTACTACAAACAAAACTATTTACAGCTGGAACACAAGGTTCAGGAGTAGGAGAAAACCGCTGAACACTTGTAAAGCAAGGTAAAGAGACACACTGACCAATCACTATGGGCAGCAAGAGGGAACTAAGAGGATATATGGCCAGCGGAACCTGATATACCAACACATGAGCATAGCACTCAAAGGGGCATCATAGCCGGCACTATGGATACTGCTAAGGCAAAAGTTTCTGAAAAATGTGCACGTAGGCACACACACACCTAGAATGGAATTGACATGAGCAAGCACCCAAAAAGGAACAGTAGCATTTAATTTTAAAAAGGAGAACTACAAAAAAAAAAAAAAAAAGGAAGGTAGTTAAATGCACATTAAAAGGAACAGTCACAGGAGTGAAAAGCCTCCAAGCTGCACAGAAACTTTTTAAAAACATCAAAAGAGAGGCTTAAACTAGATGTAGTCCCCAAATTAAACAAAATAAAGCAAAATAAAAAAAACAGTAAGAGCTCCAATATGCCACCATGGCTAAACAGCAGAGTAAAATAGGAAAAAAGGTACCATTTAAAAAGTAGAAGTCAAATCCCGCTAAGGAAAATAGAAGGAAGCATAAGCTCTGGCAAGTCAAGTGTAAAAGTATAATTAGGCAGGTCAAAAAAGACTTTGAAGAGTAACTAGCAAAAGACACAAAGACTAACAGCAAAAAAATAAATAAATTAAAGTACAACAGAAGCCAAACAATCAATGGGGCCACTAGATGATCAAGGTACCAAATGGACACTCAGAGAAGACAAGGCTTTGCAGAGAAGCTAAATGAATTCTTTGAACCAATCTTTGCATTTGCTTTTACTGCAGAGGATGTGAGGGAGAGTCTCGCACTTGAGGCATTCTTTTTAGATTACAAATTTGAGGAACTGTCCCAGACTGAGATGTCAATAGAGGAGGTTTTGGAACAAATTGATAAATTAAACAGTATTAAGTCACCAGGACCAGATCGTATTCACCCAAGAGTCCTGAAGGAACTCAAATATGAAACTGCAGAACTACTAACTATGGTGTGTAACATATCGCTAAAATCACCCTCTATAACAGATGACTGGAGGACAGCTAATGTAACGCTGATTTTTTTTTTAAAGTCAGAGTTGATCCTGGCAATTACAGGCCAGTAAACCTAACTTCAGTGCTAGGCAAATTGATTGAAACTAGAGTAAAGAACAGAATTATCAGACATATAAATGAACACAACATGCTGGGAAAGAGTCAACACGGCTTCTGTAAAAGGAAATCATGTCTCAGTAATTAACAGAATTTCTCAAAGGAATCAATAAACATGTGGACAAGGAAGATCCAGTGGAAACAGTGTACTTGAACTTTCAAAAATCCTTTGACAAGGTCCCACACCAAAGGCTCTTTGTTGGGATGGGATAAGAAGGAAGGTCCTCTCATGGATCAGTAACTGGTTAAAGGATAGAAAACAAGCGGTAGAAATAAATGATCAATTGTCACAATGAGAAAGAGATAAATAATGTGCCGCCCCCCGAGTCTGAATTGGGTGAAATCTTGCCCCACTGACTTCAAATACGACTTTGAAAGTGGATTTTGGAAATCGACTATTACATATGAAATCACACCTGAAGCACTTCAAAAGTTACAAAGACATCAGAGGCCGTATGGATACAAGGAACAAGAACATTGAATGTCAGATTGTGGGAACAGGATATTTGTGTTTGAGAGTGGGGTTGGAAGGTACGAAAAGGCGACGCTAAGAGATGCCAGCACCAGAGCATTATATCCCCTTTTCTAATTTCAGCATGAAAGTTTTCTCTCTTCCTTTCTTTGAAAACAAAGTCGAAAATTTAAGCAAAGAGAAGTAGGGGAGATGCTCGAGTCTTTCTCTGGACTTTTACAGGAGTCGAGGGTCTGCTGAGAAACAGCTAACACACCTGGGCACATCCTTGATGCATTAATTTAGTACATGTGCTGTTTTATGTCTCAATAGCTCCCAAATCTCTTTCTAGGGTTGATAGCACCAAAATCTCTTTCTAGGGTTGATAAGGATTTTTCTAGTCATCTAACCTTTCTCCAGGTATTGAATAAATACTCTCAGGACCCAGGGAAACAATCCCATAGTTCAGGGGTGGGCAAATGACGGCCTGCGGGCCACATGTGGCCCACCAGCCATTTTCATCTGGCCCGTGAGCTCAGACTGGAGGCGCGGGGTCAGAGGCCCCACGCTCCTGGCCCAAAGGCCAGGCCAGCGTGCCGAGGGTCCCCACGCTCCCAAGCCCGGCCCAGCCAAGCACAGGAAGCTGCAGAGCCGTGCCCTCCCTTGCTGGGCCCAGAGCTGCATGCTGCGGCTACCCGCGCTGCCTGGCCAGGGGACGGCTTGAAGAGCGCCTAGCTGAGTAAGGTAGGTGGTGGGGGGGAAGTTAGGTGAGGGGGTCCCAGAGGGTGGGTGGCTAGGGTGGGGGGCAATCAGGGAACAAAGCAAGGAGGCTTTGATGGGGGGTGGGGTTCAAGGGTGTGGTGGTGGTGGTGGTGGTGGTGGTGGTATCTCGGCAGAGGTAGTCGGCGAACAAAGCAGGGAGGCTTAGATGTGGGGCAGGATCCCTGGGGGTGGTGATTAGGGTAGGGGGGGGATCTCGGGAGGGGCAGTCAGAGAACAAAGAACAGGGGGTTTAGATAGGGGTGGGGTTCTGGGGCGGCAGTTAGAGTGGGGGGGGGTGTCCGGAGGGGGCGATCAGGGGACAAGGAGCGGGGGGGAGGGGGTTGAATGGGTCGGGAGTTCTGAGGGGGGCAGTCATGGGGTGGGAAGTGGGTGGAGGTCGGATAGGATGCGGGGTCAGGCTGTTTTGGGAGGCACAGACTTCCCTACCTGGCCCTCCGCATAATTTTTAAACCCAGTGTGGCCCTCGGGTCAAAAAGTTTGCCCACCCTTGCCATAGTTCCTTCTCTCGCAGATCCCACTCTGGCTCCATAGAAAGATCACAGGGCTAGCAAATTAGATGTAACCAAGAGACTATAAATAGTGGTAATCCAAAGATGTAACAAGGAATTAAGGCATCTCTTTGCTGCAATTAATAATTTAAAAAGATACTGAAAGAGTAAATCCTTCAATGCTATGTCAGAAACCCAGGAACCACCACTCCAGGGTTTTTTTTTCATTTCTCAACTCCTTTTCTTTCTTCTTTTCTTCCAAAACAAATTAAGGCAATTCAATGCAAAGGAAAAAATAATAATTAAACTTTCGAGTTGAAAATTTAAGCAAAGAGCAGTTCAAAAGTTAACCTTTCCATAGCAAAGTGCTTCCTTTCCCTACTTTTGCTTTAGTATACTTCTGTGTATTTAGTTAAATTCATGCATTATGGTACCATAAAGTATACTATGCACATTTGGTATCAAACAATCTGTGAGATCACTCATGAATGACACATGCACATGGCTCATATAAAATTAAGACCATGCTAAATCCTCCCTCTCACTGAAAACAGCCAATTTTTGCCTACTTAATTCAGACACTGGATTGAAAAGCCTTGATTACTAAGCCTCCTGAGAATCCCTTTTTACCCTCTGGAACAGAGATATAACACAGCGTGTCCTTCCTGCCTCCAAATTAAATGCAGCAAAGCCCCATGTCCAGCTTCACAACATTTAACGTGTAGGCGCCTTCAAAATCACTAGAATCTGCAAATCCTGGTTTAGGTACCTAGACCTCCTATACATGGAATGGGAAGAGATAGGCCCCTGAGAATGGGTTCCACAAAAGCTGGCATTTGAGGCAGGAAACTGTCTAAATTAGCCCATGAGAAATGCAGATTAGAGTGGTGCTTCCTACACCCCATCTCTCTCACAATGTTAGGCACTAAGTCCGGGCTGGTGGGAGAGTCTTATTTCTGTTTTTGATTCACAGTCAGGAGCCCATGTCCTGGAGTGTGGTGGCTTAAGCACCCAAGCTATTTCTTGTAAAAATAGCAGCAGTGCACTTAACTCCTTATAACCTTTAGCCAAGTGCTTAGAAAACTCACCCTCCTCCCCCGCCTCCAACTCTTCTCTGGCCATTTCATGTGGAGTAGGCATGCTCTGAGCACAACTAACGGATTGGGCTCTTAAAGCAAGATAGGTGTTGTCTTGCCCATCTTCACCTGGTAAGGGGACTGAACTAAGGTTTAGGCTTGAGATAAGTGCCCAGACATCTGCCTAAGATAGCACTGTGCATGCCTAGAGGCAGAAATTTAGGCATCTAATGAGTTTAGACACCTACAGGGTTAGGAAGCAGCTGAGGGAAGGGGGCCAGGAGAGGGAGGGCTGTGGATCAAACTAGCAACTAAATCTGGGATTTAGGCAACTAGTCCCCATGTGAATCTGAGCCCTTTTATTATTCATTCCTCTAGTCTGATTAAGTGCCTGGGCAGGAAGTTACCCCATCCCCTTCAGATTTTGGTTGGCTAGTTCATGGATACAGTCAACTGTCCAACTTAAAAACATTAAGGGTAGCTGTAGAATTATAGTAGCGTGGGATCTGAAGCCACATTGTGTTAGGTGCTGAATATACACAGAGTAAAAAGACAGTCCCTTCTCCAGAGAATTTTCAGTCTTGGTACGCAATCCTGCAAAAATATGTGAACATGCGTGACTATATGCACTGTAAGTAGTACTATTGTCTTCATTGGAACAACTCAGAGTGTGCAAAGGTAAGCATGTACATAAAAGTCTTTGCAGGACCAATGCCAAGGTGCAACAGATGGACAAAACAAACAGGCTGGAGAGAATGGGGATGAGGTAACAGTAACATGACCATGTAATATGACACAGTTTGGCTCACCTCCTGCCTATCCATTATCAGCTGGCAGAGTTCTGTAGGCATCCTGGCAGAAGTGAATCTTAAGGACGGATTTGAAGGAGGACAAAGTAGAACAACAGAACAGTCCCCTGTACCTGCATCAGGTTTGCACCTGCTGGAGGACTGGAGGAATTGACCCATTAGGGTCCACTACATTATACACTATTGGCCTAGACTTAATTTTCAGATACCACTTAATAGGAATTGTAGGCACTCAGCACTTCTGATAATAGGCAATGTGGAGGAGATAACATTGTTTTTAAAACTGTAACTTTGGAATATCCTGTCTTTTTCGTGCTTACTGTCTGAAATATAACATAGACGTCGTGTAATATTGGGGATTTCAAATACCAATAAATAATTTTACTTTTTCATGCTTACACTGCAACACTTTGGATGCCGTACAATATTTATATATTTGGACAAACACAACAAAAACTTTCCAGTAAAAAACACACAAATTTTATACAAATGCCATATTAAAATCAATGGAGGAGGAAATAAGGACATGGTGGGAGAAAGCAATACATTTTCAGGTATTATATTCTACCTTGAAAATTACCAAGTAAATGGACAGTGCAAAAGCAATATACAGCTGTCCCTTTTCTTCAGTTTGATATATTTCTGTTCTTACTCACTGGTGATAATAATTCATTTAGTATTATAACAATAATTTCTAACAGCTGTTGTCACATTAATAATCTATGTCAGATAACTGAAAATTTCAACAAACTACTTAAGTTAAACATATTAAAAACCCACTGCTGAATAAACTGCTAGTTAAATAAGATTACTACATTCTTAAGTCATATACATATCCTTACTTATCAGAAACTAGATTAATTGTCACACTGAACTTTAACAAATAAAACCTCACAAGAGAAATGGATCCAGTGTAAGGACTAATAGTGTCATACAACAGATGCTGGGAAAGAAATTATTTTTGAAAAAAATATTTATTGAGAGTGCTTAATTAATCATACCAGTCTGAATAATTTCCACATTAACTACAGTGCTCGAAGACACACTGGAACGCAGGTTAAAAAGCACTCTCCAATAAATACATAGGAGATCAAAATTAAATACATACATTAAGCCTACTATTTGTTGTAGATATTAACTGTTATAAGATATGTACATTACATAGCTATGATATAATATATTTGTATTTTGTAATTTGACTTATTAAGATGTTACTCATTCAGTCAATAGGCACCAATCTCATGCTCTGGGAACATTTACACCATCTACAATTTACATTCATATCAAAAATATAAATATCAAATAGTAATACAATATGTTATTTATCTTACCTATTCATGGAGGGGTACACAACCAACTCTTGCTGACATAAAACACCCAAAAATACAGCAGACATTTTATTATTTACTTTTTATGTGCATGTACGTTAAAGCAATATAGCAACATAAAGTCACAATTAAGAAACATATTGATATATTCGTGCTCGGTTTCCTTTTAACTGTGTGATAGCTCTTTGACACCTGCAATAATATCTGTATTTACAGTATGAAATATAAAAGAAAATCTCAGACCATTAACTAATGGTACATTTTTCATTATTAGTCAATAGGGACTACATCTGAGGTAATATATAGCACTTAAAATACCACAGAAAGAACCACAAGATGCTTTGATAGATCACGTTTCAGCTCATATGTATTTCTCTTGCGCTCTCTCTCTCTCTCTCTTTTTTTTTTTTTTTTTTTTTTTTTTTTAAGATTTGGAAATTTGACTGGTTTGTTGTTTTATATGAATATGTTCAGCTTTAACACTCCGGACAGATATATTTTCATGTTGAAAGTATTTATTTTTCAAAAGAGCTCTACTGACAGTTAAATAAATTTTTCAACAGCAATAATTTTATGTTCTCTCTCAAATTTGTTCTATTTCGTTCATATGTTCAATCCTACTGTAGATTCTTTAGTGAAAAGGCAATTATTTTGAATCAGGAATCCTTCCACTTTGTTTTGTACTATTTTATACAAATAATTAGCATGACTTAAAGAAAACTATTGCAGTTAGAAAATGTGAGAACTAAGATTATTAACATTAAAATGTGCAAAGCAACGAAAAATATACAGTTTAATACTGAGGGATGCGTTTCTGACAGCTAGATCACTGAATATGCAACAATGATAAAGTATCTGGCCATTCATATGCATTAGTTTTTTTCCATGGTGTTCTCAAGCGTATCTGAGTACTTCAGAAAATAAACACAGTATGCACTCATGCTCATCCCTTAAACAGAGAAAAGAGTCTCCTTCTTCTCACACTTAACTTGAAAAGTCATCCACATCCTTTTTTTCCTACATGAGATGTTGGAATGTTTTGGCCACAAGGTTAAGAAAGATTCTCCCATTTATCACAACCTGCCAAGCACAACAGGGTCACACCAAGCCAGAATTCTACCACTTAACTAATCCAGCTTCATCACAAGCATGAAACTTCAAAGATTTTTTGCCACAGGCAAAAATTAGTTCTTATTTGCTTTAAAACTCAAGCATCAATCAAGTTAAATTGTGCTTTAGTGCAGCTAATATTTTGAACATTCAGAATAACGTATATCTTTTGTCCACAGTCCTGACTCTAATTGAATGCAGAGCTTACCTGGTATATCAGCAAAACTACTTCTGTAAGTTTCTCAAAACAAAAGCTAAGTACAACAAAAATCTGACTCACTGATTTTTAAAGATGTAACAAAACTTTTTACCTTTTTATTTGATTAAAAAGCAAACTTTTCTTTATCAAAATTATAAGTGCATACAAATAATTCAAATGCATACATTAGCATAGATATTAATAGATTACCATACTTCATAAAATACATTTTTAAATTATTTTTGCATACCAAACTTTTTATTGCAAGATGTATTTACTTATCAGCCAGTTATTGTATTTCAAGGATAAGTAGTCAGGTTATAGATATTCCTAAAATATTTTAATTTTGATGATTCAGAGATTTAATCATATGATTAGTCAAACAGAACTTTATTTTTACTTGAATATTTATTAGGGAACTCACAAGCTTGCTTTAGCTTAAATACTAAATCTTTCTGAATTCCACCATTTTAAGATTTTATTGATATTTTGCTTCCAGTTCTACACAAAAAATATGAATACTGTACTTTAATTAATACCTTCTAGAGAATTAAATGCATCCTTTTTGACAGAATGATTATATAATAGGGTTTTTTAAATCCACATTATGTTTCAAGACACTGCTACAGTTTTCTCACAAATTATACTGTATTTGTTTTAGTTACTACTTTAAGCTAATTCTTAAATATTGCATTAAGTGAGAGAACAAATGGAACACAGGTGGTGATACATGAATATAAAACTTCCTGTTAAAGATCTATGGGAATGTATTTTTCGATTTAGTTTTATCCAATATTATTTTGTTAGTTGGAAATGTAACTATCATTGATATCAAAATTTCATATTCCACATACTGTACATGCATTTTATATACAAATGTAACATAGTCATGTTACGTTTGTATACAATATATACAATATATATTGTATAATGGTATAGTACAGTTACAATGTCAAATAAATTAGCATTTATTCTGAAGTTGAAAACTGCATACTTTAAACAAAGCTAATTATTTTCAGCTTGCCATTTTCAAGCAACCCAGTCAATTCTAATACTTAAAAAATTTACATATATTTATGTGCTGAGGAAGGAAAGAAAGCAGCAGAGGGTAAAGGAAGAACAGACTATTTTAGCATACCTGTACGTGATAATTAGGATATACAGCATTCTCTTATTTGCCTGCTCCATTGTATAGAATGCCTGGACAAGTTATTAAGTCTTGTTTAACATACACTTATGAAGTCATCTGGCTTTTGTATTTCTTAACAGCTGCAATTACTTTTTCTATATACACACATTACTTCCCTAAAGCTAAATTTGAGATCACTTGCAGGCCATAACCTACAGTGATGATGCTACTTCATTCATTAAATCATTTAATATATTATGTAAGTTGAACAATTGCAAACAAAAAAAACTTGCCTTAAAGAAAACTTTTCTTAGAAAAATGCTTTGAAAAACCAATATTTTTAAGTAAGGAATTAAAAAACATATGTTGTTTATATATCTTTTTAGCATTTTCATTTATTTTAGTTTAGAAGAGAAAAATCATGGTTACAAAAAAGTGGTGAGACAGTTAAAAGTCATTCAACTCAAATGTATTTCAGAAAACAGTGAGCAATCTAAGAAAAGAAACATGTAATTGGATACTGCTGCTTGCTGTTAACCAGACCCTAGAAAGTAAATTGAAGAACTTATTGGCTGTAATAATTTATCATACCTTTCTTCAAAACAGGTTCCCTAAACAATAAAGCTCCCTGTAGCAGTAAATCAATTTTCACAGATGGACAGGAGTAATTTTCCCTTTTGAAACTTTGTTTCCTTTACTAAGATAATAAAACAGTACTCCTAGAGCAAACCCTGTCTGATTCTCTTGAATGAAACAGACATTTAAGAAGCAGTAATCATTATGCCAACTCACATCATGGCCCCTGAATGCAACAGAGCAACAGCTTTGCTGTACTCGGCTACTACTCTGACTCAAAGGTAGAAAAATGCATTTGAACATGCTGTACAGCAACACTCTACACAAGAACCTACGTAAAAAAACATTTTACAGTCAGAATTCGTTTTCCAGAAACTACTGCAAACTACATCAAAAAGTTTTTTGCAAAGCAGTAAAATTACAATTAAATGTGAATGCCACAATTTTGCTCCTGAATGTCATAACACTTCAGAAAAGTTTACCAGGAAAGGTAAAAACTAGCCTTTTGAAGAAACATTAGCATTGACACATTAGTATGATTACACTTCATCATCTTCTGTTCTAAACAAATGTCAAATCATGTTAGAAATAACCTAAAATATACTACGAATAAAATAAATTCACTTCATGAATATACTTAGTTTTGACAACAAATATTTTTTCCAAATACATCTAATGAATTTTATTGCTTAGGCTCTGAAAAATTATAATTTCCCATCAAGACACTTGTCATAATGTTTTAACTATTAAGGATTCCATTTATTAAATTTATCAAAAAGTTAAACAACTATTTACAGATTATATGAAGTATGAGACTTGTATTGCATATCTAAAATTAATTTTATTTCCTACAGAATTTAAAGTATAATGGGAACAATGAAAATGAAGCTTTTTAAGAAAATACAGAAAATTAGAGAATGTGAGGAACTCATGAGCTACATGCTCAGTTGCTATAGTCGAGTCACTATTATCAAATGTCTGTGTTAAAACCAAGTTCAAAATGACTAATTACAGAGAAGAAAGTATGTCCTTTTTGTAATGAGACCTGATTGTGCATATAGTACCCACTAGTATCTCTCAGTTTATCACTAAACTACATGTATATCAATCTCTCACATTAAAATCCGTCATAAACTTACCTCATTTGCCTTGGAAGAACCGAAACAAATTCCTCAACTGTGTAAGCTTAGTCTCCAGAAAAACAAACTTGTGTTATGTTTAGCACCAATTTAATTCCACTGTACAGCATCTAAGGTGAGCAGCCAGCTCCAGGACCAGGAAATTCTGTGCAAGTCAGCAGTATTGCATTTAGATTCAGGAACTACTAAAGACACTTTGTTCTTTCTAAAGACACTTTGTTCTCCCTTGAACTGTCACCGTGCCTAGCTCAGTTCAGTTATTTAACTAAAAGGAGAGCTGGATAGTAAACAAGCTTGGCTCTGACCAATGGCTTTCCACACCCTTCTGTTTATAGTAAGATGACTTGCATTCAGAGGTCACCCCCATCAACAGCTCCTGTCTTTCAGTGGGTATCTAATGTGCTGCATTTATCCCAAGGCTCTTTTAATGAAATCACCTTCCTAGTCTCTGCTTGCCTGCTGTCGCTGCGACACATCTGCTCCTTAACATATGAAGAAACTAAGTATTAAAATATAGCAATGAAATAATTTAGCCCACAAACTGCAGGCAAATTAAAGTTGTTATACTTATGTTTGAATATAGCAAAACGTATTATAAAGGTTATAAGAGGGTTTATATAGCAAAACATATTATAAAGGGTATAAAGATCTAAGTCTGCCAAGAAAATATTCATATTATAAATAAAAGACATTCAGGCACAAGGATAAGTAATTCCATTGTTTGATCTGGACTTTAAAACTTTTTTAAAATACTCCTCCCAAGAATAACATATGTGACTGCACTAGATAATATTTACTTGTCTATGTTAACATGCTGGAAACAAGAGACAGGGAGTATCCTCAAGCTCCACTGTAAAATGAAAAAGTGCCAAGAAAAACAAGGGTCAAATGCCAGAACCTCAATACCAACAGCATGAAGTCAATTCTATTCTTAAAGAATACACAGAATTGATTGCACTTTAAAAGGTACAATAAAAATACAACAGGGTAAACAAAAATAACTTTCATGTCCTCTACACACAATGAGAATTTGGTTGCTACTATTTTGTGTATCCACTAGCATTCCCCCCATCCTGTATTTTTATTATTCTTTACAGCATATGTGACCTAAAGATGAAAAAAAAGCATACTTCTTGCCTCACACAACACGGACTTTTACTGCATTGCAAGTTGTGTGTCTCAACCAACATGTCTAAATAAACTGTATTTTAAAGTGTAAGGAAGATTGCCATGTTTAAACCTTTTATTGGTTATGTAGTGTGTGTGTGTGTGTGTTAATTAAAGGACTTTTTTCCAGAAATCTATCGCTGTATGTGTTTTCACCTTCTGCCACCAGGCAACATCAGATAGTTCAGTGCTGTTTTACATGGACACATGAAACTGAAGATGGCACTCTCTCCCCATATGAATATACACCAACTTGCTGCTTAGAAATAGTCTTTGAGTGAAAGTTACACCTGCAGCACATTTTCAGCACCAGTTTTTGTCACCGCTACAACATTTAAATGACTGATAGCAGCCTGGCTCTGTTAAAGCTAATAAAACATGATTGATGAACTGGGCTAGAAAACTATGTCACTTCAGATTTGGACATTTGTGCCATCATTTGACAGCCCCAACTCTTTATTATTAGAAAGGATTACCAGGACTGCAATAAATACTTATATTCAGATACCTGTTTTGTGTAGTTAAAACTCCTACTGAAAACCTCATGGAAATATTGTTTAGATTTTTAACTCAGTGTACTTAAGAGCATTTCCTTAAACAGGTGCTTGTCAGCTGTAATTATCTCAAGTATTAAAAGACCAACTAATCCTCATTTTATTGTATTACGTGGTATAATATAGGCCTGCCTCTCTGACAATGAAAATCCACTGAAGCATATGTAAAGTTTAGGGAGAGCATAATCGGCTTTCAAATATTGTTTTAGACATTAGCATTAGACCTATCCCTGTTCTTAACCGCTATAATAATCAAAATGTCAGATGTTGAAGCTATAGCATGGGTAAGCACTTGTGGTTTATTTCATCACTAGAATTAAAAACAAAGGAAAAGCTACCATGGAAAATACTGAGAAAGTAAAGACTAAAGTCCAGAGAAAATATATAGACAATGTGAATTAAAGGCTAAATCCTGGTACCTGATGAAAAACCCCAGCTAAGACTTTGCACAAGGGAAACATCATGGGAGTTGGTGAGCAACAGAATCAGGTTCCCCTTCCACCTGATATTATGCACACAGCAACAGTGCAATTGCTCACACAACCCACTACTACAGCACATGGGCATTTGGCCTCCTCCTGGCACAGCAGAATCAAGATGGTTCCATTGTTTTTTGGTCCTTGAATGATGGGGGAAATATTTGGCCCAATAAAATTTTAAAGGTAATATTTTTAAACATATAAAAATGAGAAAATTGCACACAAAGTAGCAATAATCATTAATAACATCAATAGTGCCTCTATTAGAGGTTATCCAGAAGAAGCTTTCTCCTCCATACAAGTTAAGAAAACCACTACCTCAGCATCTCCATGACCGGCAAACTACTGCACCTGCAAACTGAAATTACTAAGAAGGGACCATTTTCCACAGATGTGATTTCTCTCCTGTGATTTTGTTCTGCTTTTATGCAGTTAGGGAAGAGGTATTGCCTGCAAACCTGGCTGATCTTCATGATCTTGGGGAACCCATGTTGCCTCTAGACTTGCCTTCTAACAGTCACATCCTAATTCTTCTTCTCTGCAGGGCCTTGCTTGCAAATGCAGAAGGTGAGTTAAATAAATATATTTGTTACTGTTAATATAATACGTGGGTTACTGTAGCATGAGGGAGCCCCAGTCATGGATCTCTAGCCCCACTATGTTGCTGCTCTGAGCGTTCGCTTCTGCCTGGATATTTGCTTGGACATCACTGCAGTCAGAAAATGAACAGACCACACTGAGTCTGCCCGTGATCTCCCACCACTTTGCTCCACTCCCTAATTCTCTCATAACTGCAACACCATACAGAGATCACAGAGGCAGGGAGGGGTTCTGAGCTATACAGAAAAAAGGAGAGCTGGCAACAGAGTCAGTGCTCTCTTCTTCCAAACCCCTTACCACTACTGTGCACTTTTGCCTCCTCCCCTGATAAAGAGCACCCCATAGTGCACTTAATTATTACAGGTGGGGTTTTCAAAAGCAACTAAGTGATTGAGAAGCAAAAGTACCATTGATTCTTCAGTGAACTTCCAAAGAGTTATTTTTTTCTTATTTTCAAAATACTTATTTTAAAAAGTCCTCCTCAAAGCAAATGAGTGCTTCAAAAAACTGAAGCAAACTGGGTAAATTACTGAACTCATGGGAAAAGACACGTTAATATATCAAAATTTACCTACATTTAAACTGCCCTAAATGTTATGTCTATATGGACATACACTCACACACGTATTATATATCGTTAATGCAAATTAATATGACAAATCCCAATCCCAATATTGCCAACACCAAGCATTCAAAAACCATTAGATCCCCAAAAAATCATGAAATTGACTTTAAATTCCTGAGATTAGAAAATATAATAAATATCAGGTCTTTTCATTTGCTTTCTGGTAAGCCTTTAAGTGTCACATAGTCCAACTTTTCTCCACAACCATGATGGCTAGAAACTTACTTTTAAAAAATGAAAACTGAGATTCTACTGTAAGTGCACAACTTCATGAGCTGGTTTTTTTTGAAAAAACAAACTATCAGAAGACTTACGATAAAACTGTGAGAGTTGACAATGCGGCAATCTTTCCACCTCTTGAAAACTTGGTGACAGTTTTTTTCATTGCCTTATGTAAAATAATGACTGTACCCAAAATTTGCAAATTTACATTAGATTTCCACCTTGCATTTTACAATGCAGTGCTGTCATCTAACCTGGGGTTATTCTACTAACATTAATCCAGACGCCTTAAAAAAATACTAGCATTTGGAAATAGGTATCCAATTTCAAGAACTTGTTTTGTGAAAACACTTTACAGATTATTTCTTCTAAAAAATAGGTTAGAATGTTGTGGTTCAGATTTAGAAGACACTGAAGTAAAGCTGCAAAAATATTTAAATATAGCTAAATATTACTAAATATAGCAAATTACTACTAGATGTTTACATTATGATAGTGACAAAAGCCCCAATCATAATCAGGGCCCTATTGTCCTAGGTGTATGAAGACAATCTCTGCACTGAATACTTTACCATCTGTTGTTTTTACTTAGTTCATTTAGTACAATATTTCTTCAACTTCTTCTGGATTGCTTCTGAAAGTCAATGCCTCCAGCAGCATAGCACCTGTTCATATGCTGACCACTGATTCAGTCTGATTCAAAAGATAGTTTCACCTACCCGGCCACAAACATCACTTCCTGCAACATCCTAGGCTTCCACTGATGAGCTCCCTTTCAAGTAATGGCCTATCTTGACTCAGCTTAGCATGTGAAATCTAATAAGATCACAGCATGATGTTTTATGGCTGCAGATACTAATTTAACTAAACATCCTAAAACACACATTTTTGCTTGCCCATCAGTGAGAACTGAAACATATTTACAAGTGCTATCAGAGTGAAGATATATTTTCCAGTTCTATTTTTGCATACTTATGAAAGCTGGAGAACTATTTTATTTTTCAAAATATTTGGAAGGGGCTGGGAAGGAGAAGATAGAATTTACAGAGCTGTGGCTGTCAGTCTTTTGGTGAGCTCTTGACCATTTTTACTCACTGAAGGTCCAAAGAGTCTTTAGCTAGAGTAAGGGGTTAGTGTTAGTGATCTGGACAAGTTTAAATCTGAGTAACTTACATTCCACCCACCTCAAGTTTCTCCATTTTTTCAGTTGGATGCAACATACTTTATTTCTTGTGTTGAACACTTTTCTGTAGTGTTGTTCTGATCAATTAGATTAGACTATCATATTCCTCTGAAAAGAAATACATGCAAGCCATAGTATAGTCTCAGAAAAATTATATTCTCAAAAGACTTACTGTTATTATTTTGTGGGAGAATATGCTGTATTTTTCATACACCATAAAGTTGCACCCCTGCTTTAAGTGCAAAACTCAAACTTAAATATGAAGCTGGATGTGGCATCTCCATAATTTACAATAAAAATGCCCAATGGAAGCCTAAGCATACTGAGATACTCACTAGACAATTGCTGAATTTACAGGACCAGATGCTCTTCTACATGGCACAGATGGAGGAGGCCATCAGGGAGCTAGTTACAGCAACCTGTTATTGAGGGCCAAACTGCACAGTCGCTGGGCCCAGCATGAGTTAGAGCAATTTACACCCACTCATTACAGTGCCTAAAGGACCGCAAGACACTAGTGAACTGGCAGAGTTCAGAGGAACTCTATCCCAAGACCCAATATTTCCACTCCTGACACACCCCTAATTCTGGTTGGTGTAGGAGCTGCCTATGCCCTAAGGCCAGTTGGTGTAGAAGCTGCCTGTGCCATCTTTACACCAATGGAGAGCTCCTGACACCATGCACCAGGTGAATTCTCAGCTGGCTAGCTCCATTCAGTTTTAGGTTCCTTTATGTCACCTGATCAGTACAAAGGAGTCTGTTCACTTCAAAAATACCTTGGAATAAGTTTTTGATTTCTTCATAGCATTTAATCTGTGTTTTTAGAAGCGTGTGAATTAATACTTGAGACCTTCATCTCAACTAGCTCTTAAATTCTCTCTTATGTACAGCTTCATTTACAGTGAAACCTTAATTAGGTGGCCATCTCAAGGGACTAACAAAAAAATTGCTTAACTGAGGTGGTCTTCCTATGAAAGATGGCAGAGAATTGCACTCAGTATTTTAAATTAATTAAATGATACTTGGGGGAAAACTTTTAAGAGTTTACCTAATGACAGGTTTGTACAGGTTTCACTATATTGTTTTTCCATTTAGATGTTTCTCTCTTCCAGGTGAAATTCCATGTCGAAAACATAGTAGGAAAGTTTACTTGGCCTCTTTTTTGTACGCAAAGTTTCAACACCGCACAATATTTTACACACGCATAAAAAAGGTCATTAAAACAGGGGATTATAATAGGAACACTACCTTTTGGAAGTACTACAAAAGGGCCCTTAAACAATCTTATAAAAAAAGCAAAGCTTCCAAATGGTATATGCTTTGCCTATTTTATCATTTAAGCAGACGGACGGTGCTGCATACAAGCATTGCAATGGAGCTTTTAACTAAAAATTAATGTCATGCCTCAGTCACACAGCACAGTACATGCCTCGGTGAAAACAGTCTGGCTCCTCTTTGAGCTGTGGTGGGTACTTGAGAATTATACCCTTTCTCTCTGGCTAAACTGGGCCCGTTAACTGGCCCTTGATTGGAAACAGCTTCATGTACTGAATAGCCTTTTTCTTGTTTCTGATTTTTTATGCTGTTATGTGGGGCATACAGTGAAACCTTCTCATAAAATTCTGTTAAAAATTAGGGAAAAGGAAAGGTTAATAGACCATTGCTTTTTCATAGAGGGAATTTTTTACAGCTTTTCCTACAGAATTACATTTATGTTTAAGGTTGACCATGTGTTAACAGATAAATCATATCATAAAACAGTTACTGCTCAGATTTTAAACTAAATACTGATCTCTCAACCTTTTTCTTTTAAAGATATTTCACTTAAAACTAAGTAGTTAACAAAAAGCTTAAGATACCACACAGAAATATATATTTGTAGTCATCTGAACTCTAAATGTATTAATACTGCAATTTTGAGACCAGTTAACGCTCTGCATTTTTAAAGGTTAATTTTTATCAACCTTTTCTCACTGCTGTTTTGGCTTGTTTGGCTTCTGGATCCTCATAATACCTTTCTACTCTAACCATGATGCTTCTAAGAAAAAATATCAAGCATTACACTGATAAAGGCATTCCTCCAATTATATGTTTTTCTACTTTATCAAAGAACTTAGGGGAAGTTTCAGGGGTTTTTTGTTTGTGTTGGCAGCTTTGCCAGTGGGAATTACAAAGAATTTCATAGCCTAGCAAAGGGAGGACGTGACATCTCTATATCCCCAAATTATCCAGCTTTCAGCAACTTGCTCTTTTTCTTCAGTGTTACACTACAGTCCTTTATTACTTTTTCCACCAGGAAAATCTAGCAACAGTTTAATACTCAACTAAAATAAAAGCCTCCTTCTTTGTAACATTTTAAAAGCAACCTCTGATTTAAGGCTATGTAACTATGTTAAAAATTAGGCTGTCAAGTGATTAAAAAAAGGGCTTTCAAGTGATTAAAAAAATTAACCGCACAATTAAAAAAATTAACCGCACAATTAAAAAAAACGGTGTGATTAGTCTCACTGTTAATAAGAGAATACCATTTATTTAAATATTTTGAGATGTTTTCTACATTTTCAAATCTATTGATTTCAATTACAACACAGAATACAAAGTGTACAGCACTCACTCTATTTTTGATTACAAGTATTTGCACTGTAAAAAATACAAAAGAAATAGTATTTTTCAAATCACCTAATAAAATTACTGTAGTTCAATCTCTTTATCATGAAATTTTAACTTAAAAATATTTAATTATGTACAAAAAACTGCATTCAAAAATAAAACAATGTAAATCTTTAGTGTCTACAAGTCCACTCAGTCCTACTTCTAGTTCAGCCAATCGCTCAAACAAAAAGTTTGTTTACATTTGCAGGAGACAACTCTGCCAGCGTCTTGTTTACAATGTCACCTGACAGTGAGAACAGGCATTCTCATCGCACTATTATAGTTGGCATCAAAAGATATTTACGTACCAGATGTGCTAAAGATTCATATGTCCTTTCATGCTTCAACTACCATTCCAGGACACATGGTTCCATACTGATGACAGGCTCTGCTTGATAACAATCCAAAGCAGTGTGGCCCAACACATGTTCATTTTCGTTCTCTCAGTCAGATGCCACCAACAGAAGGTTCATTTTCTTTTTTTTTGGTGGTTCGGATTCTGTAGTTTCTGCATCTGAGTGTTGCTCTTTTAAAACTTCTGAAAGTATGCTCCACACCCCATCCCACTCAGATTTTGGAAGGCACTTCAGAATCTTAAACCTTGGATCAAGCACTGTAGCTATCTTTAGAAATCTCACATTGGTACCTTCTTTGCATTTTGTCAGCTCTACAGTGAAAGTGTTCTTAAAATTAACAACATGTGCTGGGTCATCATCCGTGACTGCTATAACATGAAATATATGGCAGAATGTGGGTAAAACAGAGCAGGGGACATACAATTCTCCCTCAAAGAGTTCAGTCACAAATTTAATGAACATTCTTTTTCAACGAGACTCATCAGCATGGAAGCACGTACTCTGAAATGGTGGCCGAAGCATGAAGGGGTGTCATAAGTGTGAAGTAGCCTAGAATTAGTGTTTACCTGTAAGGAGTTAAGCTAAAGGTAACCTGAAAGGTGGACAACTGACCAATGAGAAATTCCTCAGGAGACAAAGGATTTTAAGTTTCAGTTTCTCTCTGGGTCTCTCTCTGTTCACCTCGGCTATGGGATGAACACAGCTATGTCTTTCACTATAACTATACGATTCTATCAAGTACTGTAGTTAGTAAGTTTACCCTTTTTTATCACTTGGAGGGTTCTCAGTGGTGAGTGTTGGCTGGGTGCTTCTTGATATTGTAAGCTTCAGCAGAGATATCAACTGTGGGAGAAAATTGCCTCGGGGGAGAGATTTGGTTTCTGAATCCTTTTGTTGATTATGGTAGATGCTGTTCTATTGATGGTTATAAGGGATTTATTCCTTTCTTTTTTCTTTTATTAAAATCTTTCTTTTAAGAAACTGACTGCTTGTTTTTCATTGTGTAAGATCCTGGTTTTGGATCGGGCACGTCTCGCAGGATCAGGTGAGGTTTGGTTTTTTTTTTTCCTCTCAAGCTTCCCAGGGAAGGAAGAAGTTTGGGGGGTTAGTGGAAAGGGAAAGAAGGGTCCCCAAACTACCCTAGACCAAGTTTGGTGGTGGCAGTGTACCAGGTCCAGATACAGAAGAAGTTGTGTTCTGGGGAAAAACATTTTAACCCAAGCTGGTAAAATAAGCTTGGGGGGGTTATTTCTTTTTTTCATGCGGGTCCCCACATCTGTACCCTAGAGTTCAGAGTGGGGAGGCAATCCTGACAAGGGGCATACAAATGTTTAGCATATCTGGCATGTAAATACACTGCACTGCCGGCTATTAAAGTGCCATGCAAATGCCTGTTCTCACTTTCTAGTGACATTGTTAATAAGAGGAGGCAGCATTAGCTCCTGTAAATGTACACTAACTTGTTTGTCTTAGCGACTGGCTGAACAAGAAGTACGACTGAGTGGACTTGTAGGCTCTGAAGTTTTACATTTTGTTTTTGAGTGCAGATACGGAACAAAAAAAATCTGCATTTGTAAGTTACACTTTCACGACAAAGATTGCACTATGGTACTTGTATGAGGTGAACTGAAAACTACTATTTCTTTTATCGTTTTTGCAATGTAAATATTTGTAATAAAAATAGTATATACTTTGATTTCAATTACAACAAAGAATACAATATATATGAAAATCTACGAAAACATTCAAACTGCGAAATAAATTTCAATTGGCATGCTATTATTTAACAGCTCAATTAAAACTGCGGTTCATTTTTTTGAGTTAATCGTGTGAGTTAACTGCGATTAATCAACAGCCCTATTCAAAATCCTTTGCAAGACGCATTTCCCTCAACCTATCCCTCAGAAAACTACCTAGGAAAGAAGTAAACATGACAATGCCATTTGAACACATTAAACAACTAATTTTACATTTCTGAACTCTTCTATATGCAAGAATCCTATAGCACTTTATAAGCATTCTACCTTAAAATTAGCACTAAAGGGCAATACTGTTAAAGTTCACTTATGTTCAAATAATTCTCTAAATTCTCTAAATTACAGTGGTGTTAATCCATACCAATACCCAATGTACCAGCAAAATTTGGCTCTTACTACATACTTTACATGGTATTTTTACGTATAAAAAAGTTACAATACAGAAAGCCAAATTCTCTTCTCAGTTACAGTGGTGCAATCCTATTGAAGTCATATAAGGATACTGTCAATAGGGATGTACGGCTGTAACGGAGAGTAGAATATGGATTTCAACACCAACCTACTGAAAAATATATTTCAGAAGTTTCACCACAACTTTAAAGATAAATTATCTTACAAACAACTATCACAGGAGAGAAAACATTCTTCAGCATCATTACCAATTTCTCAGCATCAGCACATACATTTGGAATTATTTTGTTTTAATAAGGTATAAAATCAAATCCAGGATATGCTAGGTGGAAATAAAAGTGTACAAATGCAGATTAACCATTAAAAGGGCATTTGGATTTGTACACTGTCACTGAAGAATAAAAAGTCATAAATTATAGCATTTAATAAAATAATTAAGAAGTTTTAATTTATGTGGTGTATAATATACTACTGCTTGGTTATAACATGCATTAGGAATAAACTGTTTCAAAGTGGAAAACATAAAAACAGCATCACTTTTAAAAATCTGTAATATGTTTTTCTCCTATCTACATAACATAACTATAATGAGAACATTTCCCAGAAAGTGTTCTCTGGGCACCAGCTTTCTGGTGCTGAATAGCTTTCTATTCCACAGGTTTTTTAACCACTGCTAACAAGCAAACAGTATAAATTTTCAATATGGAGCACAAAATGTACAAGGCTGTCCTTAAGGTTTTGTTGTTATTGTTTGTTTTGGTTTTGAGTAGGAAATATATATAAAATAAAAGAATAAGAGGGAAAACTAGTTACTTTTTCAGGTGAACAAAGCATCTCTCCAAACTAGAAACCAACTGCCAAGCCTTAATGGAATACAGACAAAAAACATTAATGGTATTTCCTTGTAGTAAGCCAAAAAAATTTTCTCAGCTTTGAAGGTAATACTGTATTTTGATACCGGTCATTGGTAACACAAAACGGAGTACAGATATTCTCTCTCCCTCCTGCTTTCTCTCTCACATACATACATGTGTAATTATATTTTTCATAACTTTTTAGTGAACCTCAAAAAAGTTTAGAGTTCCACATTTAATTAAACAATGTTTTTAAAAATAAAATTGTTTACGTACAAATAAATACATACAATACATCTTATGCAAAGACTCATTTTTTTTTGCTAAGAATAGTCACATTGCCTTTAATGGATTACTCACAGTACATAGGGTTAGACATTTGTGTAATTCTTCACAGGAATATGGTGTTAATTTGAAACACGGCTATAGGCTCCTTCCTCTGATTTCCCATCAGTTATATTCTGTTTTTCAAATCTGCAAAACTTTATGTTCTCAAAACAGAAAAGCAAGTAATGTATGGTGAAGATCAATCTAGAAATACACAAACTGCACCTTGATATTATTGAAAAAACATACAAACCTCATGTATCAAAATACTGTTTTGTAGCCATTTGAATGTAAATATATTAATTCAAAGTACTTTAAGTTAGAGATGGGCCTGAACCACAAAACCAGATTCAATTTTTTCAGTAATGTAACACAAGCTGATGAGGGAAAACTTTTAAAGGAGAAGGAAAAGATGAAAAAGCAGAAAAAGAAAGAAAGAAAGAAAGAAAGAAAGAAAATAAATAAATAAATAATTGCACTAGTAGAAACTACAACAGACAACAGCACACCAAACAAGAGCACAAGGAAGTGTTTGGAAATATTAAGTAATAGCTGAGATATTCTGAGATGCGTGGAAAGAGAGGGAAAGGGCAAGTTACCATTATTGACTGAAATCAACAGTAAAACAATAACACATTATCTTTTACTATGGGACGAATCCTGCCACGTATATAGTATATGTGTAAATAATTGGGAACTGAAGCCACACGTACAGGCTCCACATTAATGCAGCCAAAACTCAACAGAACTGGGCACCGCATACAAGGTGTTGAGACGGATTCTATGTCTGTTCATAGCCTCTACAGAACTGCTCATGAAGGAGAGAGCTCGAGCAAATCTTGCTCTACAAAATTCTGTTCTCACGACAACCAACTTCTGACAGCTGCCATGGAATAGCTGAGAGAGAAGAGGGAGTCTGGAATGGATCCCAAAAATGTATTTAGAAAACAAATACTTTTGTGAGGTTAAGGGGTTTAGATATGAGAGGGTGGGTGGGTGGGATGGGAGGAGAGCGTCACTGGAAAAGGTTTCCTCTTACAACAATATTGTCATGGACTTACTTGTCCTTTAAGGGGAGATGAGTCCAGCCCCACTTTTGAAACCCTTATTCAGCTTCCCAGGTGGAGAATATGAATAATGTCACATGATAGGTGGGTCACATGGCTAAATCGGCTTTCTGGGGTATACGCAAGACCGAAGCCTGGAGGGAGTAGGGGGTCTCTGGGTAGGCAGCTTTGGGAGCTTGTGCTTGAGAAAGAGCAGGGGAAGACTCAAAGGAGCAGGAGGGCTGCATGACACACTCTACACAAAGAAATGTTCCCTAGCTGACAGGCAGAGGGCCTGTGGAATGTAAGCCTGTAGGAATCAGGAGACAACTAGGAAGGCTAGAGTTTGGAGAGCAAGTCTACTAGATGAAAGCCTCAAGAAGGACAGGACTAAGGCCCCTACACCAATGGTTCTGTGACAGTTAGGAAAGCAGGGCAGGAATTCTTGTTTCCTTTTGAAGTATAACAACAAAACTGGACCCCCAAAAGGGGTATTATATGATACATGAAAATCTGTCAAAATTAGTGGGGAACCTAAGAGAGAAGCTGAGGCAGTGGATAGCCCAAAACCAGACTCAGTAGGCACTGCTGCTACAAATGTCTATATAAGAGCAAAGCAGGGGCAGTGGACAGTGGGAGAAAGAAAAATTCTCTGGCTCCATGGGTTATGCATTTTAGTGCTGGCTGACAGCTGAGTTTTGAAGATATCAGCCAGGAGATCACTGTCTTTGTTATTCCTGGATCACTAAATAGGAACTGCCATACTGGATTAGAATTTTGGTCTGTGTAGCCCAGTTACCTATTTCTGAAAGTCGTAACATATGACACAGAAGAAGGAGAAAGAATCTCTGCTGTTCAGTCAAATTATGGAAAAACCTACCCACAGGTTGACCCCCTCAGATACGGGTTTATTTATACCTTGAAGCAAAAATGTTTATATCAAACCTAAAAAATATTCAAGTCTATCTAATATCCCTGCAGATATTCTGATTATCCCTACAAATGTCCAATCTGCCTATCCAATCCCACCAAAATCTCAGCCTCAATTATATTCAACATCAATGAATGCTAAAAAATTTATTATGCATTCGCTTAGAAAAGTACAATGGAACCCCGCTATAACGCAACAGTTGGGATCCAAAAAATCCCACTGCATTAAAAGCAGGGTCGCCTTATAGTGGGGTTTCTCTCTGTGCCCAGCAGGGGAGAGAAGCCACCGCTGCCGCCGCCAAGTGCCAAGACATAGGGACGTATGCAGGGAGCCATGGTATGATCGTGCTATAGCCGAATTCGCATTATTGCGGGGCACATTATACTGGGACTCCACTGTATTTTCTTTTATCAGTTTCAATTTTGCTTCTTTTCAATCCCTTAATTCTTTTATTATGAGAAAGGGTGTAAATACGAGTGTTCAATTTACCTTCTCTACACCCTCACATTGCTGTGTATAACTCTACTGTACCAATTCCTCATTTGTTTCCTCTCAAAACTAAAAGTCACAAACTTTTCACTCTCTCTTTACAGGGAAGTCTTTTCACACACATACCACCTTCTGTAGCTTGTCTCTGAACCTTCTTTCTATTGCTTCTATATCTGTTCAGAGACTGTTCAGCTCTGTGGAATGGATTTTCCCCTCTGCTACGGCCCTTGTACACTCTTGTAGCAGAGGCTCATAACTGGCCAGGTTTCGTGCAAAGCAGTCCACAAGGGTCTGAACTGATTACATTATTGTAAAAACTCAGAGATTCTTGAAGTTGATTTTTGTCCTTTAATTTGGAAAAATCCAAACTTATGGATTCTATAACTTTTATCATATAGAGAACAAAAAGTGACACCACAGATGACTAGCTTGGTTTTCAGAATCAGAAGGGATAAATTTTTTCAGAGCAAGTTCCTGAGAGAGGAACATAAACAGAATCAAGAGATGAACCACGATTCTTTTAAGAATGACCCAGAAGCAAAAGGGAGCAGTAGAACAGCATATAGAATAGCAGGCAGTGCATAAAATGGAACAGCCACATTTTTTTAGAAGAGTAGTTGTAAAAGACTACAGTGACTTTGAATATTTGAACAATGACTGATGTCTCTTCATATGACATTATATGAAAAATGATAAAGACTGCTATCAGGTAAGCTGAACCAAATGTTTGGCAAGGCATTCAACGACTGTAGGTTTAACAGACAAATAAAAATGAAGCAAAGATTGATATTGCAGAAAATTCTTCCTAAAAATCATACCATAAAATCAGAGTAGGAATGTTGGGATCAATCTTCCCAATCTTCATTAAATTAGTACGTAGACCATAAAAGAAAGCTACAAAGATTCCCACATTCTAGAAGATTGGGAACTGGCTTTGAAGATAAATCAGGGTTAATAGAAGCTATTTTCTTAAAGTCAGAGGGGAGATTTAGGTACAATTAATTCAGTTAATTGGCAATTTAAAACTGGGATTAAGTAGAAGGCAAAGTTAAAAACTGCTTAAAAAGTAGGTTTTCCACAAATTGATTTTTAATCTGCGAAGATTGAAGATTGTGCAGGAATTTAGGAATGAAATCTTGTGGATTTTGGAGGGGGAAATATCCTGCCTGAAAAACTGGGTTTTCATAACCATTGATTCCAAAGCTACATTGAACAGAAAGGAAAAGAAGACACAATTCTTATTAGTTCCTTTCTGCAGTATAAAGGAGGTAGGGGTTGCTCATAGTAACTGAAACAAGAGGATTGTACACACTAACACATTATATTAATTAACAAAAGATTAGCCAAATTTAAATTTCCTAAAGCTAAAAATAGGCAAGGATAATCAATTATGTCAAATGATAACTAAGCAGAAACTGTTAGCAAGGAAGCATCTTAGAGATTTTATTCTGGTTTCTCAACAGTATGTATTTTTGAATGTTACCAAGGTGGTTTAGTGGAGGCAGGCCTTCTTTGAAACTACTTGAAAAGTGCTTCAGGCACAATTTTGAAATCAATATTGAGGAAGACTAGACCTAAAGTTCACCCATGTAAAGACATCCTTACTATTTAAGTGACTATGATTACATCTGTCTTCATTCAAGCCAAAGATGTAAAATTTCTTTAAAAACTTTAGCAGAGAGTCTTGAAGAACAAGCACAAATTATTAAAAGATTCACAAAATTCTGACCGAAACACAATCAAGCCTTGCATTTGTTTTAGGATATTTATATGATTATTTGAATTAATTCTCCTGAGAACTCATGATCAAGGAATGTCTATTGCGATAAGGAAGCAGAGTTGGTGGGGAGGGGGGCGGTTTCTCCAACAAAATTGATTCCTTCAACTACTTCAGATTTGTACAAGCTTTCACAGCTAGTTTAGAAACAGACTTGGAGTCCAAAGTGACAATAGTGAAGTTATTTATTCATTTAAGACTGTTTGCTAGCATTTTATTTGCATTTACCTCCTCACCGTATTTCATTCTGTTAATATAAAATTCAATGAATCAGAAAACTTACTATATTCATGTTTCAGTTTTATTGATCTGTTTTGAGGTCCAATATCTTGGGATCAGATGCATCTGTCCTACAGAGCTTCACATATCTTCCTCAAGCTCAGGTCTGTTTTAGGAAACAGTCTTGTTTTCTTTTTAGAAGATCAACTAACCTGGGCACCTTTAACAATGGTTACCCTAAAAGTGACCTGCAAAGGGTTGTTTTTATTTTTAAAAAATTTGGAGAACTGGATATTGGGGAACCACCATTTCAGGTGGTTGTATGTATGGTGAGTTTTTTTGTTTGTTTGAATTTAACTTTTTTAAAACTTTAGAGACTTCAGAAATGTTAAGCCTGGCCTTCCCTAGCCTCCTTGGAAAAATTCCTGGGAATCTCAGAGCAAGTTTTAGCTCTTTTGAGCTAAGATCAATGCGTAGTGTCTGTTCTTATCAGTTTAATCTGGTTTGACTGATGCTTTAACATTTGATCACAAGATGGAGTCTCCTGCTGCCATTTTTGAAAAAATTGATGCTGCTTTGAAGATGTACTCGACTGCTGGTCCCTTGGAAGAAGACCTTGATCCGAAGAGGGATTCTCTATGTGCTCCAGCGAGGTCTCCAATCCTAACTTCAGCTGCTGCTGCTTTTCCCCCATTTTCTATTTCCAGGAAAGCCCAACAGAAGACCACACTTGGCATTGCAAAGACGACAAGGATCGACAGCAAGAATGAAAAACTCCGCACTTGGATGACAAAAAATCCCAGTGATATCTTTGCATGGAGACCTAGCACCCCAAGGCTGGCTTTGTGGGACCTCACATCCAGGAGCAACAACATTTCATCAGCTCTCCAGGAAGAGGAATCCTTGAGTACTGTTCCCACTGCCCAGGACCAGGATGCTGATTACTGCCCTGCTAGGAAGGCTGCCACCAGAGGAGCCCTGCCAAAGACCGAGGACCAGGAGGATGCAGCCGGAGGAACCCCCCTGATGACCCAGAACCAGGAGGCTGCTGCCAGAGGAGCCCCTCCGATGACCCAGGACCGGGAGGCTGATCGCTCTCCTGCAGAGAAGGCTGCTACCAGACGAGCGCCACCGATGATCCAGGACCAGGATGCCAATCGCTGCCCCGCTGCTCCAGTGAGGGATGCTTCCATGGGATCCACCTCCTCAACCCAGGACCCTGAAGCTACAGACCATCCTGCTGCCTGGAGGAAGACCGCTCCAAGGGGAACACACTCCACAGCCCAGGATCTTGATACCACAAGCTGTCCTTCCAGGCAAAGAGACATCATGGCCAGTGAGCCTGGACCCCACCCAGGAGCGACTCCGCCTCCTCAAGCTTCTCTACCAGACCGAGAGGAACCACCTGGTGAGGTTACAGGCACAGCAGAGACCCGTCCCACAGAGGGTGAGGCAGGGGAGGATGACTGCATCTACCTTCAGTACCCGATCCCTACAGGCCGCCTCCTCTGTCCCTTCTGCGTTCCTTCCCGTGGAGTCCGGACCCTCGGGGCCCTCAGCAAACACGCTCGGAAGACACACAACAAACGAATCGCCTTCCGATGCAGCCGTTGTGATCTACCCTTTGAGACGCAAAAGAAATGCAAGCACCATCAAAGCACGTGCAAGGGACCCCTCACAACGGCAAAGGACAATCCCACTGACACCCTGAAGGTTCCAACCCTGACTCCCACCGATGCTCCACCTCCAACACCCCAGCCAGTGTTCCAAGAGCCGCTGCACGTAAGCGGGGACCAACGGCCAACCGAGGGAAATGCGACTCCTGTCTCGAGGACTGATCAACAAAACGACACCACCAAAAAACGCAGCCCTGTCTCCAGAATCCCCATGCTGGACCCTGCCATGAGGAGAATTACTGCTACCTCACAAGTCAGCAACCTCAGCAGATACCTCAGTGACTTCCTAGAGTCCGTCCGGCACAGTACGGATATGAGACGAGGCAGCGCTCCCCCGCAGGTACCCTCATGCCGCCCTGCCATAGGAACAATTAACACCACCCCCCGGGTCACCGAGCAACATCTAGCTAAAGGAGGAGCCTCCCGCAGCCCCCAGGTCACACGGCTGGACCCTGCCCCCACGAGACCCAACACCTCTTCCAACGTTGCCCAACGAGACCCGGATTGCCAAAAATCCCCTGCTCCACTGAGGACCCCCCAGCTGGATACTGCCTGCAGGAGAACCAGGACCATGCCCAGCACTTCCAGACATGACTCTGCCCCTCAAAAGTCCAACACTGGTGCTTCCAGAACCCCACTCCCTCCCGGAAGATGCAGCACTGCCTCGGAGACACCGAGAGCTGCCCACACGACCGCAACAGGACCCACACCCCAAGACCCACCTGACCATCGTACCCCAGCCCGAGAGACAACAGAGCCGCAGACCGCCCCTGTAGCACCTGAACCTGTGGAGATAGCATGACAGGAGGAGCGACGGCCACGAGCAAGGGTTGCCACACCATGGCAATCCACCTGGACGGAGGAGCTGGCAAAGGTGGACAACTTCGAGGACTTTGACACCCTGATGGACAGGCTGACCACAGAACTATCTGCAGAAATCACAGCCGGAAGAAGGGAACCCCAGGAAGGCACACGGACCACCTCCAGGTTCCCCGCACTGAGCCTTAACAACACCAGACAAGGCAGGAGAGGGAATGCCGGCCGCAGCTTCGACCCGGCAGCTGCATCCCGTATCCAGAAGCTATACAGGACAAACCGCCCGAAAGCCATGAGGGAGATCCTCGACGGGACCTCCTCTTACTGCACCATCCAGCCTCAGAGACTCTACTCGTACTTTAAGGATGTGTTCGATCTCGAAGCCCAGACCGACGCACAATGCCCAGAGTGCCTCCCCCCGCTACCCCGGATTGACCTTACGGAGTACCTGGAACGAGATTTCTCCCCACAGGAGGTGCTGGCAAGGCTCTCAAGGACCAAAAACACTGCCCCTGGAAAAGATGGCATCCGCTACAACATGCTGAAAAAGCGAGACCCTGGCTGCTTAGTGCTTGCTGCCATCTTCAACAAATGCAAGCAGTTCCACCGCACCCCTCGCTCCTGGAAAAAGTCCATGACAGTTCTCATCCACAAAAAAGGTGAATGAGATGACCCCGGCAACTGGAGGCCCATCTCCCTCTGCTCCGCCATCTACAAGCTGTACGCCAGCTGCCTCGCGGCAAGGATCACGGACTGGTCAGTCTGCGGGGGTGCAGTCAGCTCAGCACAAAAGGGCTTCATGTCCTGCGAAGGATGCTATGAGCACAACTTCCTCCTTCAGACGGCCATCCAAGAAGCCAGAAGGTCCAGGAGGCAGTGTGCCGTAGCATGGCTTGACCTGACCAACGCTTTCGGGTCCATACCCCACCACCACATCTTTGCCACCCTGGGAGAGTTCGGGATGCCGGAAACCTTTCTCCAGATCCTCCGGGACCTCTACAAGGACTGCACCACCACCATCCGCACCACGGACGGAGAGACGGACGCCATTACCATCCGCTGTGGCGTGAAACAGGGCTGCCCCCTCAGCCCCATCATCTTCAACCTGGCCATGGAACCGCTCATCCGAGCTGTCTCCAGCGGCTCAGCCGGCTTCGACCTGTATGGCAAGAGAATCAGCATCTTGGCCTATGCGGACGATCTGGCCCTGGTCGCCGACAGCTCAGAAAGCCTCCAGGGGATGCTCGACATCGCCAGCCGAGCCGCCGAGTGGATGGGTCTCCGCTTCAACCCCCGAAAGTGCGCCTCCCTCCACGTCACAGGCAATGCCAAGGCTCTGGTCCAAGCTTCCCAGCTCCTGATCCAGGGCGAACCCATGGTCTCCCTGGAGGAGGGGGAGGTATACCAACACCTGGGGACACCCACAGGAGTCCGCGTCCGACAGACCCCCGAAGACACCATCACAGAGATCCTGAGGGACGCAGCCCAAATCGACTCCTCCTTGCTCGCCCCCTGGCAAAAGATCAACGCTCTCAATACCTTCCTGATCCCCCGCATCTCCTTTGTCCTCAGGGGATCAGCCGTAGCCAAGGTGCCCCTGAACAAGGCCGATAGCACCCTCCGGCAGCTGGTGAAGAAATGGCTCTACCTTCCCCAGAGGGCCAGCGCCGACATCATCTACATTTCCCACAGGCAGGGTGGTGCCAACGTACCTCGGATGGGTGATCTGTGCAACATAGCGGTGATCACCCACGCCTTCCGCCCCCTGACGTGCCCGGACCCGACGGTGAGGAGCATCGCGGAGGAAGCCGTACGGAACGTAGTCAGGAAACGAATCATCAGGACCCCCTCTGAGCAGGACATCGCCACCTACCTCAGCGGCTCCCTGGAAGCCGAATTTGGGAGAGAGGGAAGAGATCTGTCCTCTCTCTGGACCCGTGCCCGTAACGCCTCGAGACGCCTAGGGAAGAGGATCGGCTGCCGCTGGAGTTGGTGTGAGGAGCTAGGAATACTAGTGCCGCGCATAAAGACCCCGGACCACACCATCGTCACCCCGACTGCCAGATCAATGCTGGAAAGGACCCTGAAAGACACCATCCGCTGCTACTACGCCGAGAACCTGAAGCGGAAGCCAGACCAGGGCAAGGTGTTTGAGGTGTCCAGCAAGTGGGATGCCAGCAACCACTTCCTTCATGGGGGCAGCTTCACCAGGTTCGCTGACTGGCGGTTCATCCACCGGGCCCGACTCAACTGTGTTCCCCTCAACGGAGCCATCCGCCATGGCAACCCGGACAAGCGCTGCAGGAAGTGCGGTTACGCCAACGAGACCTTGCCCCACGTCCTGTGCGGATGCAAGCTGCACTCCAGAGCCTGGCAGCACCGCCACAATGCCATCCAGAACCGGCTGGTGAAAGCCATCCCACCATCCCTGGGGAAGATCTCTGTCAACTCTGCCATCCCCGGGACAGACAGCCGCCTGCGACCTGACATAGTCGTGACCGACGCAGAGAAAAAGAAAGTCCTCATAGTAGACGTCACGGTGCCATTCAAAAACCGGTCACCGGCCTTCCACGAGGCCCGAGCACGGAAGTCGCTGAAATACACCCCGCTGGCCGACATCCTGAGAGCTCAGGGCTACGAGGTGCAGCTCCACGCCCTGATCGTAGGAGCCCTGGGCGCATGAGACCCCCAGAATGAGCCAGTACTGAGAGCGTGCGGAGTTGGACAGCGCTACGCCCGGCTCATGAGACGGCTCATGGTGTCTGACACCATCAGGTGGTCCAGGGACATATACACTGAACACATCACAGGACATCGTCAGTATCAGGTCGAGTAGCCGAGACCACCGGCCAGGGAAGCAACCCACCCCACCTTTCCTGACAAACAGAGGGATGCACCCCACCCATATACTTATCGCCTGCACCGCCACGGACTTGGACTCTCGCTACACACCATGGGTGGCGTACCCGAATGCACCTATACACTAACGCTTTCAAAAACTCCCAAACCCCAATCTGGATCTGTGCTGGATATGAAATATGCATGTACTGTGAAAACCCTGAAGCTTTTACATACAATCGCCCATAACCCCAGCCTGACTCCAGATGTCCAGCACCTTACTTCTTAACTTGTGCATGTTTTCATTTTTTTTAACATTAGTTTTAATAAAGTTTTAAGCTTTCGCACTTTAAATGAAAAAGGTGGGGTACTGAATCTTTCACAATGATGCACTTTCTCCAAAATGTTCATTTATTGTTTAAATAAAATAGGTGTTACGAACAACAACATGTCTGGTCCTATGCCATTAAAGTCAACGAGACCCTTACCACTGATTTCAGTGGGGATTGGATCACACCCAAAAAGAGCTTTAAGCAGTCTGACTAAAATACCTTTTCTGTTCAATTGCTCAGTTTTACTTTTCTGAGTATGGTGATGTCAAAATTTCCCTTTAGAATCTTCCAGAGGTAAGTCTAATGTTGTGATTTAGACTTGGATACAGACCCATTTACAAATGTATAAACCCCTTTTTGTACTGCCTCTGAATTTGGCTCATCCAGTTTCACTGAGTCTGCGTCTAAAATGGTGCTGCTGACATGCTGAAGAGCTGGAAGACAGGGTATAACAAAAAAAGCCTCTAACAAGACAATACTTTAATAAGTAGTCCACCTCCTTTGTCAACTTACACCTTCTTCTGTCTCTTGGGTACGTAAATTAAACCAAATTGACCTCCCTTATACTCATACATACACATCTAAGGAAGTCTAGATTGGTCACATTTACACATTACAGCTTCTTTGCACGTTAGCAACTCCAAGTCAGACTTCCTTATACCTGCTTATATTCTCTGGCCAATGAAGCAAACATGAACAAACTGAAAATGAAATAACTAGAGACCTAATCAGATCAAAAGCAGAAGATCCAGGTGCTACTGGATAAGCCTACTGTAAAGGCAGCTTCAAAAAACAGCAACTTCTTTAAATCCCTAAAGAGAGCCATTCTAGACCTTTTAACTTGGAAAAAGTTACAAAGGCGCAAGTCCAAATGCAGAGTTTCTCTCACCCTACAAATTCTGAGGAACAGACACATCCTGGCAGTTTAATAGAGGTTAACCCAATGGTCTGGGAATTGGTTTGACTTTGAGCCAATGCTATTAGGAATCTGTACAAAATTACAGCTGTCCTGTGCAAAGAGGACTATCACGGAATGCTTCAGAGGTATGTTCTTCCAGACAGATTGTGTTCAACCAACCAAGGTTTAATTTTGCAACTTAACAATGATACTAAACATTTGTCCCAATCCTAACACATATTTATAGAAAAAAGGGAAAGCCTGTTAAAAATGTGTAAGCAGTGTCAGGAATGAGATCTATTCTGACATCTGGTGGTGAATTATGGGAATTTCAGTGAGTTATGGAAAATAACTTTGGGGCTGATCAATTTGCATAGACACACCCACCGCGCCTAGCCTGAGCTCACAGCAGCCCACATGGCCACTTCGGCTGATGAGGGAGCCCCAGTTTCTATGTTATTGGGGCAGGAATGATAAAGTGATGTTACCCTGATTATGTGAATGAAGGACTATGGACATGTACTTGGCCCTTGTTATGATGGAGGGACTCGCCATCATCTAGGTAGCACTCACTGGGCAAGGGACAGGTGTTTCAGAACACTCTGAGATTGAGAGAGGTTGTTGACAAGCACCTATACCTTTTGGTAAGGGTTCTGTCTGGGGGCCCCACAGGGCTATGGCACCCTGCCTCTCTCCACTGTGGAATGTCAGAGTTAAATTTTGCTTCCATTAGGAGCCCTGGGTTCAGGCTGCTGAGCTGAAACCACTTCAGGCTCACTGGTGCACCTGCACTAAGGCTCCCCTACTATATGCTGAAATCACTTAAGAGCTGAAATCTTCTAAGAGCTAAAGAAATCACTGAGCACTGTCTTAAGGCGGGGGGGCCTGAAAATAGTGCAGAGTGGCTGGTGCAGCAGAGCCGTCCATGTGTCAGCTAGCGGAGTAGTTGGTGCTGCTGACGTAGTGGCTGGTGCAGCAGATCAGTTCATGTGTCAGCTAGCAGGACGGCTAGCGGAGTAGTTGGTGCTGCTGGCAGAGTGGCTGGCGCAGCAGAGCAGTCCATGTGTTGACTAGCAGAGCTGTTTGTGCTGCTGGCGGAGTGACTGGCGCCGCAGAGCAGTTCGAGTATCGGCTAGCAGAGCAGCTAGCAGATCAACTGGCAGAGCGGTTTGTGGGATGGCCAGCGGAGCAGAGCGGCTTACGGTGAGGGCTGCAGCGGAACCCCCCGCAGAGGCAGCGCAGTTGGCCTCGGACCACATAAGGTGCCCCTTGCCCTACCCTCCATTTCCACCCAGGCTGGGAGGTAAGACTCTGCAGATTAACTCTAGAACTCTGCACTGACCAGGAATAGAGACTCTTGGGCTGTTGGACTTTTGGGACTATTGGGTGATTTTTGGATTGCTGGACTCCAGAGGCTTTTGGGCTGTGGGACTTTTGGGGACTTTGGGTGATTTTTGGGTTACTGGACTCACGAACCTAAAGGAGGGAACACAGCCCAATCGGCTGGGGTGGGGGTTTGCTCAGGGGCTGGTTTATGACCCTAGTTTTGGTGTTTTTCCCAATTTGATGTCGTCATTTATCTCATGTTAATAAAGATTTTCTGATACACCGATCTGTGCTTGCGAGAGGGGAAGTATTGCCTCTTTGAGGCGCCCAGGGGGGTGTCAGGTCACTGGGTGGGGGCTCGAGCCAGTTTTTCCTTGTGTTGTTGAGAAGGGACCCCTATGTACTGAACCCGGCCCTTGCTGCTATTAACCCGGCCTGGCAGAAGGGTTATAAATGTAAAGACCAGCCACTATGGACCTCATACTGTCATATATTGAATGCATCTAGGATGAGCTGGATAGAAAAGCAAAAGCTCTAAAAAAAATATCCACAGAACATGGAGTCTTTGCAATAACCCTCCTAAAAATCTAGAAATGAACTGGATCAATGGGTTACCTTGGGAGGCAAAAGAGTGGAGAAGCAGAATTCCTAGAATCTGGCAAACCACCATTCACACCAGGAGGGATCTTTATTTTATTTTTTGACTGAGTAAGGAAGAGGAACATAGGCATTTTTACTGAAAACTACTGAACAAAATATTCTATATAGCATTTGGCTAGTAAATGCTTTGAACTTGTCTAAATTCCAAATAAGTAAATTAATTTAAAATAACTCTTTAAACATTTGCAGTATGTATTAAGACATTCAACCTGACTGAAAGACCTGCCCCCACTCCTAAGTTTCAGAGCCCAGGCTCCACTCTACATATCTATTTTTAGCACACAGCATGAGCCACACAAGCCTGAGTCAGTTAGACCACGGTTGGGCAAACTACGGCCCGCGAGACCATCCGATCTGGCCTGCGGCCCCTCCCCTGGAGCCGCACAGCGCAGGCATCAGGAACCACTGCGGGGCCGGGGCTGTGCCCTCGCCCCGGCCCCCGAGCCATGCCTCACCGCACGGGCAGCGCTCTGAGGGCCAGGGCTGTGTGCTTGCCCCTCCCCCAGAGCCGCGCCACGCGGGGAGCGCTCCGGGGGCTGGGGATGCGTGCTGGCCCCTTCCCCGGAGCCACACTGTGCAGGCAGAGCTCTAGGGGCCGGGACTGCATGCTCCCCCTCTCTCCCCAAGCAGCTATGGTAAGAGGGGGATGGGGGGTTCCAGGGTGGTGGTTGGGGGGGGCCTTTGGAAGGGGCAGTCAGGGAGCAGGGTGGGTTGGATGGGATGGGGTTCTAGGGTGGTGGTTAGGGGGTAGGAAGGTGGATAGGGGTTGGGGCAGTCAGGGGTCAGGGAGCAGGGGAATTGGGTAGGGTTGGGGAATTGGGTAGGGTTGGGATCTTGGGGGGTGGTTAGGGGTCTGTGGAAGGGGCAGTCAGGGGACAAGGTGGGGGGGTTTGGATGAGTCAAGGATTCTCAGGGGGGCAGTCAGAGGGCGGGACCTGGGAGGGAGCTGGATTGGGGGCAGGGCCTTCCCTACCCTGCCCTCGATATAATTTCGAAAACCCGATGTGGCCCTCGGGACAAAAAGTTTGCCCACCCCTGAGTTAGACCCATGGCAGAGCTGGTGTCTTCTTTGCTGTGTAGATGTACCCTAAGCCTGATTATTAACACAATCTGGAGCAGAACAATTCTGCACCACCATAGCCCTCCTGCGGTTGAGCAGAATATGGTTTTCCTTACTGAACTGCTATTGTGAGACTCTCTCATTAGCATTAGAAAAGCTATAGCAGATAGGAAAGTCTATTCATAGTAATGGGGGAGAAAAAGGGAGGGCTCTCTCCTTAATGTTACTCATGAGGAGATATTTTTCTGTGGATAACACTTAGATTGTTGAGTATGTCCTAGGATGTGCTTGAGAGATTCCATTAAAGACCCTGAATGCTTTTCACCTGAGTCTGAAACAAGTCCATGTTAATACAGGTTTCTCCCCACTGAACTTCCCCTCTACAGACCATTTCCTTTTACTTTGGAATTAACTAACACCACATCAGGGGGAAAAAAAAAAAAAACGAAAAAAAAAACCAAAAAACAAAAACAAAAAAACCCACCCCCCCTGCTAAAAATAAGAAACAAAAAAAACCCACTACTGATGCTGAAGTTTAATAATATCCTCAAATTACTTTGCTAATAAACCAACCAGGAGGCAAGGTACAGACCCTGCTATGAGGAACGCACAAACTAAATAATCACAACCACCTGCAAAGTTCCATGCTCCAGGTAATAAATTCTCTGTGATCTTAACACAGATTAAAGAATAAACAACCCTGTCTAAACAGAATTTCCAACACCACAAGAATTGTTGATTGTAAGTAATTTTAGTGCATCATTTCTAATACTTTCCCTCCTATCACTAGTCTGTTGCTGGGAGTATGGTTTCACTATTTGCCAGTCTAACAGATGGGTTGGAGGGAAGAAAACCAATATGCCACAGGAAGGTAGTGCTAGAGTCTTCTACTCAATCCCAATCACCTCTGTGGTTTTTGTTTGTGTTTTTTCTTAGGCAGTTGGGGGCAAATGTGGATCCACTTCAGGCTACATGATATTTCTTATCCCAGGTTAAGTTATGGAATGACAGGTAGGTAGGTAATTCCTTTGTGTCACTGTAGCATCTGATTAGATGTTGATAATATGGCAATCTAGCTGGACAAGGGACATAACTGTGTGAATAGGCACAAAAGGGGAAATCCTGGCTCCACTGATGTCAAGGGCAAAACTCCAACTGACTTCAGCATGGCCAGGATTTCGCCTTATGTATCTACTTCTACATCTCCACATCTTTCCCCTCCACCTCTCAAACCAGTAAACATAAGGAAGGAGCAGCTCTTACTGTTTCAGTCTGGTTCCTCTTCAGTGCTGGATCATGTACCACCAACATCAAAGTCAACATGTCTCTGATGTAGCTGTCCATCTTCAGTGGTCCATTGCAAGTCTTCAGGAGTTAGTATGGGAGGATTTAGATTCCTAAATCCCTCAAAATTGCAACTTCCAACCTCATTTGTGGTTGGTCCTGTGCTCTACTTCCTTCAACCTCAGCTCTATCACCGTCCTCTAAAAGCTATTATATTGGACATGACCCCATCATTGCCATTGTCCACAATTGGGGCAAGAATCCAACTTGCTAGGATCAGCTAAGTATCTCCTTGTTTGTGACAAAATCAACCAGAGATATTAAGAATACGTGGTAACATTTGACACTGAAAACTGTTTTGTTTCTTCTCCTCTGCTGTTTTAGTGACCATGTTTCTGCTCCACAGTCATCCTCACTACCACACTGAACACCTGTATCTTAGTTCTCAGACAAACATTCTGCCTTCCAGATGGAGGCCTTTAAAGATGCTGAAATACTACTGATGCAAAACCAATCCGATGTGTGGCTTCTTTGGATATAGAACCTCCTGCTATCAACCGACTACCCAAATACTGTAGATATAACTATTCACCCATTCAATATAATTGGTAGTTACATGCAGCATCAGCAGGCCACTCATTTCTGTTTTATAGGAGGCACACATAGCTTTGATTTTATCACCACTAATCTTGCATCCTCTAGATTGTGGAGTTTTTCCACAGCTCTTCGAGCATTATCTGCAGCTGGTCAGTAGTCTCTCCCAGTAAGGCAATACCATCTGCATACCTGAGATCCTCTAAAGATGAATCTTTGAATTTCACATCTCCTACTTGGCTCAATAAGGTTTGTCAATAGATAGTTTATTAAGAATATTAACTAATATAGGTGAGAGAACACATCCTTGGCATGCTCCTGATTCTACTGAAAACCAGTCTATAATACAACTGTTGACCTTCACACAGCTAAATATTCCATGGTTCAGTTCCACCAAGAGGCACATTAATTCCTGACACACCTCATAGTGGTAGCAGTATCATTAATGATGATCAATGTAATGAGTCAAAAGTGGCAGTAAAATCACTTTACAATACCATTCCACAAAGCCTATATAGCATGGAGCGTAGATCAACCTGTACAGAAACAACAGTGGTTGTCTCTCATTTTGGGGCTGAGAAAACATTTTCAGCAGGTTCAGTTGCATGATCATAAACACTTTCCCAGGGACTAACACCAGCATTATTCCCCCATAACTTGAGTTTGCTCATGGCTCTCCTTTTTTTGAAAAAAGGGTTGATGCAGCCCATTTTTCAATCTTCTGGAATGTGACCAGTTTTCCAAATTTAAATCAATATTATGAAGCTCGTTATCTAAATCCAGGACTCCACTTTTTAGCAGTTCTAATGAAACATCATCATGACCAGGTGCTTTATCATTTCGTAACTGTTTGACTGTTAGCATCACTTCCTCTAACGTCACTGGCATGTTTTTTGCTGGGTTAATTTCTGGATGAAGTTGCAGTTTATATAGCACTCAATTAATCAATTCACAAAAATGTTCATGTTGACACTTGTGTATCAATATCCTGGAAGTATTTTCCATTTTTGTCCTAAACCAGTATAAGCCACAAGAATGGCCATCCAGCTAGTAACTTCAAAAGTCTTACATACACATTTCTTGTCATGTCTTTCAGAGGCTCTCACTCAGTGCACTGCACCATGCTATTTCGCCACAGATTAGATCGAGATTCTCAAACTTTTTTTACTGGGCTCGCCTTTGAAAATATTTCATGGTATATCTGACCCCAAAAAGTGATAGGAAATTACTGTATATGCTCACAGGAGCATATTCATGGTATTTCCACCTTTGTTTCTACACTGTTGCTGAAAGCAGTGCTGCCTTCTCCAGCCACCCAGCCCTTTCAGAGCTGGCTGCCTGGCAGGCATCTGTCACTCTCTGGCCACCCAGAACCACCACTAGCAGCAAAGGAGAAGTAAGGGTGGCAATACCATACTATGCCACCCTTACTTCACCCCCAAATTTGGTATAGCTATTTAAAGCTCACTCAGTGTCTGTGGCTAGAACCCACAAATACTCATTTCTTCTGTATCAGCCCTTGTATATGAAGGTACTCCCCAGAGAAATGTTTTATAGCCAAGTCGCAAACCCCCTAACAAACAGTGTTTATGATGCAAATACTGACACAATCTGAGTCATGGTGGTAATTCTAGCAGAACTTGGTGACACCTATTAGTATGTGTGTGTGTGTATATATTATGTATATATATGGAAGCACAGACTGTGTTTTCATCTGTTGGAAAGTGCACAGCACACTTTGGAAATCCCCACACTAAAAATAATATTTACAACATTTCTCTCTAAAATTTTTATTTCCATATATTCAAATTAAGTTACTTTCTGAAAAAGGAAAGTGACTAAAAAAAATAACTGAATCAAGTACAAAGTTAAAACATCAAAACTGCCATCAAGTATGTATATACTCACTAATATAATCTCTCTCTACTTTGAAATGAAAACCAACTCAACAATTCTGACAGTGCAAAAACCCAGCACAGCTTCATAAAAAGCACTGCTGCTGTAAAGTAGGTCCTTTCTTAGAAACTGAGCAGACACAGCTCTCATTTATTATTTAGGGTGTCTTGTGCCCATGTCAGCTCCTGATTAATAATTAAAATTAATCTCATTATGGCAGATTTCATTACAGGATAATTTAATTAAATGATGAATTGGCTCCCAGATGTCACCATTTGTGCCATCCTTTAAATAATGCTGATGATGACACAGATTTGCCAGGTGGATCAATTAACAGATTTTGCAAATTTACCAGCAGTACTGGCCATCGCTCACTACTTTTGCTACAGACACACATGAAGAAAGACGGTACACAAAGGTGTCAGTTGGAAATTTTTTTTTAAAAAAAGGGTTTTCAAATTTATTAAGCAAACAAGACTTCTAACAGTGCCCTTGGGGAGAAGGTGTACTAGGACTTCAAAGGGAAACCATTGCTTACCCTCCAAGACTAGACAGTGCTCCAAAGACAGTCAGGCAGTTTTAAAAGTGAAGTTTAGGATAGAGACCTGAATTGAGCTAGTTTAAGACTCCAAATTCAGCTGCTTAAGATTTTAGGTGAGGGGGTAGAGAGTGATGAGGGAAGAGAAAAGGAAGAAAAGAGAGAAAGGTATCTTCAGGAGGAGAAAATGATAGCTATAAACTGCTTCGCCAACTTTTCAGGGTGCATTAGTAGTGAGTGGGCCAATCCTTACTTTTATTGATTGAACGCTGCTATTACAGTTGATTTCTTAATTTTTCATTTAATGACAAAAATCTTTTAAATAAAGTCTTATGGGGTTCTGTGCAATGTATCCTTTGATTATCAGATATAACGCACTGGAGAAAATAGAAGAAATGCCTTTTCCCTACTATTCTGAATATTTTATATGATCCTGGTTTTATTCTCCCTATTAAAAATAAGTAAAATAAATAATTTGGCTTCAATTTAGTTTTTTTGATGGAAAGCAAGACATCAAGTAGTTGCTGAAATGTCAACTAAGGTGAATAGAAAGCCAAGACAGCCATGATAATAGGGGCCAGGAAGACGGAAGTGATAAGGTTCTCTCATAAAACCAGGATCATATAAAATATTCAGAATAGTAGGGAAAAGGCATTTCTTCTATTTTCTCCAATGTGTTATATCTGATAATCAAAGGATACATTGCACAGAACCCCACAAGACTTTATTTAAAAGATTTTTGTCATTAAATGAAAAATTAAGAAATCAACTGTAATAGCAGTGTTCAATCAATAAGTTAATAGGGCTAAGTTTACATTGCTAAAGTTGCCTGAGGCACCGTCAATAAACTACTAATTCAAAACCTGCTATGTCTTAATGTTTTTCTAAAGGATAAGTTAATATAAGACACATACCACTTATGCTAAAGTTCGTGATCAGTAAAATGCACCGAAGAAGAAAAGTATGTTAAAGGTAAAACTACAGCTCTCTGCTTCCAACAGCAGCTCATCCACAAGGTAACTCCTTTAAAGATCCATTTCGCAGAAGAAAAACCTGCAGCTTCCTTCTCAGAGCCTGTAATGTTACCTGAAGAGCTCATGTAAAAGTAAAACTGGCAAATTTTATATTTTAAAGCTGTAACTGCAGTAGGGGTTCTGATATGGACTCAAAACCATTCAGGCTTTGCTGCAGGTTTGTCAACAAAAACCCTCAATGGAACTGTGATCTTAGAATTCACCACTGTTTGTATTCCTGTAGGCAACAGACACTGCTACAGATTGTATAAAAGTCATGTAGTCTACATCTACATTATGTCCTGGGGAGTCGTCAAGCTAGCACGTTCATAAATACCATCGTAGCTGCAGTAACACTGATAAAGGCATGGCTGAGATGTACCAAATCATACCCATCATTTTCAGGCAGGTATGTACTCAGCCCAGCTCAGCTGTACCTTTGCTGCAGCTATCGTGATCTCAGTTACACTGGCGCTAACTTAATGAGAGCTAGTGTAACTATGCATACACAAACAAGGAAATCAGAGTCAGGAATCCCTTTCTTGGAGTCAGACAGCAAAGGTGTCTCAGCCATTCTTGGGGCAGGAGCTGGTGATGCCAGAAACTCCTTTATAACTTTTAGTCCAGTGGTTAGAGCACTCTCCTAAGAGGTGTAGGAGACCCCTGTCCAAATTTTTCTCCCCATCAAAGGAAGCAATTGAAACTGTCAATCCCACATTCCAGGTGAACATGCTAACCACCGGGCTAAAAGTTATAAGGGAGGCACCACAACCATCTCCAACAATGGCATAGGCACCTAAGCTGTCTGACTCCAGGAGAGGGGATGTTTTGTGGATCACATGGGTGCTTAACACTGAGGTTTAGGCACCTAATTCCCTTTGTGGATCTGGGCCTAGGAGATTCAGGAAGTTTGAATGTTCATTAATCACTTGTGCAAGGACCTGATCTGGTCCCATTGAAATCAACAGCAGATATCTTATTGATTTCTATGGCAGCAGCATTGAAGCATGGTAAATTTAATGCCAATCCTCCTTCACCGTCTTCCCCTCAGCTATCTACTCTGAGCTGCAGATTACTCCCTTTTAGGTTATATATTACTCTCCAGAAAGGATGAGCTCATACACAGTGGGAATAGCTGTGAATATTTATTTATTTAGAAAGTAACAAGTGTGTTTTACTCTTGTCAAAAAATATGAGTTTACAATATTTGTTACTATGATAGCTTAATTCCTAACTGTATCATCACTATAATCAGTTCTTTAAACAACACATACAATTATTATGCAAAAAATTTTTACGTTTGCAAGGCTCTTATACCATTAAATAAATGAAAAGCACTTCCCTTTCTGCTTCCATTCTCAGACTATAGGATTAATACGTTATGTACACAAGCATTATCTTTAATACTTGCTCAAGGATTCTATTTGGATATTCTTAAGTACAACAAAGACTGATAGTCATTCCTTCTAAGCCTGGGATGGGCAAACTTTTTGGCCTGAGGGCCACACGGGGCTTCAAAATTGTGCAGAGGGCCAGGTAGGGAAGGCCCCGCCCCCATACAACCCCCACCCACTTCCCACCCCGACTACCCCCTCAGAAACCCGACCTGTCCAACCCCTCATTCCTTATCCGCTGAGAGCCCCCCCCCCGCAGAGACCCACCCCACTCTAATTGCCCCCAGAACCCCACCCCATCTAGCCCCCTTGCTATCTGTTCCCTGACTGCCCCCACCCTAGACTCCCCACACCCTAACCACCACCCCCGGCCCCCACCACCTAAGACCCCCCCCCCCCCCAAAAAAAAAATTGGCCTACCTGCTCAGCCGGGCGTTGGGCCCCATGGCTCGCAGTGCTCTGCCTGGCCCCACATCTTGCTGTGCTCTGCCCGGCACCCCAGGCTGGTGACGGGAGTGCGGGGGACCGCGGCTTGCTGCGGTCGGCCCAGCACCCCGACTTGGGGCCCCATGGCAAGACGCGCTTGGCCTGGCTCCCGGCTCGGAGCGCAGGGCTGCGGGGCTTTCTGCACTGGGCCCAGCCCCATGGCTGGGAGTGCAGGGCTTGCGGCACTTGGCCCGGGATCCTGGCAGGGAGTACGGGGCCGTGCGGCTTGCCGCGCTTAGCCTGGCCCCCCAGCCAGGAGCGTGGGGCTGCGCGGCTTGCTGCGCTCAGTCCGGAGCTGAGAGGGTGGGGCCACTGGTCCCGCCCCCAGCCCAAGCTCGTGGGCCACATGTGGCCCATGGGCAGTAGTTTGCCCACGTCTGTTCTAAGCTCTCACTTTCGCAAGACAGTGAAAACCCACTTTAATTGGTTCATATTTATGCTTGCACTTCCTATTCTCCCTCTTATACACCAAAAATATTATTCAGTAACCAAAACATGTCCTTAGAAGACCAAATAATAATATTTATTATAAAGAACAAAAACCAGAAATGATCTTTCTGCCAAAGAGAGAGTTCTCATTGAAACATTGACAGACATTACAAATTAATTGCCCAATCCTGTAGTCTTCACAATACATAACATACACTAAGATCAATGAATACTGTCCACCCAAGGGCTGTAGATCAAACAGTTAATGTTTAATTTTCAACAGAGTTGTGCAGTATAATTTTCATTCTCAGAATTATACAGTCAGATCTGTATGAATAAGTGGGTTCACAAAATAATCCTTCTCTTCCAAGTATATGTCTAGAAAAAAAATATTATTTTGGACTGAGGACAAACCTGGATACAGAAAAACAGAATTGTGCCTGCTAATACATAAAAGAGGTACTGCATAGTTCAAATGCAGGTGGATGGAAAAGATATTTCGGCATCAAATTTGAACTCCAAAGAAAGGAACTGGATTGTATCCTTGGTTTAATATTTAATATTGCCTTAAAGAGAAACCTGAAAGCAAGAAAGAGAGATTCTGTCCGTTTTTCTATCCATTCCTATAAATGGTTGAGTTTAGTTTTCAGAAAAGTATTTAAGTACATGCTGAACTGTAAACATGAGTAGTCCCATTGCCTTCAATCCGGGCTCAATTGAAGTGCCAGATCTTTATCTATCCTGTCCTGAAGGAACTTTGGAATGTTTGTTATGGATGATTTAACACCAAGTTGAGAAGACATTCCAGCCATTTCTATCCAACACTGGAAGTCACAAATTTATGAAACAAATACAGTGTTGATGACTATCTTAGACACCTGCAAAGCTCAGTAGTCTCTTATTTTCCAAGTCAAAAGGTGTAGACAGCTGCATGTTGTGTGGTAAACTGCACTAGTGACACAGGGCAAAAATTACCATGGACTCGAATAGGGCAAACAACATTAATTCAATCAAGTTGCACCTACTTGTCAATGGTAGGGACCGTACGCCAGTAGTGGAAGAGAGCAGCCCATAGGCTCTCCCTCACAGAGAGGCTGGGCTGGTGCTGAATTAGGGAGCCACAACTACCTTAAACACCTTTCTGCTCCAGTCTCATGTCAAATGAATTTCAGGACAAGAAAAACAATCTAGCCCTTCATTTTTAATGTCCTAGTACCTAACTGAGTCCGAACTCCTCTAGGAGCTCACACTTGAATGGTCTGCCTCTTCTCCTTGTTGCTTGGCCCTCACTCACATGTCCACTCCCTAATATGAAGGGATATGTCTTAAAAGCCATACTAGATCTCCAAATAATTATTAGCGTCTCCAGACACTGAACTTGTAGAGATAGAATAAACAAGCTTTTTCTCTCTCCCTCTTCCCCCAGTTTATAACTAGACCCATGATCAAGAAAAGTCTGGGCCCAATGGATAGTTTATTCCACTGATACGTTTGGAATGGCTTTTCAGTCATTTCTCTAAGCAGGAAATAAATAATATGCCTTGTTTCTATGTGGATTGCTAGAAATATTATTTTATATATATATATAGAAATAAATATAGATATATAAACTGGTTAGTCTCTAAGGTGCTACAAAGGCTTCCCCATCTTATTTACGGATACAGACTAACACGGCTGCTAATCTTAAAGTACATATTACCACATAAAAAAATGTGTTGGATACCTTTTAGTTAGTATGGTACTGACAATTCAAATACTGTAAGCATAGAAACCTATCTATTTTATTCCCAGGAGTCTTTTAGGTAAAATATGTTTCTAACATATGCCATTTTTGAGAGGTACACTTTTGAAACAGTAAACCACATTTAAGTAATTAAAGTAGCATTTTAAGGCATTACTACCTTACAATATTTATTTTGTATGATCTCTAAAAAATTTGTTTTGTAGTCAGTTAACATGCAACAGAGCTTCACCAATTTAGAAGCAAATAAGGCCTTTTTCTTGTGTGTTCACCTAGAAACTTGGGCAATGCTTCCTCATTGTCAGGGGCTGATTCTGAAGCTACTTTAATTCTTAATGTCTTAATCACTTGCACTTATTAAATTATTTAAAGTGCTCTGAAGAACAAAGATTAGATGTTTCTTCTTCTGCAGCAAATGGAGCAAGTAAGGACTCTAGGTTCCCAGAATCTCAAGGGGATGGGAGGGGGACAGGAAGAAGAGGAGGGAAAGAATTGCTCATGAGTGTTTTGTTTCATGTTTTGCCTTATTGTTAAGTCTTTAGAGAACAGAAAAATAAAAAAAATCGATGAAACACTAGGAGTAGCATCATGTTGTGTTCTCAAAGTTTTTCTGTACAGAGGGTGTTCCTCTTCCTGATTCCATTCATCAGCCTCTTTTTTTTTTCCCCCAGATAATCTTTATTCAAACTTTACCACTTCAGGGGGAAGATTTAATGAGCTGAGACACCGGTTCTAATGCTATTGTAATACCTTTGGAAGTTGAAAAGGAACAGGCTTTAGAATTAACAGTTCCCTTCCCACAGAGGTCTATATCTTATTGCTCCTGCTGTCTACAAGCATCTATAGTGTGAACACAAGCAAAACCAGCACAGTCCTACCATTTAGAGGAGGGCCGGTCATGAAGGGGGAGGAATCCATAGCCCCTGTATTTTGTAGCACTAAACTTTGTTCTAAGAAAGTGTGGGAATCAACTAATGGGGCTTCATCAAGGTAAAATGGAGGAGGGTGGGATGGGTGACAAGGTGGGTTGGGAGAAGTGCAAGGATATGGCATGGATCTGTAATTATATTGACCTACAAAACAAATCTTCCCACGGAGGTAAGGAAAGGGGACTCGGTGGCTGCATTGCATTTTTTAGCAGTTTTTGACTGGCTCCAGCACTGGTAAGCAGCATGACGGGATAATACCTTCCACCTTAACACTCAATTATGCCTATACTTTAATCAAGCTAAGCACAGGGATGATGGATTTCAGCCGGTCAGTATTAGCTTAATCTTCTGAGAAGAATTCTGCCACAAAGTCAAAAAGCTGTACAGATTTCCACTCACTCCCTGAATTGTATTTATTTTATATGACTTAAGAATACTGCTAAGTAGGGGACCCCCTCATCTTTTTTTTTTTTACCCTCTTCCTTTTTGCTCACAGTTTAAGTTTTCTCTTAGGGGACTCTCCTCAGCAAAGCTCATTAAGCCACGCATGCTTGCACAGGGAGGAAAAAAAACAAAATAAAAAAAATGGAGCACAACACACCACATGAGAAATCCCTGTTTGAACAGGGAAATACTGAAACTAGCAACTGGATATGTCTGACTTACACGTTAAGAAGAATGATCCATGAGCCTGAGATGGGAGCAGCCAGAGAAAAATCATACAAAGCTTTTAAAAAAGCCACAAAGTTAAAACATAAAAACCTAATTACAGAGCAGTATCCTCATCTTACTGAACTCAAAATTTGAATTCTCAATTCTTATACTAAATATGTGTATCATATTCTCTTTTAGTATCATACAAACATGTCCAAATATACGTGTGATCTGAATTTAATGAGACAGCTATTATGACTGATGTACATTTTTCCCTAAAGTGCTAAACACTATGTCCCTATACGGACACAATGAAATTATCTTAAGTGGCACACGACATGAAAAATACAAACTAATGTATATTTCACCATTCCTCTCCCAAATGAGATATCGAACAAATCTTGGTTTAATTGAAAAATATTATGTAGGTACAAATAATTATGCACAGCAAATAATAAAATTTTATCTCATCTAAATTATTTGTAACTTTTTCTAGCTAAAAAGGCAACAGAGTTAAATCAGTAATACTTGATTGCTATATATTATACAAATTAACAAGGGTGAAATCAAATTTATTGCAGCTGTGACACTTCTAAAAGAGAACAGAAGTCTGGGTTTGTGCCAATGAATACAATTTGAGCAGCTGATCATGTGATCTTCAAACTAACTAAATTAATTTTATTGTAAAAATAAAAAGTAAAACTACTAAATTTCAAAAACAAAAGAGAGTAGATAAAAGTGCTTTCCAGTTGGAAAAGGAAGCTTTTTACATTTCTTAATAGGGTTAATGGCATCAAGCTTTCTAACATGAATTTTAATTATATGTACTATCAATTACAAACTGTATTAATTCACAACAAATGGATTCAACTGACCACCACCACCATTTTAAGAAAAATATAAACCCTTAATTTTGCCCTCAGATGCACACTTTTTATCAAAAAGTGAAACAGTCTAAAGCATTGATGGGGCTCCCAAAAGTTTTGGTATCAAACTTTTGTTCCACCAGTGTTCTGCAGCTCTCAAAAAAGTTACCATCGATAAGCACATCTTTTCCTTTCTGGCTTGCAATTTCCACTCTCAGTGGGCCCGAAGTGAGAGAGTTCAGCTTAAATACCATATAGACCCAAATTCAAGAAAACATCCCTTTTCAGGAAGGCACTTACACACATGCTCAGAGTTAAGTACATACTTAAGTGCTTTCCTGATTTGGGGCCATAGTACCATAGGAAATGGTTATAACAGACACAAAATTCTTGAGTAAAGGAATTGAGCACTATACTCCAGAATGTAAGCTTTCATTTATGAGCATGGTGTTTTGGTTACACAGTACAGTCATGCACTCATTCATCCCAAAATGGCTAAGTGAAGATTCGGAGACCTGCCATATTAGAAACCTGTGACCAGATTATAGGCCCCACTAAATCCCCAATATGTTTGTCCAGCAGTGTACAGGTGCCAAAAAGGGTGCTGAGTGGTACCATGGGGAATTTCCCCAGTGCATGGGCAGACGCACGCATAAGGATATGATGGGGATGGGTGAGGAGCAACCACAGCTCCTTGCATTTCAGCAATTCAGTTTTGTCCTCTGAGCTAGGACAATAAGTAATCAGCTTAAGCTGCAGCAAGGCAGATTTAGGTTAGATATTATGAAAAACAATAAGGCTAGTTAAGTACTGGAATAGGTTGCCAAAGGAGTTTGTGGAATTCCTGTGATTGGAGGTTTTTAAGAACAGGGATGCACTAGATGACCTCTTGAGCTCCCCTCCAGTCCGTTGCTATTATTCTATAAATTCTGTGCTGTGAAAATCAGCAGCCAGATATGGCTGATGTAAACTGGGAGTTGGGAGGGAATGAAATTAATACGCCCTAACACACAAGTAGGCTACAACTCCACTGGCCGTTTCTCCCAATGGCTGCAGCTGAAAGCAAAGTTTATTATTTGTTGTTTTTTTCTGCTACATTCAATGCTGATTCTGTGATGAGAAATCTTAAACAAAGTTAGTGAAAACAGCAGCAGGCAAACAGGGGTTGCCAAGATGCTGCTTTAAACAAAGCAACAAGCAAACTTAGGGCAGATAGGATAAAAATGTTCGGAGGTATTGGCAAGAGCTGAAAATGTTAAGTTTTGATTGGCTGTGATTTCTGCATGTCATTATCCTGCCATTTCTATGTGTTATCATCAGCAAGTTGGGAAATCCTGTGGTTTGTTCTGAAGCAAGCCAAGTCAAAAAATGGTAATTATGTGTATGTAAGGGAATACCAGACCCCTTATTTAGTATCAAACGACTGTTTTACTAAATGATATTGCTTTTTAGTCTAGTTCATGTTGATTTTCTATCATTTAAAAATATTAAGTCGAATAAAAGTACATTACAGTAAAGCCATTTGAACCTTTATCTTGTAAGCCACAGAGTTTAATAATACCCTTCGCCTCAACACTTTGGGACCAAAGAGTTTAAAGCTCTGAATTTAAAGGACTCTGAATTTCTCTCAGTACAAGATAACTACATTTTAATATAGAAATACGAACTACAGTGTGATAGTTTTATTCCTTTTAGCCTTCAAAAAAAGCAGACACTTTAGTAAATACATTTTGACGTAATACAATACAAGAAGCTACAACAATTACAATAAAGCAAAAGCATTTTAACATGCAGTCACCTGTTACAAAGTAGTTTATGAAACTTTTTAACTTTTCAAGTAATTATAGAACAGTTAGTTATACACTTTTCTGAAATCAGTTTAAAGGTTAAAGGATTCTGACTAATAAACTACCAATTTGCACTGACTAAATTGAGACTCACGCTGTCTGACAGGAAAACAGATTTTCACAGAATTAAACATAAAGAAGAGTCTTTGAGAAGGCTGCACTCAGAAATTAAGAACCTATCAACCTAACTCAGTTTAATTAATAGGTGTATAATATGAACATGTACAAATGATTACAGACGTAGTTAAGAAAGTGAAGCAAGATTCTTTTCAAGTCAAAGTAACGTGACAAGTAAATAGGACAGAAATAGCAGGTTGCTGAGATCTCTGCATACCGATTCAACATTGCTACCATAGACTGACTTACTGCTACCAAAGGCAGTACTTTTCACTATGCACAATTGTTGAAGGCCCTCTAAAGCATCAAATGTCAAATCACAATGCTATGCAATCACACATATGTTTTTTACTTTTTGCTTTCACTATGCCAAATAAGGATAACTTACAGTCCCTCTTTTCTGAGCAGTGAGAAAATGCCTCAACCATTAGCATATGGATTGTCCCTTTCCCACTGTCTTCAAAAGCAACACTTCTTAAAGCCAGGTTAATTGGAAATAGGCTATGGAACTTCCATTCAGCTTCTCAGGTTAGATTTTCCTTCACACTTGTCAATTTTTAATTGCCTCTCAAGCCAGATTTCTCTGTACAGGATGCAACACTAGAACCAAAAATGACCACCACCAAATCTCCATGGCTTCTATCAATGTTTCCCCTTCCCTTCATTGACTGTGAAACAATACAACGTGATCTATCTCCTCTTAATAAGAAGAGAACGCAAGCCCATTTATTTATTTATTATGGTATGTGCCATTTTAAATTTAAGACCTAAGATTTTTATAAGGAAAGGACAGTTTTACGGATATTCAACACTGTCTCATAATTCAGTATTCAAATGGGATCATTCCTCAAACAGTGAGGGATTTTACTGAATACTTAACAGTTGCAGAACCTGGCTCATCTAAAAAAAAAAAAAAAAATGTTTTTTCCCCCCCGACTTGAATCTTTACATATTAAGGTGTTTACTTGACAGCAAGTGTAGAAACAGCTTTTCTCCATATGATGTAGAGATTTTTGCCTTTCCTCTGCATACATGCAAACATTGTTTAGTTGCATATCAGAAGAGCAGGCAGCTCAAAAAAAAGGTAGAGTCAGTGGTAAAAAGGTAGTAGTTCTAATTTTAGTGCATGATTTTAAATATTTGTTTAAAAAAAGAGGGTTAACAAATTACTTAAGTCCCAGAGCAGCAATAACACTTAAGCCAAAGGTAATATTGATCTTCTACACTTAGCTACTATTCAATATATGCTGTACTGACCTCTTACTAAAACAGATATCTACTTATAAAAAAGAGACTCATATCGTAAGAACCACTTTACTTTTTTTTTTTTTTTTCAGAATTGGAGGGAAAGAAAATCTTAGCACCATAGGTAATATTTCCTTTGTAAACAGAATGACCATTTATAAAAATATTTCAACTCTATATAGAATAAAGAAGAACTAGTCAAAATAGTTGAAGATTAATGAATTAAAATATAGAAATCCTCAATGGGCATTTTAAGGAATAATAAACTTAAGATGGTGAATTATGTCATCTCCTATACAGTACATTTTATACCCAATGACCATCTCTACTGATACGATAAGGAGGTAGGCCCCCTTCTGAATATGTGGTTGCTACATAATAAAATTTGATATTCTGGTGATATACGGTACCTATAAGGTTCTGTCTGATGAGATTTTAAAAGATGGAATTGTGTGCACCTGAATAGAGTCTAAGGTTTAAAAGAATCTAAATGTTATCTAAACTCATTGTTAGTTGATTTGGCTCTTTATGAGGCCAGAGTAAATGTAACAGTCTACTTGAAATATTCTGCAAATCTCTTGGTAGAGCCTCAGATGCTGGATGTTTTTCAAAATGTAACTATTGAACAAAGGATCCAAGATATGCAGTAAACACACAATAAATGCATATCTTCCAAAATAATAACCCTTTTATTCTACATAAATTATGTTACTCTTTTCTTATATAAAGTAGAACAGAGGGTAATAGGATTACACTGGCCCCCAGAGATGGAGCAAGGCCAGTATAACTGTGCAGTATCAGCTGACCCAAATGGGCTTTAACAGCCAACACCTGGCAAAGAGAAGGAGAAGGACTTGGTGAGGAGGAGCCTGGGTGAGTCAGGCTCAGAGTCAGTCAAGAAAAGGGCAGAGAGAGTAGAGATGAGGCCCTCTCTGTCTGCTCCCTGGGAATAGGGAAACTTCAGAGGGGAGACAGTGAAGCAGGAACAGCAAGATGGCTGAAGTCCTCTGGAAGGGGAGGCAGAATCACAAAGAACCTGCGAACTAAAGAGGGGAGAAGGAATACCCCAGGAAGTGTAGCCCAGTTTGAGCTGATCTGCAGAAGACCCCCTATAAGAGTGGAGAGCAGAGAGAGACTCCCAGCCTCAGCAGGCAGGAGCAAACCTTTAGATTAGATACCAGTGATTTTTAGATACTGTTTTTAGATATTTTTCCTCTGATACTTTGAGTTGCATGAGTTGGAGTGGCTGTGGGGGGGGTTATATTAATTCAATAGTCTGAATAGAATCTCTGTTTAAAAGTAAAAATTATTTATTTATAAAAACAGAAATTGTTTTGTTTGTTCACATTTACAGAGTGGTATGTAAACATGGACGACAAAAATCTGAATTTGAGCAAGGATCGGACAAGAGTTACTCCTGTGCTCAGGTCCAATTCCATTCTACATGTATGTGTGCCCACATGCACAGCCATCAGAGATTTTTGCCTTCGCAGTACCCATAGGGCCAGCTGTAGAACCCTCTAGAGTTCCACACACATGCCACGGTATATCAGGCGCTACGCCCTCTCAGTTCCTTCTTGCCAACAACTCCGACAGAGGGGCAGGAGTGCAGTTAATGTAATGGACATGAGCAACACTTCTCAAAGAACAACAGTTATGAAAGGCAGGTAACCTTTTTCTCTTCTTCGAGTGCTTGCTCATGTTGATTCCATTTTAGGTGACTCACAAGCAGTAACAATGGAAGTGGGCTCGGAGTTCACCATTGTGCAGCTTGCAGTACAGCTCTGCCAAAGCCAGAGTCGTCTTGCACCTGCAGAGTCACTGCGTAGTGCAATGTGAACATATGAACGAATGACCAGGTGGCAGCCCAACAGACCTCTTGGATCGGCACCTGCACCAGGAAAGCCTCCAAAGCCGCCTGCCCTCTGGTGGAATAAGAAATCACAATCACTGGTGGCGGCACTTTCGCCAACTCGTAGCAATGACTGATGCAGGACGAGATCCAAGACGAAATTCTCTGGGCTGACACTGAGCAGCCCTTCATCCTGTCTGCCATAGCAAGGAACCGTGTTGACTTACAGAATGGTTGCGTTCTATCGACGTAGAAGGCCAGTGACCATCTGACATCCAACATATGCAGCCTGCACTCCTGAGCTGATGTGTGAGGCTTCGGACAGAAGATCAGCAGGAACATATCTTGGCCCTTGTGGAACCGGAAAACAACCTGGGGCAGAAAAGCCAGATGTGGGCACAGCTGAACCTTGTCCTTGTAGAAGACCATTTTGGGTGACTCTGATATGAGTGCCCTGACCTTAGACACCCGCCGTGCCAACGTTATAGCCACCAAGAAAGACAACTTCCAGGAAAGGAGCAGGAGGGAGCAGAAAGTTAGGGTTCAAAAGGAGGGCCCCCATGAGCTTTGAGAGCACCAGATTCAGGTCCCACAGCACTCTAGGAATATGGAGACATAGACATAAGTGTCCTTTAAGTCGAGAGCGGCGTACCAGTCCCCCAGATCCAGGGAGGGAATAATGGAAGCCAAGGAGACCATGAGGAACTTCAACTTCTTGAGAGACTTCTTTAGGCCATGCAAGTCCAGAATGGGTCTGAGGCCCCCCATGGCCTTCAGGATTAGGAAGTCTCAGGAGTAGACTCCCCTTCCTTCCATGCCCCGAGGAATTGCCTCCACAGCCCCCAACTGCAGGAGCTTGTCGACTTCCTGAACCAGGAGGTGCTCGTGAGGGGGGTCCCTGAAAAGGGACAGGGAAGTAGGGGAGCGGGAAGGAGGGGTATCCACAAACTGCAGGGTATAGCTCTGAACTACTGTCCAGGACCCAGCAGTCCAAGGCAACCCACAACCAGGCCGAGTAGTAGAGAGAAAGGTGGTTGAGGAAAGGACAGGCAGGATCCAACTGGCTAACTGGGAAATTGCTCTTGAGCGCACCCTCAAAATTATCACTTTTGGTCCCCCGGGTGCTTAGCAGGTACAGGCTGGGCCAAAAAGCAAAAGGAGGAAGAGCAGCGATGAGTAAACCCAGTGTCCCTTCACCTCGCAGATCCTTGCCAAGGGCTCGGTGGTGGAGGTCGGAATGGTTTTCTGGCAGACTGCAGGGTATGCTTGCCCAACGAACGAAGGGTACCCTTAGTGTCCTTCAACCTGCCTGCCATCTGTCTGATCAGAGAAGAGCCCAATTCCATCAAAGGGGATGTCCTGAATTGAGGCCTGCATCTCCTGGGAAAGGCCCGCCGTTTGGAGCCAGGAGCTGTGTTGCATCTCCACCACCAATGTGACCACCCGCGCTGCCGAGTCCTCCATGTCCCATGCCATTTGCAGGGAGCATCTGGCTGCCACAGTCCCTTCCTCTACCAGGGTGCCAAACTCCTGAGCCTGATCTTGAGGGAGGAAGTCCTGAAACCTCTGGTGGCCGTCCCAGAGGTTAAAATTGTATCAGCCCAGCTGGGCCTGATGGTTCACCCTCAGAACTGTAAGATAACCGTTGAATAAATTTTTCTGCCAAATCAAGTTTCTTGGCTTCTTTGTTCTTGGGGGTAGAGATGATGGGGACCTGCTTGTCCTTCTCATTGGCCGCCAACACCACCAGCAAGCCAGGGGTGGCAGTAATACACATACTCTAAACCTCTGGCCAGCACAAAGTACTTTTTCTCATCCTGTTTTGAGGTTGGTGGGATAGAGGATGGGGTCTGCCACAGAGCCATAGCAATCTTGGGGACCCCATCGTGTACAGACAGGGCAATGCAGGAGGGCATGGAGACTGAGAGGACATTGAAAAGGATGTCATCCTGCTCTGCCATCTACTGTACTTCCAGCCCCAAGTTCTTGACCACCCGCTTGAGCATGGATTGGTGTTCTTTAAGGTGATATGTGGGGTTGGCCCTGGAAGGTCCCACAACCACCTCATCTGGGGAGAGGGGGAGCCCCTGGCTGCCGGTGGAGGTGCTGAGGGCTTGACAGCTGCTGGAGAGGGAGGTTTGAGGGTGGGCACCAGATCCCCAGAGTCACTGATCTTCACTCCAACACAGCCCCCGATACTCCCCAATACAGCCACTGTGTTGGCCTCTGGCCTTGCTGCCACTGCAGTACTATGGACGGCAAAGCAGTTTCCAGTGCACAGTCCTGTGGCACAGACCAAGGCGATGGACTGAACTGGGCATCCACGCCAGAGGAACCACTCTCCAGCGACCAGGGAGGAACTGTCAACGGCTAGGTCTGCTTGCTGGTCATGTCTACCAGTGAGCATTGACCAGGCATAAGCAACTGGTGGCTATACCAGGGAGAACAGTCCCGGTGCCAGGGAAATGGGAGTCAGGGGAAATGGTGCTGCAGGGACCAGTAACATGAGGGGGAGCGTTCCCACGGTGACAGTGACCAAGACTGATGTCTAGATGCAGATCAATGACAGAGTGTATAATGGTCAGTCGTAATAAGGGGAGCATCCATTCCGCACTGGGGAACAACATCTCAGCATCCCAGGAGAAAGTTTGGGAGACTGGCAGCATGGCTACAACTAGTCATGGAATTGCTTGTCTGGTGACCTACGGCACACCCCGAAGGAGTCTTAACGGCTGGCTTGCCCTCTCAGGGAGCCTTAGCGTGGCCCTGCGGCGCCAGAGACATCATAGGAGCAGGTGGAGACTTGTCTCTCTCTGTGCCTGGACTGGGGAAGACAACAGTGCAGGCAGGGTGGTAGGTCCCATACCGCTCACCAGATTCAGTAACGAACCTTTAAGATGGCTAAGAGTCCCACCGATGAAGGCACACTCATGTTGCTCCAGAAGAGGCTGGTGGGCAGGCCTGGTCCCTCTACCAGATGACCCTTGGGCCCTCTTGCTTGGCGCCGGTGAGCGCTCCTTCACCTTCTTAGGCATTGCCGATGGTGCCGAGCGGGGCCAGGTACCAGCGGCGCACTGAACATGGAGGTCAAAGTGCTCGGTGTGGCCTGCGTAGAGGCCTCAGAAGCTGGACGGAGAGCGGGCTCCATCAGGAGGACACAGACAAAATGTCTTACCTTCTGGATGAGAGGCCAAAATTCTTACTGATCCAGCTATGCTCCTTGATGTGTGATTCCACCAAGCACGTAAGGCAGCTGCCATGGGGATCACCCACTGGCATAGGCTTGCCACAGACCGAACGAGGCTTTAACCCGGGAGCTCAGGGCATGCCCCACTTGACGCAAAGTCCCTACTGGGACCTTAACTATCAGCTAACTACGCATTTAATGATTTAACAACTATTTAACACTAGCTACAATCAAACAAAGGCCCAAAGGCACGAAGTCCAGTGGAAGAAACCGCTAGCTCCTGACAAGCAAGAGAGGCACTCCAGTTGATCATCCCAGGCAGTAAGGAGGAACTGAGAGGGCATGGGTCAGCAGCACTAGACAAACTGCAGCATGCATGCAGCACTCTAGAGGGTGCTACAGCTGGCCCTACAGGTACCACTACAGCAAAAATCTCTGATGGCCCCGCCGTGGGCGCATACTCACCCAGAATGGAATTGACACGACCAAGCACTCAAAGAAGAAACATATCCTTGTGATTGCATTTCGCTTATAAATTTGGCAATTTTCCTCATGGATACATTTTCCTATGTTTAAATCATTTTTAGTGCAAGGAATTATCAAGAAAAATCACCTCAGACCCCATTCACTAGTAATGACCATTCAAATCTCTCCTTTAAAATTCACATATTTCAAAAGGCCTTTCAATAATAACTAAGCATTGCAGATTGATTGCTGTACAATTATACATGAAAAGTAAGAGAAAAAGGAAGTGATCATCCACCTATTTACTTTATCCATGTTTCATGTCTGAATTTAATTCATATATATGTAAAATTGTGTGTGGACAGTACAGTTTGTATAATTTGTAGATTATAAATAAACTGGGCAAGGGACTGTTTTACTTCACCTACTGTACATTAGAGAGCATATTCTCAGTGATGTACAATCAATAATAATTCCTAATGTTGGTGTCATTGTTCTGCCTTTAGCTACTATTTTTGATTTGTCTATTTAATTCTTCTCTTTAGAATTCTTCTCCTGAGAAGAATTATTATTTTATCCTTGTCTTGGAAGTCTTTGTACTAAAAAGAAGGTTGAAAAAAAAAAAAGAAAAGGCTTTCAGTGATTCAAAGCTCCCATACTATTTCAGGAAAATAAACAACATTGATGATGTCTTCCCTTATGAATTCTCTTCGCTAATAGTTACATAACAGACTTAACTCTAAAGAATTTTAAAATTGAAATGCTGAAGCAGTAGAGTCTCCAGTTAAATCTTTCCTATCCAGGGTGCCAGATAACTAGCACTGCATAGACAAAGAAAGGAAGGCCAAAAAGACTTGCAGCCAAAACTCACAAACTGAATCTTCATTTGAACAATAGCTTAAAATACTACCCATGAAAAAAAAATAAACTTCACTATATATTCTTCCTTTCGCTATCCAGGGAATGGATAGTTTTGAAACATGTATGCAAGAAAAATACTGGCTATTACTAAAGGCAATGCAGTTTCAAACCCATGAAAGGAAACTTGTGTTTTCACAGAATAATAAAGGGGAGATTTCCAAAACAGTTTTATCAACATGGTAGTTAACTTTTCCCTTTCTGAGTTTTATGGTTTATTCTTCAGGGTTAACATTTTTAAATCTTTCATTGAGTTCAGTGATTTATTAATTTTTTTGAAACTGCATTACCTAGATGTATAATTTTTAAATGTTCATTTAAAAACTCACTGGCAAGAAATTAGCTGAAAAACTCAACCGTTATGGAACCCTGTGTTGTTCCTATCAGATACTATACCCCAAATTCTCCATAGGCATAGACAATGTCCCATAAGACTGTCCATAACTGGTGAGAGCCAGCAAGCAGGCTAACTCCTTACTTCAGAATACTCCAGATGGGTTTGCATAATGACCAGTTTTAAGGAACCATGCTCCAACTAATGCAGCTGCTTTAAAGCCAGATGGCATCCTTCCTCTTCACTGCATTTCAAGTTAGCTGAACACAGAGCAGAGTGGAGAACAAACAGCACCAATGCAGGGATATTACTAATCTCCAGTTAGCCCCCTATTTTCTGAGGCAAAGCTGGACCTACACTTTACATCAAGAATGTCTGGTTTCAGCAGCACGCCAGTGCAGCAAACAGGAAATTCTGTGGCAGACTCAGGAAAATTAAAATTGGAGGTTTCTATGATGTAAGCAGAGTCTGAATGAGCTCTCCCCTGACATCTAGTGGTGAGCTGATCTTGTTTGCATGGACACACCCACCCTGCCTACGTGCTCAGAAAGAAGAGATTGCTTGGCCAAATGATCACTTGTGGCTAGTGTTAGATCCCCATTTTCCTTGTTATTGGGTCAGGAGTAATAAAGGGTTGTTATCCCTGTTGTGTGAACCAAGAGCTGCAGAAATGCACCTGGCATTCCCCAATGGAGAGACTCACCCTCAACTCAACGGCACTCACTAGACAGGGGACATGGGTTTCAAAGCCCAATGAGCTGAGAGAGGGCAGGGACAGGTGCCTGTACTATATAATATAGGGTATTATAAAAGAGCTAATTTAGAGTCAGTTGAGAGTTTTGTTATGTGCTGCAGAGCTGAAATCACTGATAGCTAGGTCTAAGTATTAAAGTATTAGACCTACTTTGAGACACTGTCTCTATTGTAAGACACTTCCTAATGTGCTCCCCCATTAACAGTGTGCAGTGAGCTCTCTCACTAACAGATGAAATCACTGAGAGCTGTATTAAGTGCTGGGCCCTGAAGACATCTTGGCAGGGGGCTGGTGGAGAGGCATGGCAAGCAGCCAGCAGGGTGGCTGGTGGAGAGGTGCGGCCGGCGGGGTGATGAGCAAGTGCCCAAGCAGCCGATTGTGTAAGCTGCCTCTTTGTTCTCCCCCATTCTATCCAGGGTGGGAGATGAACTCTGCGGATGAACCTCTGAACTCGGGTGCTGCAGTGGCCAAGGACAGCAACTGTGAGTTGAGTGTCTGAATTTAATTCATATATATGCAGAATTGTGTGGACAATTAGTTAGCTCCCTATTCTCTGAGGCAAAGATGAACCCAAACTCTACAGCAAGAATATCTGGTTTCAGCAGCACCCCATTGCAGCAAAACAAGAAAGTCTGTGGCAGATTCAGGAAAATTAAAATGGGAGGTTTCTATTGATTTAAATATGAAAATGAATAACAATCCGTATATAATCTGTGTTAACTATTACAATATTGCATTAAATTTAGATTATACTGCCATCCAGTTGTCTGTGTGATACAGACTTTGATACTGAGAAGCTGCTGAGGGAAAGCTGAAGGTTCTGATTCTGGGGTAGAGGCCAGTTGAGGCTTTTGGCAGCATGGGGTTCTGGTACCCAGGAACTCAGGCTTTCGGCAATAAGGAATACATGCCTCTCCTATCCTTCCCACCCATAAGCACTTGGATTTATGTTTCGAGAAGGCTTGTTTGCTTTTACTGATCCAACAACTCTTGACAGCAATGAGATGTCATATTGAATCTAGCCTAAATTAATGACATTGCAACCTCTATGTAGAAACCTATATGCAACCGATGTGTAGAAAGAACAGTAAATATGGCAGGCAACCAGCTTGGCTTAATAGTGAAATCCTTGCTGATCTTAAATTCAAAAAAGAAGCTCCCAAGAAGTGGAAGATTGGACAAATGACCAGGGAGGAGTGTAACAATATTGCTGAGTCATGCAGGAATGAAATTTGGAAGGCCAAATCATACTTGGAGTTGCAGCTAGCAAGGGATGTTAAGAGTAACAAGAAGAGTTTCTACAGGTATGTTAGCAACAAGAAGGTGGTCAAGGAAAGTATGGGCCCCTTACTGCATGGGGGAGGCAACCTAGTGACAGAGGATATGGAAAAAGCTAATGTACTCAATGCTTTTTTTCCCTCTGTCTCGACGAACAAGGTCAGCACCCAGACTGCTACACTAGGCAGCACAGTATGAGAAAGAAGTGGTTCAGAACTATTTAGAAAAGTTGGACGAGCACAAGTCCATGGGACCAGATGCACTACATCTGAGGGTACTAAAGGAGTCGGCAGATGGGATTGCAGAGTCAATGGCCATTATCCTTAAAAACTCATGGGGATCAGAGGATGTCCTGGATGATTGCAAAAAGGCTAATGTAGTGCCCATCTTTAAAAAAGGGAAAAAGGAGAATCCTAGGAACTATGGGCCAGTCAGCCTCACCTCAGTCCCTGGAAAAATCATGGAGCAGGTCCTCAAGGAATCAATTTTGAAGCACTTCGAGGATAGGAAAGTGATCAGGAACAGTCAGCATGGATTCATCAAGGGCAAGTCATGCCTGACTAACCTAATTGCCTTCTATGATGAGATAACGGGCTCTCTGGATGAGGGGAAAGCAGTGGATGCGTTATTCTTTGACTTTAGCAAAGCTTCTGATTCGGTCTCCCAGAGTATTCTGGTCAGCAAGTTAAAGGAGTATGGTCTGGATAAATGGATTATAAGGTGGATAGATAATCAGGCTCAACATGTAGTGATCAATGGCTCCATGTCTAGTTAGTATGCCGCACAGGTCAGTCCTCGGGCTGGTTTTGTTCAATATCTTCATTAATGATCTGGAAGATGGCATGGATTGCACCTCAGCAAGTTTAGAGATGATGTTAAACTGGGAGAAGTGGTAGACAGGATACAGAGGGACCTAGACAAATTAGAGGATTGGGCCAAAAAAAAAAAAAAAATCTGATGAGGTTCAACAAGGACAAGTGCAGAGTCTTGCACTTAGGATGGAAGAATCCCATGCACTGCTACAGACTAGGGACCAAGTGGCAAGGCAGCAGTTCTGCAGAAAAGGAACTGAGGATTACAGTGGACGAGAAACTGGATATGAGTCAACAGTGTGCCCTTGTTGCTAGGAAGGCTAACAGTATTTTGATCTGTATAAGTAGGAGGGACATGATCATTCCCTTCTATTTGGCATTGGTGAGGCTTCATCTGCAATACTGTGTCCAGTTTTAGGCCCAACACTACAAGAAGGATGTAGAAAAACTGGAAAGAGTCCAGCGGAGGGCAACAAAAATTATTAGGGGACTGGAGCACATGACTTATGAGGAGAGGCTGAGGGAACTGGGATTATTTAGTCTGCAGAAGAAAAGAATTGGGGTCTGCGGGATTTGATAGCTGATTTCAACTACCTGAAAAGGGGGTTCCAAAGAGGATGAATCTGGACTATTCTTGGTGGTACCAGACGACAGGGCAAGGAGTAATGGTCTCAAATTGCAGTGGGGGCGGTTTAGGTTAGATATTAGGAAAAACTTTTTCACTAGGAGGGTGGTGAAGCACTGGAATGGGTTACCTAGGGAGGTGGTGGAATCTGCTTCCTTAGAGGTTTTTAAGGTCAGGCTTGACAAAACCATGGCTGGGATGATTTAGTTGGCGATTGGTCCTGCTTTGAACAGGGAGTTGGACTAGATGACCTCTTGAGGTCCCTTCCAACTCTGATATAGAATCATAGAACAACAATGGATTGGTTTGATATCTTCTGTAGCAGTGAAATGATTATCAATCTTGACATTTAAATATCATCTGTAGGATTACTCATTAACACCCCATTAATATAAATGAGAGCAGATCAGACCTCTCTCCCCAGCTGTTTCAGTCTGGTTGTGTGCAAATGCAGTAGGACATTGCACTGGGTTATATTTATAAGGTTTTCTTCACAAATCAGACAAGAAACATTCACATAAAAAGAATGACACATCAGAAGAGGGCAGACAAACAGTGACAAGTTTTTGAAGTGCTTCTACACAAATGCCAGAAGTCTAAATAATAAGATGGATGAACTAGAGTGTCTCGTGTTAAAGGAGGATATTGATATAATAGCATCACAGAAACCTACTGGATTGATGACAATCAATGGGACACAATCTTTCCGGGATACAAAATATATCGGAAGGACAGAACAGGTCATGCGAGGGGGGGAGTGGCACAATATGTGAAAGAAAATGTAGAACCAAATGAAGTAAAAATCTTAAATGAATCCACATGTTCCATAGAATCTCTATGGATAGTAATTTCATGCTCTAAGTAGAATATAACAATAGGGATCTATTATCGGCCACCTGACCAGGACAGTGGTGATGATGATGATGAAATGCTAAGGGAAATTAGAGAGGCTATCAAAATAAAGAACTCAATAATAGTGGGGGATTTCAATTATCTCCATTTTGACTGGGTAAATGCCACCTCAGGACAAAGTGCAGAAACAAAATTCCTCAATACTTTAAATGACTGCTTCTTGGAGCAGCTGATACAGGAACCCACAAGGGGAGAAGCAACTCTCGTTTTAGTCATGAGTGGAGCGCAGGATCTGGTCCAAGAGGTAACTATAATAGGACCGCTTGGAAATAGTGACCATAATATAAATAACATTTAACATTCCTGTGGTGGGAAGAACACCTCAACAGCCCAACACTATGGCATTTAATTTTAGGAAGGGGAAATATGCAAAAAAGATGGGGTTAGTTAAATGGAAATTAATAGGTAAAGTGACTAAAGTGAAATCCCTGCAAGCTGCATAGACACTTTTCACAGACACCATAATAGAGGTTCAGCTTAAACGCAAAACCCCAAATTAAAAAAAACACAACGAAAGATCTAGAAAAGAGCCATCGTGGCTTAACCATGTTAAAGAAGCAGTGAGACACAAAAAGACATCTTTTAAAAAGTGGAAGTCAAATCCTAGTGAGGTAAATAGAAAGGAAGATAAACACTGCCAAATCAATTGTAAAAATGTAATAAGAAAAGCCAAAAAGGAGTTTGAAGAACAGCTAGCCAAAAACTCAAAAGGTAATAACAAAATGGTTTTTAAGTATATCAGAAGCAGGAAGCCTGCTAAACAACCAGGGGAGGCCCTAGACGATCGAGATACAAAAGGAGCACTTAAAGATGATAAATTATTGCAGAGAAACTAAATGAATTCTTTGCTTCAGTTTTCATAGCTGAGGTTGTTAGGGAGATTCCCAAACCTGAACCATCTTTTGTAGGTGACAAATCTGAGGAATTGTCACACACTGAAGTGTGACTAGAGGAGATTTTGGAATTAATTGATAAATTTAACTGCAATAAGTCACCGGGACCAGATGGCATTCACTCAAGAGTTCTGAAAGAACTCACATGTGAAATTGTAGAACTATTAAGTATGGTTTGTAACCTGTCCTTTAAATCAGCTTCTGTACCCAATAACTGTCAGATAGCTAACATAACCCCAATATTTAAAAAGGGCTCTAGAGGTGATCCCAGCAATTACAGACCACTAAGTCTAACATCAGTACCGGGCAAATTAGTTGAACAATAGTAAAGAATAAAATTGTCAGGCACACAGAAGAACATAAATTGTTGGGCAAAAGTCAACATAGTTTCTGTAAATCATATCTTACTAATGAATCAGAAGTCTCTGAAGGGGTCAAATATGTGGATAAAGGGGATCCAGTGGACACAGTGTACTTCGATCGCCGGAAAGTCTTTGACAAGGTCCCTAACCAAAGGCTCTTATGTAAATTAAGTTGTCACAGGATAAAAAGGAAGATCCTTTCATGGATTGAGAACTGGTTAAAAGACAAGGAACAAAGGGTAGGAATAAATGGTAAATTTTCAGAATGGAGAGAGGTAACTAGTAGTGTTTGCCAAGGGTCAGTCCTAGGACCAATACTATTCAGCTTATTCATAAATGATTTGGAGAAAGGGGTAAATAGTGAGGTGGCCAAGTTTGCAGATGATACTAAACTGCTCAAGATAGTTAAGACCAAAGCAGACTGAAGAACTAGATAATATTTGAGATTGTACTTCTAAATATTAAATACAATATATTTAATAGCAGGGTGCATTTAGAATACTGTACAAAAAATTCTTAAACATGCAATAAGTTTCTTATAAATGTCTCAATTTCATTAATATTCTTAATTGTATCAGTAAAAATTAAAGTTTAGCTAATTTTCAGATGTTATTTGATATTATTGTAATGCACATTGGTTCAAATATATCTTTGAAACTGACAGTCGGCTTTTCTATGTTTATCAGTTGTTCATATGTTTGCATGTAGACTACCTTGAACTTTATTTGAATAACAAAATATATAGCCTTCCATAGCCCAGTGAAGGTGAAAGCACCAATTACTGCAATATAAATATACTTTTAATTCTTCTCCTTTTTTTGTGTGTGTGTGTATATAAACCTCCAGCACAATAGCTTTGCCTGAAACCCCAATGATAGAGTCCTGTGCACCTGGTGAATTTCACGCTTCCCATATATGAGAATGAAGCAAAGTATTAATGTCTGGATCAGAGCGAATATACAGGTTCAATTTTTTGAAAACAAGTGCATGCCTAAAGCATGTATATGAAGCATTCAAAGGAACAATGATGTCAAATAAAAATAATTCTTTGCCTTCTTTCACCAATATATACAACTATTTACACATAAAAATATAACCTAGAAACTTTCCAAAACACAAAACAGTAAAGATAAGAAAATTACTCCTTCAAGAAGAATTAGCATTTGCAAGATATCCCATTAGCCAAATATTCACAGCTTCACTTATCAGAACTCAACACTAGGTCTTTCAGTAAGACTTACTATGAGATTAATGCCCAGAACAGAATAGGTCCAGCTGTATTACCCAGGAAGAGTAAAATCCAACTCAGATTATAAATTATATTCAACTGGAACAAGCACTTTTTTGCTGGGCAACAGAGACGATGGGCCAACATACACAGAGATGATGGGCCAATATTCTTGTACAATCAATAATGAATTTAGGATGAGTACTCAGTAGGTTGAATACAAAAGTACTCAGCGTTGGCCAAATTCTTTCCCAATGAAATTAACAGTAAAATTTCCAATTTCTTCTGTGGGAGCACAGTTAGGTCAGCATTGAGGACTTTCAAAAAATTTTAAACAGCTTTTTAGTTTGGCAGAATCCTTAACTGTCGCTACTAGAAAACAATAAAGAGCTAAATGTTTACAAATGGTCAACTTGTGAAGCACAGATGATTGATCACACCAGTCACTCCTAGTCCCACAATGATTTTTTCCACTGCTGGGATTGCTTTTACAATCTTTGGAATAAACTATGTTTCTTGAAGGAAAAATCTAACAAATCTCTTGGATCAATTCACATTTCTAACTGCCACTGAGTTCAAAGGGATGGTTTCAACATTGGGTCCTTAACAGGCCCATGACTGCCCCCAAGTGACTTTTATAGGGTATGATTTCAATTGTTTGTTATTTAAAAGCAAAAAATGTGTTCTTGTTGCGTTAATAATCCTAAAAGTTCATGGCCACTTGCAAATAGAATTTTATGGGGTGAAAAAGAAATCAATTTCAAAGCCGTGCTTTGTCTAGACCACTGGTTCTCTCAACCAGGGATATGCATACCCCTGAGGGTATGCAGAAGTCTTCCAGGGGGTACATCAACTCATCTAGATAGTTGCCTAATTTTACAACTGAATACATAAAAAGCACTAGCAAAGTCAGTACAAACTAAATTTCATACAGACAATGACTTGTTCATATTGATCTATATGCTATACACTGAAATGTGACTACAATATTTATATTCCAATCGATTTATTTTATAATTCTATGGTAAAAATGAGAAAGTCAGCTATTTTTCAGGAATAGTGTGCTGTGTCTCTTTTGTACTTTTATGTCTGATTTTATAAGTAAGTAGTATTTAAGTGAGGTGAAACTTGGGATATATAAGACAATCAAACTCCTGGAAGGGGTCTGGAAAAGTTGAGAACCACTGATTTAAGCTATAGCAGCCATGTAACTTCCCAGGTAGTCACATGTGCAAACTACCTAATCTTTTAACTTTCTGAGCTATATTTCATGGCAAATGACATAATGGGAGGAAGAAGAACTTAGGGCACTCAGGTTCAGGCAACTGACAGAGACTGTGAAGGGAGAGAAATTTGAAGAAGCTCAGAATCAAAGTGAGGGTGGCAATTCATGGTCTTAAGAGTTCTAAAATAATGGTTGATCAATGGCCCCCAGTAAAGTCAATGAGAGTTTTTCCAAGATTTTACACAATACTTTTTCCCAATTATTATGCAATCAGAAAAGGTAATAAAAATAATGAAAAATGTTAAGTGTGTTTGGAAGAGAAAAAAGGGAGAAGGAATAGACATTTTAAAGAGGATGCAGAGAAAATCCAAACCACTGCAAGGAGCACTTCTTGTTATTCAGGCACTTATAGGATGAACGTGATGTCTACTGTAAATCCAATTCATATACTGGAAAGCAGCAAGAGAATGGCTTGAGTCACTTAAAACTAAAATAATTTGGAACAGACTAAAATTTAAAGTGTACAAACTGATTAGCAAGAGGCAGAGAAAAGACTGAACTGTCACCTGATAGTTTGGGATTTGTTTATATTCCACTTGATGATTTGTTTAAGACTATTTGCTTTCTATAAATTCCATTTGTCAGCAAAAAATAAAAATAAAATACGAGTACATTTAGATGAGGAAAACTGATTGCAGAGGTTGTAAAAATTATTAAGCAGAACACTGGTTTTCTATTCCCTTCATGCTTTCTTCTTATTTTATATGTTTAAACACTGAAAAATGTACAAGTTGAAATGGTTTAGGTATACCAAACTAATTTAACAGGACCACCCAAATGAATTTACAGAGCTTTATTAAATAGAGAATACTCTTACTAAGGTTATGTGTTTTCTCTGAACTGGCACTTGTTTTCTCTCTCATGGAAATACAAAAAGTTCAAACACATTCACCACACAAAAAACTAAATATGATGAAGATCAAGGTTGGGACATTTAAAGGTGCCTAAAAGAGTTATGTACCTAACTTCCACTGAGAACCCTAACTCCTTTAGGCTACTTTGAAAATCCCAACCAAAGCTTTTTAAAATCCATACTTGAACTGGGTAGTAATTCTTTTCAGAAAGCATTAAAGCGTAGCAAGCTTTGCTCACTATAAATCCATGTTGTGTATAGAATTTACAGTTCAGTTCTCTAGATGTTTGTTTAGTCTTTTTTTCTATAAACATGTGTTCCTTTGCTTTGCCAACGTGCATGTAAATGGTGATTTAAACAAGCAAGGAGATTTAACAGGTGTTTAATGTTTTTGAAAAGAAAGCTTACTCATGTGAAACCAAAATGGTAAAGTGGGAAGAATGTAAAAAAGAAATGATACAATATATGTTCTACAAAGTGAATAAGTTCATATTTTAATAAAGGTAGTTAACTCTGTTGACTTACAATAAACAAACACATATCTGTAAGAAAGCTATATTTCTAGTTTTAAAAGACACAATACATTTGGTAAAATAACCAATTCTGATAAATTTAGGCCACAATACTCCATCCAGTGGTCGGAAGGGCATAAAAACGGGAGAAATCCTATGAGGGCCCTTTCACAGATGTTTCCCCACCATTGTTTTACTGTCACTTTTACCCCATATTTGAAATAAAGCAAGATTAGCTGGGTTGGAGTGGGGAGTAAAGAAGCAACAGCCCTTCACTGTTAAACATTCAAGCTGTTTCACATCGTTACTATACACGCATAAGCTTCATGTCTGGATACCTGCTGAAATTCAGGACCTCATTTTAAACAGAGCACAAGACTCACCATTACATGCACACATGTCATCACAAAAGAGATTTAAACCCAATGAATTTTAAAATATTATAATGACAATTTCCTAACTCAAAAAGTGTTGAAACCAACATGGGGAAATTCTATAGTCAACCTTGTCTTGACCGAGAAAGAAAAACTGAACAGAGTACTAAAAATTAGTAGCAGCTTAGGTACAAGTGATTTCTAATATGCAAACAGAATTAGTTCAAAACAGTAATATAAAGCAGCAAAAATATATAAGGCCCATTTTTCAAAGCTGAAAATAATTATGATCTGGGAGAAAGTCAATCAGAAAAATGTGAATGATAATTTGGACTAGTTTAACTAGTGCCCCAAAAGCCACAATCGAGAAACATGTACTGGTGAAACAACAAACCCAGATAAGAGGGGAGGTGAAGGCAGCTGTAAAAGATAATATATAATGAAAAAAGAAATGGGAAATAGATTATAATGAATATAAATCAGAAGCTAGGAATTGTAGAAAATTGATAAGGGAAGCAAAGACACATCTGGAGAACTCTATGGCCAGAAAAGTTAAGAAGAATAAAGTGGTGGGCTTTTTTTTTTTTTACATATATAAGAAACAAAAAGAATCCTAACAATTGCATTGGTCCATTACTACATGGAAATTGTAGAATTATCAATAATAATTCAGAAAAGGAAAAAATGTTCAATACATATTTCTGTTCTATATTTGGGGGAAAAGCAGATCTATACTCTCATCATATAACACTCCTTTCATTCATCTAGTATCTCAGGAGGATATTAAACATAAGCTACTAATGATCTTTTTTAAAATCAGCCAATCCAGATAACTTGTACCTAAGAGTTCTAAAAGAGCCGGCTGAAGAGCTCTCCACATGTACACATTTGCATTTAGCTGTATTAAAAACACACATTGTTTGCTTGTGCCCAGTTTGCCAGGTGATCCAGATTGCTCTATATTAGTGATCTTTCCTCTTCATTATTTACCACTTTATAATTTGCCCCCAATTTTTGTGTCATCTACAAACTTAAACTGATTTTTATGTTTTCTTCCAGGTCACTGATAAAATTAACTGGTATAGGGCCAAAAACAAATCCTTGTGGGGCCTCACTAGAAACACTTCTGCTTGATGAAGATTAAGGCTACAATTTAGTCAAAGCAGTCACCGATTCTGTGATTTTGCCGGACCTCTGTGTCTACTGGGCTTCAGGAGGAGGAGGCGGACTTTGCACCTCTACCCTGCAACTGGGGCTGGCTGGAACCTGCAAGCTCCAACCCCACAGCTTCCTGACGCAGCCCCGCAGCGTTGCAGGCTTGGGAGGATGCAGCTCCTGCCTGGTGATGTCCTGGGCTTGACGAGCCTGGTAGCTGCAGCTAGGCTGGGGGCTGCAGCCAGGGCTGTGTGCCCCAGCCCTGGCTATAACCCCTAACATCCTAGTCTTGGCGGGGGGCCACGTGCCCCAGCCCCGTGGCTCCAGCCCTGCAGGGTCTGCATGCTCCCCATCCCGTGGCTTTCGCTGGGGTTTGCAACAGGGGCTGCGCACCCCCTCACAGCTTCCCAGGGTCATTTTCCCCTTCCCTCCCCCTACTGCATCTGGGGCTTGGCAGGAGCTCCAGTCCAACTGTGCACCTCTGTCCTGCAGCTGGGCCAGCTATGGAGCAAGGGTTGTGTGTCACTCGTGACTGCGCCCTCTGCTTCAGCCACTGGTTTCAGGACTGTGCCCCATCCCGTGATGGGGGGCTTGGCCTGTCAGTCCCCACCCCCTCATAATGGGCCTCCATTCCTCCCCATTACATAGCCCTACCCCTGGTTATTTTTAGTAAAGTAACAGACGAGTCATAGGACTTGTGAATTTTTGTTCATTGCCCGTGACCTGTTTGAGACTTTTACTAAAAAATAACCATGAAAAAAATCTTAGCCACATTTACAGTTACATTTTGAGACCTATCTATTTAATGTGCCATATTAATTTTATATCATTCTAGTTTTTAATAAAAATGTGCAGTGCCAAGTCAAATACTTTAGACGAGTCTGTTACATCATCACTTTTATCTTTATCAACCAAAACTGTAATCTCATAAAAAAAAGATAAAATTATTTTGACAGGATCTATTTTCCATAAAACCATGTAGATGTTACCCTCCTGTAATTCTTTATTAATCAAGTCCCATATTAGCTCCCTGTCATCTTGCCTAGGATTGATGTCAGACTGACAGACCTAGAATTAATCAGGCCATCACAGTTATCTTTTATAAATGTTGGCGCAATAGTTGCTTTCTTCCAATCATCTGGAACTTCTGTGTTCTGAGATGTATTGAAAACAAACATTAATGGTGTAGAGCAGGGGTCAGCAACTTTTCAGAAGTGGTGTGCTGAGTCTTCATTTATTCACTCTAATTTAAGGTTTTGCGTGCCACTAATACATTTTAATGTTTTTAGAAGCTCTCTTTCTATCAGTCTATCATATATACCTAAACTATTGTTGTATATAAAGTAAATAAGGTTTTTAAAATGTTTAGGAAGCTTCATTTAAAATTAAATTAAAATGCAGAGTCCCCCCAGACTGGTGGCCAGGACCTGGGCAGTGTGAGTGCCACTGAAAATCGTGTACTGCCTTTGGCATACGTCATAGATTGCCTCTCTTTGGTATACACAGTCCTAAACCCCATAATAGCTAGCTAGCCCACAACAGGATGTTCTTCGTTTATAGAAGGTTTTTATTCATTTTGAAAACCCAGAACGCTGTAAGCTGGAGTCACAACATAGCTTTGCTTATCAGCATCATTTTAAAAGGGTCTACAGCAAGAGTATTGCCTCATAGGTCCAAAGTGCCTCCTCCCCATTGTTCCCACCCTCAGAGAGTGAGTAAGAACTGAAACTCAGCTAAATTAAGACAATTTCACTGCTTGTGTGCACGTGGAGTTGGGAAACAAGAGGTGGGAAATCTGCCCCCTGTGTGCTACAGGATGCTGACATGTTTCAGCTCTCTTTTTGCAGACTAACAAAGGGAGGCTTGAGAATAGAGAGGAACCTTTGAACAGGTGGTCCAGAGTCTTCAGCCAAAGAGGTATTACCAGCACCCACAGAGCAGCTGTGAGAGTCTCCTTTACTTTGTCACCATTTTGTAAGTAAGAGTATGTTATCCTCTCTAATCCACTTAGGTCCATAAATACACAAGGGCCATTTACTAAGGCTGTGTGAGAGAACCAGAATTTGGGCCGTAACTCTTAACCCCAGTGGGCAACTTTTCAGTAAAAAGAGCTCCAGAAAACAATAAAAGCCTCTATTAATGTAGTATCTCACTCTGTGTGCAATGAGATCACAATGTGTTTTTTAAAAAATGGGTGAAATTTAGCTGCACCGTGTGTCTTTTTTTTTAGGTATGTGCTCAACAATTTGAGAAACAAACCTGGGCATGTTTCGTAAGCAAATTTCAAATGCACGTAACTCTCAAACGAAAAATAATATCTTTCAGCACAGCGTTGCACTGCTGCTTGGGGAAGACTACTTCCATTCCAAACTTCAACTTTCAAAACCATAGCAGTTTCAATGACTAGGATTGTTCAAAATGATATTAAAAAGAGGCACAATTTTGTTTTAAATTAAATGATGGGAAGATTTTTTTCACTCTCACTCAGAAACAGTTCTTTGGAATTGTGGGGGTTATTTGAGGGTTTTTTAGTTTGTCTGTTTGTGGGCTTCTGTTTAAAAACTTACAAACAAAAAATTCACTTTTGCAGAGATTCAGACACTGAAAAACTTCAGCCCAAAAGATGGTTTCACAAAACCAAGAGTGACAGACATGGGCTATGAAAAATATTTTTTCAATCTTAAACACAATGATCACTATTGCTCCTATTGTAAAAACTATTATTCTTTTTTCCTTGACCTGACAGCAAAAAAGTGAAACTTGGAAGAAACTGATATGAAATTTTACAAAAAAATATTCTCAATTGCATGTAATTCCACTTTAGACCTAAATTAGACTAAGAAAAATGGCTGAGTTTAGGTTGGGATTAGCTAACATTAGCTAGCAAATCCTAATCTAAACTCAGCTATTCTTCCTAATTTCGATACAGGATAATGCTTTACTTTGATTTTAGTAGATCAAGGTATAGCCTAGGTTCCTGGAGTAACTTAAAGTTCCATCTGCTTCAGAGAGAAAATGGGGAATAGAGAACAGCGAAGGAACCCGAGGAACATCTGGGATTAAAATGGGCCTTTCTTCTGCATCAAAAGATATAGCTGGTTTCATATTTATCAGAGACATTTCATTCTTTTTCCTAGAATCTGGATGGATCACTCAACAATTGTCCTGTTCTGTTCATTCCCTCTGAAGCATGTGGCATTAGCCACTATCAAAAGACAGGATACTGGGCTAGATGGATTGATGATCTAAACCAGTTTGGCCATTCTTATGTTCCTTCCATCTTATTTTCAGCCACTAAGTCTCTCACCATAGCATCCTCAAGAATGCAAATGAAAATGCTAGCCTATGGAACACTGGAGTTGGGGAAGGAGCATGGTAAGGGTCTATGAATTATTCCATCTGGGACAAATGCTCTGTTTTAATATTTATTTTACACCTGTGATGAAGTAAAATCTTTTTCCTCCAATGCTAACTTTCCATACCACATGCTAACAAATGATTCACACTGCTTCCCTTCATTAAAGCAGTGTGGTAAGGATAAATATATTAAAAACATATTCTTAAGCACTTTGAACTGTACTGATGAGACATGCAATATAAAAGTCATGAATCATTATCATCATCTCATAAAATAATCAAGACCAGTATAAATTCTAACTTGAGAAGTAATTGTGCTTTGTATTTTGAAGGAGTGAGAAAAAAATTGTTTAATTTAAATTTGTTTTTTTAATATTTTTTTTGAACATTGAATGATTGGATTTGAATTTGAATGTTTTTTAAAATAATGAGGATATCATATTAATATTAATATTTTTAAAAGAGGATTAATATCATAAAAGAATTTCAGTCAGTGCTGGGAAGTAATACTCCCAATAACCTGTGTTCGGAAACTACATCAAACTCAGAAACAGGATATTGAAGAACCCCGACACACTAAAGTATCATATTGGAAATCAATACACCATAACAAAATGTGCTGGGCCTCGTAATATCATACAACATTAATTTTTATTGTATAACAATAGTTTTTCATTTACAATGTCAATGAGCCAAATACAGCTCATTGTTTCAAAACTTTAAAGCCATACAAATCTCAGTGTCTAACTTTTTCTCTCACTACTTTACAAAAAACAAAGCATGTTAACTTCTTGAGTTAAAAGCTACATCATTCTGCATTATTTTCATAAACAAATACCAACAGTCTGCCTGCTGCCAAAAAAAGGCTCTGTGGTCTACTGATTTCAAGTTCTAATTCAACTGAGACGAGTTCTAATTCAACTGAGACATTGACAGTGACCCATCAAATAACTGTTGGTAAGCCACTTAACCTCCTTATATTTTAGGCAAACCATCTGGAAAATTAGGTAAAAATCAGGACCTCTGTGAAAAACAGGAATTGCATCAGAGATTAAGTAGGCCTGCAAAGGCAAATAAGTCCTTAACAAACCGCGATTTCAGGCACAGATTCTCTGAAGGCACTGCCCAGAAGGACGGTGGTGTAAAGCTGAGCTGAGATAGGAGACAAATTCAGCATTTTAGTGTCTATCCCTATAAATATTCCATTTTGGCTTTGCTTTTTCCTAGAACACCCTTGATGCAAAAACAGAACACAATTTTTATTATTTTATATATACACACATATACACATATATATATACACACATATACACATATATATATACACATATACACACACACACACACACACACACACACACATATGTGTGTTTGTGTGTGTGTGAGTCTGTGTGTGTAAACTGTCTGCACTTTAAAAATATTTTCTTCTCTGCAGAATGAAAATAAGTACATATAATATTCTTTAAGCCAGGATAAACCCAGAACAGCTCAAATCAGAACAAACATTGTCTACATTTAGGAGTCACCATCAGGACAGCTACAGTGACTCTTGGCCACTGCTGTGATAACTGGGCCTACAAATTTACTCTAATTGTGAGATCAACTGTAAAAAAAATTAAAAAAAAGTGAAAATTTATAAAATGTCACAATGAACTATAACAACAAACAGATGGGTACAGGGGCTAAAGGGAGACAAGACTGAACTGGTCCAAACACAAAGACTACTGATATAATTCAAAGATTATGTTAAATTCATCCCTGCTTAAAAATAAAATAGGGGGGAGGGAAAGTGGGGGACTGGAAATCAATGGACCAACATTCGTGTGTTGGAAATTAGACCTAACTGAAGAACTAAAGGGCTACTCCACCCACCACTCCCCTTTTAGGGTCCTCAAAGAGAGACTTTTAGGGGAAAATTGACAAGCACGGGTAGACGGATGCCAGTGCTATCTTACTGAAAGATGAGAGAAGGTAAAGGAGAGACCTACACCATCCTGGCTGCCACATGCATCATTTCCTGAGGCCCACTGTGAAACCACTGGGCCTTCACTGTCCTAATCCCAAGAGATCTTTTGACTAGACCAGGACACGGAAAGGACCCAGTGACATTCCTGCCACCATCTCCATTGGCTCCAAATCCTGAACACCATCTGTGATGTGAGTCTCTCTCTCTCTCACACACACACAAACACACCCACAATCCCCACAGCCACGGCCATTTTCTTCCTCACTTTAGATCTCTTTTCTATCCTTCTACTTTTACCTTCTGTCTAATGAAAGTCTGTCTCACCCGGCCAAGACCATAAATTTTGCAAAACTCATTAAGGTTGTGACCAGAAAGACAGCTAAGAGCAATGCTCTAAGTAGCCTGATGCTGGTACATGTTTGCTAGGTGCTAGACTGGTTGATAAGACTGCCTGCTATGCCTGTGTTCTTCCAGCACTGAGAGAGAATACCAGCGACAGAAGCTGTATTTTCTATCTTCGCTGTTCTTTCCCCTTTAGTGTGTGTTTGTCTTCTTTTGTCTCCCAGATAGATCTCAAAATGTAATTATAAATGGAGAATCACCAAGTGGAAGGGTTTAAAGCAGGGGTCTACAGGGATCAGTTCCTGGCCTTATGCTAGTTAACATTTTTATCAACAAGATGGAAGAAAACATAAAATCATTAAGGATAAAGTTTGCATATGACAAAAAAATTGGGGAGTGGTAAATACTGAAAAGGACAAGGTTACTAAAACAGAGCTACTTGGATTTCTTGGTAAACTGGCTAAAAGCAAACAATGTGTGTTTTAATATGGCTAAATGTAAATGAACACGTCTAGGAACAAAGAATGTACCTCATATTCACAGGATGGAGGAGACTATCCTGGAGAGCAGTGACTCTGAAAATTTTTGTGGGGCTCATTGTGGATATTTTGCTGACCATGAGCTTTCAGTGCCATACCGTGGCCAAAAGGGCTAATGTGATACTGGGATGCATAAACAGGGGGATCTGGAATAAAACTAGAGAGGATATCTTTACCCCTTTATCTGACACTGTTTCAGTCGCTGCTGGAATACTGCATCCAGTTTGAGTGTCCAAAATTCAAAAAGAATGTTGATAAATTGGAGAGTGTTCAGAGAAGAGCCACGAGAATGAATAAAAGATGAGAAATGTGTCTTATAGTAATAGGTTCAAGGAGAACAACCTACGTAGCTGAACAAAGTGAAGTAGTAAGAAATTACTTAATTCCAGTCTACATGAGAAGCAAATATTTAATTATGGGTTTTTCAATCTAGCAGACAAAGGTATAATGTAATCCAATCACTGGAAGTTGAAACTAGGAAAAAAAATCAAACTGGAAATAAGGAATAAATTTTTAATAGAGTATTTAACTATTGGAACAATTTACCAAGGATCATGGAGGAGCCTCCATTACAGACAACTTTTAAATCAAGATTGGATGTTTCCATAAAAGATCTCAGGGAATTATTCTGGGGCAGATCTATGGCCCGTGTTCTACAGGAGGTCAGACTAAATGAGCACTATGATCCCTTCTGGCTTTGGACTCTATAAATCTATGAAACGATTGGACTATCAATAACAGCAACAACAAGAGCTCCAGCCCAGCTCAACTAGCAGCTTCTCTTCTCCCCAAAGAGACAGTTATTACCATCTTTAATGCCATCTAAGAGAGTATCAGGCAAGGAGGGTGGTGGAGTGGAGGGGTGTCTTCTAAAATCTCTGTCCAAGGAAAGGGAACAAGGGATATTAAAATGAAACCCTTACGTAATACTTTACATTTCAAATGCTTTGTCTTTTCCTTTTATGATTATGTTGAATAAAAGGTTAAAAGGATGTTAATGGTGTGTTTGCCATGATACTAAGCAGACTGAGGTCTCTGAGTACCAAACCCTGGACCTTGATTAACACTGTTTAATGCTGGACAGTAACAGGATCACATTAAATGCCTCTGACTTTTTGGGCCCAAATATTCCATCTAAATTAATACACCACCACTAGTGGATGGTGAAGCAGCCTTTGTGTTCACAGATAAGGTCAGCTCCCAGAATGCTGCACTGGGCAGCACAGTATGAGGAGGAGGTGAGCAGCCCTTAGTGGTGAAAGAACAGGTTAAGAACTTTTTAGAAAAGTTCAGGGGGCAGTAAGCTGGGGCAGCAGGGGAGTTGAGACATTCATAAGAAATGGATGGCAGGTGAGGTCCCCTTTCATAGGGATGAGGATAGGGTAAGCAGAGTCTCCATCTGAGACGTTAAGGAAAAGAGGGGTTTTTGTGAACAGTTGACTTTTCTATCTGAAATTTATCACACATAGCCAGAAGAGTAGAGAGGGTAAAAAGTAAACAAATTAAACTCAGTTTCATGTTTTGTAAAATCTTGTGACTTGGGGGCCAATCTCGTGATTTTTCAGGATATCCACTTCATAATTTTTGATCCCTTGTAGCTGGCAATACTGTTGCATGTTTTATATTTTATATACTTATTTGAATTTGATATTAATAATGCAGCTTTCAAAGCTTGAAATGATGATGTTGTGACATGTACAGTCTTTAACTTAGTAAATCCAAGATGGTATTCTCCACATATATGGAGAAGGGGGGTCCATGGGCACTCAATACAAGGTCTAGTTTGAGTTAGATATACAGTGAGAGTTTCCCTATTTACACCTGAAATTTCAGTCTTGTTGTTCTGTTGAACTAAGACTACTAATCATAATTAATTTTGTTTTGCGTGGTCAATTTTTGCCAGCGTTCCAAAGACAGTGTGTGGCAATGGAACACATGTATTTTATTTATTTCTTTGGTTATTAAAACCAGTCCAAATGATGTCTTTTCAGTGAGACCTCTGATACGGCTGACTTGATAACTTCTTACAGCTAATTGTTTGGGGATGCACGTGGGAAGGTACAGTGATACCTAAAACTTAAAGTTGTTTTCAAGATATGGTTCTTGTTTAACTTTACAAACTGCAAAAATTATCCCACTGAATTTTTTGTAAACAGTAAGACTGGAGTTTTTAAACCAAAAACAACATTTAAATTATTCATTTTTATTCCTATTAGATGTACATTTCTATTACAACTCAAGAGTGAAAATAGTAAGTCTGTTTCTTTGCCTAACTCTAATTTATATTTCCCCAATCATATGCAATGCATATCAATTAAGGATGAGCTCACATTTATAGCAGATGTCAAAATACATCATCTGCTGCCACATTTGGAATAGCTAAGGTCACAACGAATGAGAATTTCAGTAAATGAGATTTATAAAATAAATACTCAACTTCTAAAGTTTGGTGGGGGAAACCCCCCACCCAACATATCTGCCTATGCTGGATTACGGTATGTAAATCATAGAGTGCTGACACAGCAAAGGGCAAGGTAATAAAAAAATAAATCTGTATGATTCATGTGCCAAGATTGCCATCCCGCATGAAAAGGTAGTACAAGAGAGGAGAAACAATGACTTAAATTTCAGTCTTAGTGGAATATGGAAATTTTACTGATTAGGAAAATCCATTCAATGTTGCTATCTGGAGACGTTTCTAGTTCAGTGGACTGGGCACTAAGCTGGAGTCAGAAAATGTGGTTTTATTCCTTATTCTAACTCATTTTGTTACCTTAGGCAGGACATTTAACGTCTGTTTGTTCCTCAGTTTCTTTATCTGTACAAGGGGAACAAAATGTTTACCCAGCTTTGGAGAGTGCTTTGAGATCTTCCAATGAAAAGCATTATGCAAGTGCTAAGTATCATTTATATTTCTGCAACTGCCTTTCAAGCAACAATACTTTGCTTTGGTACATCTTTTTAAATTTTAAAAGCAAACGACCACCTGTGGATTCATTATTTTTTGTTGCTACATTAATCATTTCTTCAGAATGTTCTTTCAAAGGTATTGTTCATATTTAATTAAATGAAACTTCATTCTTTTTACAAAGTGACATACTACTACTACTACTACTAAGTGAAATAGTTTTGCATGACAGAAATTTGACTACATGACAAAATACTATGAAAATAGTAAGTAGCTATGAATAACAATACTGTCACTACGAACTACACTGTTGCTATGGTTAAATATAAGGTAGTTTTGCAGAGTATGATTTATTTAAGTAAAAAACAAAAACACTAAAAATCTATTTTACTGAAGTCTGCTTCACTCCAGGCACCAATCTTGCAATTTACAATGCACGATAAGGCTGCCACACTTACATGGAGCCCCATTGTCTATATGGCTCTGTCTGCATGCAACGCTCTATTTCTGTTGTAAATTGTAGTGTCAGGACATTAGCAAGAACATGCAAATTGTAACTGACAACTGATTGCAATAGGAACACAGACAATACCTTCACTCATAAAAAACATGAAAATAACATTGGTTTAAGGGCTGCCAAGGATTGTCCAGCCATAACTACTGTACAAATATGAGTGACATGCACTATCTGCTATACAGAATGATGGAAAACAAATAACTTACATAATGTACATTTCTAATGCTGTCCTCACCTCACAAAAACTGAAAGATTTTAATCCAACTTTATAGCTGTATGTACACAACTGTTAGAGCCCCCATTTTATGGGCTTCAATTTATTGTTCATTTTTAGGTTAAAATTAAGTAATCTAAATATGCATTCTGTTACATAAAAAGCCGGAGGGTGAAATTACATCAGCTTCTAATAAGGCTCTTTGAAATCCTAAACTAGCAAGTTAGCAGCCAAATTATTTTTCTTCTGTTAATGCTGATTGAACCCTAAATACTTACTAAAAGAAAACAAAATAAAGAGTTTGGCACCTTTGTAGGAGTTACAAGCCTATGATTATTTGTTGCCCCAGGACAGAATAGAATAAAATATGTAATAGTTAATTATTGTTATTAATATTATTAGCATCCACATCTCCCAATACAAACTTACAATTTTTTTAAAAGCAAGTAGTTATGAGGTTTATTAAGTTAAAGCTTATAATTTTTTTCTCATTTAAACACTATATAAGAAATCTTTCATTTTAAAGACGACTATTTATATTTAATCTGTGAAAGAATTAACATAATTTAAAAGGAAAAATAATTATTTGGAAGATTGAAAATAAGATGAAAACTTCTCTGTGTCACTATCTTCCTTATGGAAGTGACAAAGAGTCCTGTGGCACCTTAAAGACTAACTAAAGTGTTCATCTGTTTGCATTTGGAGAGAAAGATGATATCTGTTTGTACTTGTGCAAGTTTCTTCATGAGGCTGATGGATTTTCACTCGATACGGCTAAATGCAGTGCCTTGCATGGTGTCAAGAATCAAAGAGGTAGCCGTGTTAGTCTGGAATTGCAGAAGTGACAAAGAGTCCTGTGGCACCTGAAAGACTAACTAAAGATAGTTAGTCTTTCAGGTGCCACAGGACTCTGTCACTTCTGCAATTCCAGACTAATACGGCTACCTCTCTGATTCTGTATTCCTTATAGGAGTTTTAAAACACTGCCCATAAAACCCATTACAAGCATAATATTAAACTACCTTTCCCCCCACCCCCCGGATATCTAATTAGCAAGTCTATACAAAAACAAGTTTCTGTGGCAGTGATTTTTCTTTTACTGGATAAATAACTACCCACAAAAGAATAGCAGCATAGAATTTTAAGGCCAAAAGAATCAGTTTAAAGATTAAAAGCAAAAATAATTGTCGTCCCCCACCCCCACCCCCGTCGCCATTTTCATTGTTTTCTCTTTTAACTGAAATTGAAGGTAAAGAGTCAATATCTGTTCCACTGCCAGAGAACAAGAAGTTCCCTCCTTTTATGTCAGGAATCAAGGCCTGCCTACTAGCGCAGCTAGCCTGTAGCTGGCTGTGTGATTGGCTACATCACCTGATTGGCTGGAGGGCCCAGTGCACCGGCTGTTAAGCCGGCAGCAGCTTGCTGACTGCTCAGTGCTCATGCTACTACTATGTTACCTTGTTCCTACTGACCCTGCCTTGCACCCATCTTTGTTCATCCTGACTCTGCCTGAAACCCCAACTTGCCTGTTACCCCACTCACTCTCAGTGATTCCAGCTTAACCCTTGGCTCTGGTACCCAACTCTTGACCCCCAACCTGACCCCTGATTCTGGCTTCTGACTACTGACACCAGCTCTTACCCTAGTTCCTGGTTTCTGACACACAGTTGCTGATGCCTGCTCCAACTGCTAGGCTCCATGCCCACTTCAAACACTAGGCCTGATGCCCACGCCAAACACTAGGCTAGATCAACCAAAGCATGGTTACCTGACATATTGAGCAGCCCAAGACAAAAGACCTTGAATCCTGAGGGGCCCCAGATGTGCCCCCCAAACCTACTGCTGATGCATCAGAGACCAGGGATACCAATGGTTGGGGCTGTGAAAATGGAACATCTGCACTAACCGCCAGTGGATCCAGCCCCTAGCCAAGGGAGGCAAGAACTGGGAGAGGTACTGTGATAACCAAGTCCAGATGGTGGTGGTTTGGCAAGTATACCAAGACAAGCCATGCCTGAAGGGGCGTGAGGTGTAGTCTTGCATGCTGCACTACGTACATACATGTATTGATGTGACCCAAAAGCCTGAAAACAAAACATGCATTCTAATTGGGTGGTCTTTGAGCTGTACAATCAGGGATGTGATTGTTTGAAATTGGCCTTCTGAGAGTAAAGCTCCAGCCTGGGCAGAGCTGAACATCACTCCAATAAACTCTATCCTCTGCACCAGAATGAGGGTGGAGACCTGAACATTTATTATCAGGCCTAGGGTCTTTAATGTTGACTGGATAATGTTGGCTGGATTCCACCTGGGCCTTACCTTTGACTAGTCAGTCATCCAGATATGGGTAGACTTGAACCCCTTGTCTCCTCAAGTAGGCAGCTACTTAGAATCATAGAACCTCAGAGCTGGAAGGGACCTCAGGAGATTATCTAGCCCAACCCCCTGCTCAGAGCAGGACCAATCCCTATTTTTGCTGCATATTCTCAAATGGCCCCCTCAAGGATTGAACTCACAACCCTAGGTTTAGCAGGCCAATGCTGGTATCACTGAGCTATCCCTCCCTCCTCCTTCCACCAGGCACTTCATAAACAATCATGGGACACTGACAAGCCAAATAAGAGAAGTGTGACTTGGTAGCGTGTGTCGTTCATGATGAACTTTCTGTGGCCTTGGAAGACCAATATATAAAAGTAGGGCACATACCAATATATCAAAGGCAGCATACCATTGCCTTGGATCCAGGGATCCAAGGCACTAGGGCCCCTGAGTGTCTGGCAGGCATTGACACTGAAGTAGGGGGTGGGATTGCCTGCACTTAAAGCCCCTGCTCCATTTCCTCTGTGGGTCGACAGGCCATAGGGGCAAAGAACCAGGAGGACTACTGCAGTCTTAAGTGCTTCCCCAAAGTCGCCGGGGTGTATAAACCCAGGAACTTGAGGGTCGTCTTGGAGTCTTTCAGACCATGAAGCTTCACATTGGTCTTTGGATCAGGTGCTGCCCTCAGGGATGGTGCTACCCTTCTTTCAGAGGCCACCAAATAGAAGCACCTCAGTAGTGACCCCGGAATGGGGGAAATGCTCCAAAAAGGCTTCTGCATGGGCACTGGCCACTGCCCAGGAGGCCATATACTCCGATATCATTCCCAAGTGGGTATGGATGGCTGGTGACATGCTGGGGTCAACTCTTGGATGAGAGGAGTACAACCCAACCTCCAAGGAGAGGAATCTCTGTCTGGCAACCACTGACGAGCAGTTCCCACCAATGCCAGAGACTGGTGCCGAGGCAGGGAAGACTGCGGTGGGGCCAACATGGATGGTTTCCTTTTCGACAGTACCGAGGAGCCTAGTACCAAACAGTGATTGGTGGCTGCATGGTCCCTCCTGCCCACCGGCACCAACATCACCAACTCTTGAATGGCCAGTAACACCAGCACCAACAGCGAAAGCAGGTTCCTGATGGCAGTGAATGCCTCTGGCATGGATGGCATCGCAACAGTGCTGGTACCACACTGACGTTCTGCTGCTGATGGATCTTCTGGAGCCAGAGCCAACACCATTTACTGCTGAGCTGCCAGAGCAGAGGAGTAGCCTAACATAGGTCACACCCTGCTCTCCTTTCCATGCCTATCCCCCACTGGGGTCAGGGAACCACCTCTCTTGGCCAGCAGCTTCTTTCTCAGCACCAAGGTTTGCAAAAGGTTCTAAGACTCCTATAAAACGGAAGGAGTGCTCCTCACCAGCACCACGTGCTCGGTGCCAAGTTCGACTGGCATAGCTCCAAGGAAGGCCTCAGTGCTGCCTCCATCAGCAGGGATTTTAACCTGGCCTCCTGGTCCTTCTTGGTATGGGCCTTAAAGGCCCTGCAGATTTTGCCATGGTCCCCAATGTAAGCCTCACCCAAGCACTCCAAGCATTTGGAGGGTGGGTTACTCATGGGCATAGCCTTATTGCAGGAGGCACAAGGCTTGAAACCTGGTGACTGAGGCATGCCTCAGCACCAGAAACAGATTAAGCTCAGCTAACAACGGAGAAAAAACTAACTAGACTAACAGAGACTTAAGTATTTACAGAAACTATAAAGGGAACTATATATACAATTAACAGGAAAAACAAAGTCCAGTGAGAAACTTTCAACAGCAAGGTAGAACAGTTCCAGCGACCATCACAGGTGGTAAGAAGGATCTGGGGAAACATGGGGTCAGCTGGGTCCTTTATACCAGTGCTATGAGCACATGGTCCCAGAGGACACCAGAGCTGACCTGACAGGTACCACTGATGGAAATATTTTTGGCAACTGTGCTTGGGGCACACACACACCTACATTGGAATGGACACATGTAAGCACTCAAAGATCACCACACCCATCCTTGCATGCCTTCCATGACACACACCCCAAAAAACCAGGCCCCAAGATTCCTAAACAGAGCCCTCCAGGTGTGTGTGTGTGGAGGGGAAGTGGAAGAGAGACACTGGCAGGAGCCAGAGCTAATTCCCAGGCAACCCACACAGACTCTCTGACTGGCTGGTGAAACCAGAAGGCTGTCTCCTAAGGCAGCAGCAGCTCCTCACTGGCTACTCAATACTCATGCCCACCACTGTTACTACTCCTTTGCTGCCCTGTTCCTGCTGCCTCTGCCTTGCACCCAGCCTTGTCTCTGCCCTGTCCCTGCCTGAGACCCCCCACCCCACCCCTGCATCTTGCCTGTTAATCTTCTTGCTCTAAGTAATTTCAACTTGACCCTTGGCTCTGGCTTTTGACTACTGCCTCCAGCTTGACCCTTGGCTCTGGAACCCTGTTCCTGACCCCTGGCTCGATCCTTGGCTGTGGGTTCTAACTACAGCCGCCACCTCTGACCCCAACACCTTGTTTCTGATGCCCAGTTCCTAACATCCATTCTAATCACTGATCAGTAAAGCCAGACAGCCCACATCCTGGTAGCCTGAGAGCATACATATGTATGAGTTGTGACGGAGTCAGACCAGAAGGATATAGGAGAGTGCTGGAAGGCAGGTATATTAGTCTCAGGATGTGCAGGTCCCTGTTCCCTGGATAGCCAAACAAAGGCTACTCCAGACCAATCAAGACACCTGGGGCCAATTAAGAACCTTCTAGAAAGGAGGAGAAACAGCTAGCCTAATTGGGACACCTGAAGCCAATCAGGGACTGGCTGAATCCAGATAAAAACCTCCCAGTTAGTCAGGTGGGCTGTGGGTGTCAGGAGCTGTGGAAGGAGGTTGTGCTGTTGGTGAGACTGAGTGGTGGACAACACATCATCCAGAAGGAAGGAGGCCCTGAGGTAAGGGTGAAGTGGAGTTTGAAGAAGCAGGGACTGCTGTGGGGAAGTAGCTCAGGGAATTGAATTGTGTTTTGTGGCTAAAAGGTCAGCCATCTTAGCTGTTATTATTAGGGTCCCTGGGCTGGAGCCCAGAATAGAGGGCGGGCCTGGGCTCCCCCACTTTTTCCACCTTCCATACTGGCCTGTGATGAAGGTAACTCACTAGGTGGTGACTCTTGCCAATTATACTGAGAAAGGGAGGTCACTCTGGAGTGTCTGAGGCCCCTAAATCTGCCAGGAAGCGCAGGACCCACAAGTACAAACTTGGAGCTTTGTCACAGAGTTTACATAACACTAGACCCCCTGCCACATGGGATTGGATCATAGGGTGAAGGGAGCCTTTTCTCCCACAGGGCAACAAGCAGTACAGCTTCTCTTTATACTACACTCCAAGATAGTACAAACAGAAAGTCTTGTCTACATCACTAGCCCCCTCACCATGGCACTAAGGTAGGAAGAGAAGGCAACTTCTCAGGCAGTGCATAAAAATTTGAAATGAACCACGGGTACATAATTTAAATCCTAAATAATAATAGGAAAAATAAATACATTAGTGACATGCCACAATAAAGAGTATATATTACAAGCTATCACACAGGCATCTCAGCAAACAAAACAGCTGTTCATTTCAATCAAATTCTATTCCTTCTGAGACTGAATGAAAGAGTGGATGTAGATTTCAGGAGCAGTGTGAGACCATGCTATCATCCCATTGGTATGAGGAGTTTCCAAATAATACCAGGAGGTATACACAAACTGAGAGTCATTTGCAACAGTTCAACAAAAAAGTTGCAAAATTATTGGAAAGTGTTCCATTTCAAAACAGATTGCAGTTTTAAGTTTATAACGTACTGTTATTAACAAAACTAAGTACAAGTTATTTTAATTTAAGCCATGTCCTTTTGAGCTCTTCTGCCTCTTGTCCTATAGCAACTGAGATCTTCCATACGTGGATCAATTTAGCAGCTTTTTCTAAAAGGTAGAAACCGATGGCCCAGTCATTTATAACGAGCAAAGTGTAAAAGACTACCAAATCAGAATGGCAGCATTTTACAGTCCCATTGCACTAGTGTAAATGAATAAATAAGGCACAGAACACTGTTAAATTCTAAGGGCATAATTTTTCACACACACACACACACACCGCCCACTAGCCTCCATAGTCTTGTAATAATTTGATGGATCTAAATTTAGAACAGAGGCCTCAATATTGAAGTCAACGGGGTGCTCTTCAGAACAGGGTTAATAGACTATAAACTTCAGGGGGATATGGATCCAAGGCCAATTCTGTCCTTTGTTAAACCCCATTCATCACCACTAAGTTCCAATGGGTTATTGTATAAGATATCAACAAAGATTTTGACCACTGGCATGTTAATCTGCTTGTAAAACACCATGAACACCTATGCTACTAGATCAACAAATAAAAATAAGACTTGCTTTTCCTTGGGCATGCCTCAGAATGTTTACATCTCTATAGTGATAAGGTGCACAAAAGCAGGCACAGTAATTAACTTGCATTGTCCTGCTTCACACTGTTATCCCTTATAAAGATGGAAATAACGAACTCTTTCTGATACGCATGCTTAGTAACAGAGTGAATATATATAATAATGGGTTTGCCAGATCCTTATTTAGCTATTTGTAGGACATACATTTATTTATTAAGATTTAAGGCTTTTAGCAGCGTACACCAGTCCAGTGGCCATCTTCATCCCATACCTCAATGTCCAGGAGAATTATATAAAAGATAGATTAATAGATATTTAAGGCCAGAAGGTACCTGACTTCCAGTAATCACACATGTCATAACATTTCCCCAGTTACCTCTGTATTGAGCCCAATAACTTGCATGTGGCTAAAGCATATCTTCCGGAAAGGCATCCAGTTTTGATTTAAAGACTCCAAGAGATGGAGAATGGTCAATCCACCACTTTCCTTGGTAATCTGTTCCAACAGTTAATCACCCTCAGTGTTAAACATTTGGTCCTTATTTCTAATTTAATTGGTCTGGCTTTAAAATGTTCCATCTCCTAACACGAACAAACTATTTTGCAAAACCCTTCAATTCAATTCTCTAATCAAGGTTTTCTCCCTTATTTTTCAAAATGGTCCTATGTTAACCTTTCTCCATTACTTTCTTTTCATAATGTAGCATCAGAAGTATCTGAATGATTAAGCTGTTGGGTATGTTCACACAGCAAAAGCTGTGCATGGGCTAGTCAAGGTACACTATCTTCAATGCAGCAAGCAGGGGTAACGCGAGCAGTGAAGACAATACAATGCAGGATTCAGTGCAGTACATGCCAGACCCGAAGTATATATTCGGCTCTCTGGCCCACTGTAAAGCTCCCACTGCGCAGTCTTCACTGCTATTGTTACCGGCGCTAGAAGGCTTCAAGCCTGTGAAGAACTTTTTCTCTGTAGACATACTACCACTGTCTCTAAAACGTAGCAATGTTTTTCAGTTCAACCAAAGACTTCATCCAGCCGTGCCAATCTCCACTGCATGGATGACAGGGAGCACCTCCCTGACTCTCTCTAACTCAGCATCACCAACCACTGTGAATTTATCACAAATCTTGCAGCATTTGGTATTTTTCTTAAAGCCCTAACTCCTAGATGAGGTGATTATACAAGAATTTCAGCTTCCATTTTAAAAAAAAAGGCTTGTAACCTTCATCGTTGCAGAGAAAAACTACTTTGAGTCAACAGGACTTAAACATATATTTAAATGCTTTCCTGAATAGTAACAGACTTAAGCATGTCTTTAAGTACTTTACTGAATCAGGACCAGAATCACCACTGCTGAACAGACCTCAATAGTAGTTTGGCATGATCTGAGGTGAAATGACATTTCTTTGAAGAGGATTGGTACCTGGGGCTGAGGTTACAGTGTACCAAGAATAGCAGAATCTAGTAATGACACAAAAGGTGGGAGGATCTTTACGGCTTTAAAATTGAAGTGGAAATATTGCAGGCTTCTCCTACGCATTATCTGGAATGACAGACTCAATTCTTCAGCCATATGAGTCCCTTTGGGATTATTTCAGTTCAATGCTCTTAAAATATTGTTTTTTTTTTTAAGGATACAAATCACAGGCGCATTATTTTCTTAATGGCATGGTTGAAAAAGAAAAAGTGAATCTCAAAAAAAACAAACCCCACAATTTTAGTGGTTTCACAATCCCACAAAAGGCTATCAGAATTAAGTCTAAAAATGTAGTCTGTCTCACTTCATGGAAGACCAGTTATCTGCAGACTATATTTTTTTTTTTTGTGCTACAGGACCAGGAAGTCATATTATTGCATTTTACTGATTCCTATTGTGCCTATTACTACAATAGACCGACTGTTAATGACAGAAAAATTACACTCACAGCCATGTAAGGGCTAAAGAAAATAAATGTGTCTTGTTCTCCAGTTGCTGGACATGGATCTACGGGACTGCTCAGATGAGTGAATTTAAAAAGAGGGCTCTTCAACGAGAGCCCATGTAATCATCATGAAATGTTTAACCAACCTCTGTTTGTTTGGGTGGGACAATGCACTGTGGAGCTCTCCAGTCACAAAATCCAAATATCTGGGTAGCCTCAGATACCACCATTATCTTAGGTGGGGCTGCTTAGCTGTATTTCTTGGCTGTCTTAAATTATTGTGCTGGGGGGCGGGGTGACACAACAGTTTAGATGAACCCAAACAACTCATCACAACCAACCAGCATCACATACCCATGCTCAGTTTCCCCCTCCAACCACCTTTCACCTGCCTTATTTGGGTTGAATTATGCCCAGTTCACACTCATTCAGATCCACAGTCAGACATTATTCAGATTACAGAATTTGGGTTTGATGAAAAAACTCAAAATGAGTATAATCAGCCTATGGAGTTCTGTGTAGAAACCTTAGCATTGCCCATTTTAGAGTGATTCTTTTCTATTTTATGGTAATTACTTTTGAAAACCTGGTAGTTCTATCATTTCTTTTCAGTCCATAAATACATAAGTGGCTCATTAGTTTTTTAATCATGCATAAGTGATGAACTGGGGGAAAAGACCTCAGCAACAGACCATATTTGCATAAACACAATTACTATGTCTGAGTGACCAGATAGACAGACTTGCTTTGGCAAATGAGACATTTTGGCTGTTTTAGGTAATAATTCATTTTCTTGTTGAATGCAGGGATAATGAAATGTTATCCTTATTGGATAAGGGCAGCAGAACTATACTTAGCATGCCCTAATTGAGGGAGTGGTAATGCCAAAGCCAAGTAGAAATTAGAGAGGGTGAGGACAGGAGTTTCTACCTGCTAGACTGAAATCCTAGGGTATGTTTACATTGCAGTTAAAAATCCACAGCTGACCTATGCCAGCTGACTCAGGCTAAGGGGTTGTTTAACTGAGGTGTAGATGTTCAGGTATTGGTTCCAACCTGGGTTCTAGACCCTGCAAGGTCTAGCCTGAGCCTGGAAGTCTACACAGCAATGAAACAGCCCCACAGCTTAAGCCTCATCAGCCCAAGTTGGCTGGCATGGGCCAGCCGAAGGTTTTTCTTTGCTGAGTAACCAGCCATGGTGTCTTTCTTTGTAGACATACCCTTCAAGGTGGCGTTCAGTTTTCCCAGTTTACTGGAAGGGGGTTTGAACCAGTTCTATTTTGTAAAATTAAAAGAAACCTGTAGGATATTGAACATGGCCCTTGTTGCAACTGACATCACCTGGAAGAATTATTTCATGCGTAAATACATTTATATAGCTTTGTTTTCCCCTTTACCTTGTTTTCTTGTTTTCAGTCTCCAAAGGCTGGATCAGGAACATAGGACAAGCATTTCAAAAATATATTACTAAGCAATTTAGGACTAAAGGTGATCACTTTGAATGCCCAGTGAGACTGTTGCATAATAAAAATAGGGTTAATTTAGACACAGCGGTTCACAGGTTTAAAAATGTATTTGTCTTGCCCTCCTGTCATTCGGAACAACTTTCTGGAAACTTCTAAAAGTAAAGCAATCCATCATCATTCAAAAGAATGCATTCCCACCCAATACCAATATAGTGTTGTCCCGGACTAAAATGGACCACTGTCTAGCACACAACAATTGCATTGACAGCAACTGACAGGGGAATAAAGTGACACTACTTTGTTAGGCATCAGAGGAAACAGTATTTCCTTTTTCACACTGTCTGTCTGACTTGTCAATCCAGTGGTTCTCAAACTTTTGTATCGGTGATCCCTTTCAAGCCTCTGAGTGCGACCCCTCTTATACATTTATAGCACGTTTAACACTATTATAAATGCTGGAGGTGAAGCAGGGTTTGGGGGTGCAGGCTGAAAGCTTACACCCCCCCCACACATAATAACCTTCTGACCCCGAGAGGTCACAACCCCCAGTTTGAGAGCCCCTGACTTAGACTGTAAGTTCCACAGAGCAAGGACTATTTATTACTATGTTCGAGTACTGCCTTAGCACGATGGCACCCAGAAATCTGCTGGGGCCTGTTGGTGTGTAAATATTAACACCACCACATATAACGTCAGCAAGGCTAAAAAGCATAACTCCTGCCTTGAATTTATGATCCTCTGTGCCATTAAGCATTATATCATTAATAGCAATGTAATGACACCAAGTGCTGCCTCCATATACAATAATTATCACAGCTCAACTTTCACCTCATCTTATAATGTGTTAGATGTTTTTCACATAATAGTTGAAAGCTACGTTTTAATTGTGAAGAATATTATTGAAATTAGACTACCCTTAATATTAAAAAGCTGTTAAATATGCACTTATCAGATACCCAATGTTGCAAAAACAGTTTAACCATCATGAAGTATACATCTTTTTGTACTAAGTTTAAATGTATGGATCTATTTTCTGTTAATACTTCTATTAGGTAATTGCACAGACTAATCACCTCAGGTATGAAAATACAAGAATCTTTACATAAAAAGTCTTTTATGGCCTTTATAGAATTTTATTTATTTAATAAGGATGCCATTGAATTCTTACATGCTCCAAAGTTCTTGTTGGGAATATGTTAGATCATCGGTTCTCAAACTGGGGGTCAGGATCCCAAAGTGGGTTACAACCCCATTTTAATGGGGTTGCTAGGGCTGGTGTTAGACTTGCTGAGACTGGGTGGCAGGGCTCAGGTTACAGCCCCCATCCCCAGGGCTGAAGCCCTTGTGGTTTGGCTTTAACCCATGGCCCAGGGAGGCAGCGCTCAGCCGGGCTCAGACTTCAGTTCCCTCTCCTGGGCTCTTATAGTAATTTTTGTTGTCAGAAGGGGGTTGTGGGGCAATGAAGCTGGAGAACCCCTGGGTTGGATAAATACCACTGTACCAAGCAGTGTTACCACTATGATTCAACAATTATTTTAAAGGATATTTAAATCATCCATGAAAACGTGTTTCAGCATAAAATCTCATACTTAAGGTTGTCAGTCAAGGAGTGAATTATTTTTCCCCCCCACTATCCAAAAATAAAAGAAACCTTTCTGTTCTGACTGAAATTTTAAGAATGAAAAACTGAAGATACTGTTCTCAAATTCTTCTCTGCACTCCTATTACCTATAAAAGTCTTTGTTACACTGTCTGCACAATGGACTAGTTGTATCTGAATGTATCAGACATAAAAATATTGTGTCACCCAATTACTCCTTAGAGAAAAAAAGGACAAGACATCTCCAAGGTTTTTCCCAATCTTTCTGTCAAAGGATGATGAGGCGGGATTCTCTGCATGCCTTGCAAAACAGGACATGGAACGAGTCCCCAATCCCTGCTGATCCCCTCAGATGCTTAGAGTCCCAGGAAGATCAGAATGAGCCAAAGCCTTCCATACAGTGATTCTGCACCTCTGCAGCAGTCCAGCTACTCTGCAGCTCTTGTTCCTGGTACTTGGCAATTAAGTTCCATTAAGTCCACTACCATGCACTATCCTGGCCACAGCTCTCTCCAGCACTATGCGGGATCCATTGTATTATCTTTTGGGATTCTCTCTGCAGGACAAAGGGAATTTGATGCACAACTTCCCCCCCCCCCTTCACCTGCCTACTTCTCCCAACTGACTAATAGCTCTATCCTCTCTTCCCCCCTAAATAGGTCTCCAGACTACGAAGCACCCTCTGCGGGGAACAGGGGACCATCCCTCTGTATGGTTCATATGAAGGTTTTGAGTCATGATAAAGCCCAAAGTTATTTAATTTAAAATAGGTATTACATATGCAGGGTAATTATTCAACAATAAAGTGAATGGTCTTTGGTAGGGAGGGAGATTAATATGCAGTCTAATATGCAGTTCTTACCTTTATGGTAAGGAACCTTGTACACGTTGTTCCCTTTGTTGCTAAATTAAATGCTTCATGTTTTAAAATTCTCCCACAAAAATATTGTTATGCTTATAATATGCTTATGTTCTTATGTTCTAAAAAATCTGGCAAAGTATAAGCAATGAGCTGCAGAGTTAGAGCTATCCGTTCTTTCATGAACACATTGTTGGCCTATGTATAGTAGCAAGCATTTTGCTCTCATTTATACCAGTGCAATACACTGGTTTCAATAGGAATGTACCAATATATCTACAGAATTTGGCTCACTGTATACAAGATCTTCCTCCATCATAACTAGTAAGACAAGGAATATCAGCCTTAATTTTCTATAAATGTTAACGTTTATCAGATCTTATCCTCACTGAAATAGCTCCGTGTGTGTGAAAAGTCACAATACAGACAATATGAAAGTATATTTTGACAGAATGATTTGAACCAGACACAATGCAGGCAGATGCTATGCAAGGTCTCCACATATTGCTCTTCCAGTGTACCTCAATTATGTCCGTCAACGCTTACTATTTCAGTTCTTCCAAATCCTGCTGAACTGTGTGTTGATTTTGTAATGTGCAAGAATAGACAAAAGGTGAGACCAGAAAACTCACTTCACCTCTGACCTAAGAAGTTATTTGAACCTAAATTCCCAAAAAGTCCCCAGGGTGTTTTTGTTCAAAGAAACTAGTACTGATACAATTCTCACATCTATTCTCAATGAGAAATTTCTGAAGGCATCCTTTTGAACATGCACGCAGAACACTATGGAAATTTCTTTGATAAAAGTTCACTGAATTTGTACTTACTGATTGTTCATTTAAATCCTGAGAGTCTTCCATGGAGGTAACTTTTCTTTTTCTTTCCTCCCACAACAGAAGTATCTTCCCTTTAAATTACAATTGGGGTTTCTAAATTTAAAAAAAAAAAGGAAAAAAGAGTGTCATGATCTAATTCTTACTTCTAAAGCACATCCAGTATTAAACATTCTGGGTGAAATCCTGTCCCCAATGAAGTCAATGGAAAAGCTCCCACTGACTCCAATGGGACCAGGATTTTACTCTCTCTGTTTCAACATGCCTAGTGCCATTTTGGAAAGAAGAAACTATTTGAAACACACACTTAAGTAATAATTCTTCAGCTCCTGCCAGAAAACACACAGTTCTGAAAACAAAGCAGTAGAAAAGCTAAAATGTTTAATGAAAGCAGCTGTTTAAATAGACAGCAAAAGATAACTTTCGGATGTAAATATTACAAAGGTAGTTATAGAACAAACACAAAAGTTACAAGGTGATATTTCTAATGATTTGAAGATATGAATTAGCAATTTAAAATCATTTATTTTAAATTTTAACGTCTATGACAATATTAACCAGTATGCTCCAGCTACTATATGTCCTTCTCGAGCAGCACAAAACAGCTCGAGCATACCTGCCATAAGCTGCTTTTACACCATGAGAGCACTACAAAAGCAGCTGGGGTTGTATCCCACTCCTTCTTGCCCTCCTCATTCTCCTGTGCACACAAACCTCAAATTCCACCTGCCTACTGCACCTCTCTGCCTCTTCCTACCTCCCAAATCTACCCCCCATCCTGCACCCCACAAACACTAATCAATTACTTGTAAACACTTAGAAAATTAATTCTGTACTCAAACACTAATGCGTCATACATAAACAAAGTGCTTGAATACCTGCTTTAAATGCAAAACTTAACTCAACCTTAACTATGGAACCTAGAACTAGTGATCTCATTTTCACATCTTTAAGAGCTGGATCCAAACCCAACTGAAGTCAATATAGACAGTTGTCACACTTTTCCTTGAAAGAAACAGAGCTTATTGATATTTCAAATAATTTAACTATACACATCCTACCCCTATTGCCATTAACTTAAGTGCAATTAGGATTTCACCCAGTTTGTGTATCCATTTAAAAAAATATACACATAAGCAAGTTCTATTCACCGACACCACTGGCAAATAAATAAATGTGTGCCAAAGACATGCAGAACTTGGAAAGAATTTGATTAGTTAATTGCTCTTTATTGAAGGAGGTGACCAGCCCTCTGTGGAAAACGAAGCGGTTCAGGACTATTAGGAAAGCTGGACAAGCAGAAGTCCATGGGGCCAGATGTACTGTCCTGAGCGGTACCAGATGACAGAACAAGGAGTAATGGTCTCAAGTTACAGAGGGAGAGGTCTAGATTGGATATTAGGAAAAGCTTTTTCACTAGGAGGGTGGTGAAGCACTGGAATGGGTTATCTAGGGAGGTGGTGGAATCACCTTTCTTAGAGGTTTTAAGATCAGGCTTGACAAAGCCCTGGCTGGGATGATTTAGTTGGGGATTGGTCCTGCTTTGAGCAGGGGGCTGGAGTAGATGATCTCCTGAGGTCCCTTCCAACCCTGAGAATCTATGACTCTATGAATGATTTACAAGTGAAATACCACCACAAGAATGTATAATTAGAGATGTCACTTGTATAAGTTGTATTATTCTGAATATGCCTAATATTTGTAATCAATTTCAAAATGTTTTTGTTGGCTCAGTTATGCCTACTCAATTTTGCACAAATGTACTATGATACTATAAGCAGAGATATTTTGCTTATATTTATGTTGTCTCAAAATTCAAGTGAACAGTTATGATTAAATTATTCCTGAATTAATATTTAGGTAAATATCTTGTACTGTACTCTTAACATTTTAATATTACATTTTGAACGAAGTTAAAACTATCATCGTAAGTAACCACAAATCCATTATTATTTACACAATTTTACGACAACTATACCAATTACATTGAGACCATATTCTCTACGGTTAGTTCTATAAATTTGAAGGGCGGGGGGGGCGGGGGGAACTATTAGACAACTCAGTAATTCAAATAAGACCCACATTAATCCCTAATAAAGATATAAAATTCAGGGATAATAGCAACCTCATGCTGTTTTATGAGCCAATAATCCAGTTACCAATTCAATCATGTTGTTTATCCTATCAGGAGAACCAGACAAAAAAAGAGGGATAGTACTGTTATCCCTATTATATTGCAAGTGGTTTTAACTGTTTTCAACTATTTTTAAAAAACTGTTAATGGTTTTAAACTCACAGACAAGCCAGTAAGAAGAAAAACATCTGTTTCTGTTCTTGACCCAGTCCTCACAGATGTGGCTTTAAAGCTGATGAAGTGTTTTATGCTTCAAGATAAAAATTTTATCTTTTCAAGAAGTGCCTTAATTAGGAGGATTCCTGACTTCCTGATCAACAAATGCATTTATTTTTTTATCTTGGTGTATAAAACACTTCATCAGATTTAAAGTTGCAACTTCCAGAACTGGACCCAGAGCAGAAACATGTGTTTCTTCCTAGCAATGCACACATAAGTTAAGAGCAATGAAAAACAATTTTTATAACTCTCTTTAGCTGCTTGTAAGTAACACATATGATGCTTTAAAAATGATTTTGGCTTAGAAGATAGCAAGGTTGTGGTCTCTCCAATAACAGTGATGGATTGCAATCTTCTATTTGGCAGAAAATTAGGGTTATGAGGAAATAATCAAATTGATGGGGAGTGTTCCAGCTGATCCAAAATCTGTAGGGCGAGATTTTGTGCTGCACTTCTTGGAGGTGCAACACAAAACTTTTTTCAGCCATAGGGATTGGAGAGCCAAGGTACCTTTCAGCCGTTTGCAACCTTCCATTTCTAAACTGCTCCGGGGTCTCAAACTGCGTCCACAATAACTAAGGTAAATGGAGCTCCAAAACACAGTGGTCATTTTTCCTTCATGTCCCTCTAACACAGATCATTAGGGGGAGAATGTGCCCTCTCCTTGCTTCAATAAAAATTACCTTTTCAGAGTAAAAATATAGGGAACCCTGTGGGGCCTACCATAATAAACTGCCCATGCAACCTTAATTTGGCCCCCATTATGCATATGCATTACGGTATTGATTAATTATATGGTCATACACTTTTTTTTTTCCCAAGGGATCACTGACTTATTCAGTGCACAGGAACAGTGCCGGCATCAGCTGTTTTGCCACCATAGGCAAAAAAAACCCAAACAACTCGTAGAGCTGCCGCCGAAATGCCACCGGCGGATAAAGTGGCGAAGTGGTCATGGATGCCGAAATGCCGTTGAAAGCTGCAGAGTGCCACCCCAATTACAGACGACACGCTGCCCCGCAATGTTCGCCACTGGTGCCCGCCCTCAGAGGCGCTGCCACCGAAATGCCACTGAAGGTGGCTAAAAGCCACCCCGCAAATCGTGAGGCCCTAGGCGACCGCCTAGATCGGCTAATGCTTGCGCCAGTCCTGCACAGGATAGATGCTCTAGGAATTAATCAGGGTTATGTAGTGAATTAATCTCTTTGTAGGATCACTGCTTCATTTGCTCTAGAAATTGGAAGGGGAATAGAGAAGAAAAAGGGGAAATAAATAAAAAGAAAGAATGGTCTTATGATTAAGGCAGGTGACAGCCAAAAAGACATTTCTCTCTTCCACAGACTTTCTATTTGATGCTGAGGAAGCTACTTAATATAAAAGTTTGAAAGGTGGCTAGAACTGTTCATTCCTCATTTTCTGGATGCTGAAAGTGAGATACCTCATGCAGAGATATGGAAGTTCTAGGTACTCAACTGCAATTCATGTCAATAGGAGCTAGCATTAAGGTAGCTTGATCTGCAGAAATTAACAGCATCGCACGAAAGAAGGGCATGAATTCTAATCCTGGCTCTGCCACTCTTCCCATGTGTGGCCTCAGGCTCGTCTTAACTCCCCCATCTGTAAATTAAGGAGAATACCTTAGCATCAAGACTCTTATCTCACAAGGGTGATAAGGAGATAATTTCATTAATATTTGTGAGGCGCTAAGATAGTATATTAATGAGAGCACTAGGGAGGATAATGAGAACATGAATAATGCTCTATTCAGTGTAGAGTACCCTGGTGGGTAGACATGACGATATACTCTAATTACGTGATCACATACTATTTTTTTCATAAGACCCCTGTCTTATTCAGTGTACAGAATGGCTGCACAGGAAGTGGAATTAAAGATGCACTGGCAATCACACATTGGCATGCCCTAACTTGGAAATGCTTATTTTACAAAATTATTTTACCTAGTTTTCTGTGTGATATATATATACACAGATAGATAGATATGAGATATATGTGACTTATTGTAGTGTTGACTTATCCTGATGTTAAATGAAAATATTCATGAAAATAAAGTGTATAAAGCAACTCAAAGCTTTTGATTTCATTGGACACTGAAGCTGTGTATTCCAGTGCAAGAAGTACTATTCAACAAAATTAAAAAATGCTGTTCCATCATAACAATTTCACTGTAAAAGAATCTTTTGAAGGGGCAGAAAAGTACTAGGCTGCTTTCTCAGAGTTTCCCGTGGCATCATGTTCAGAGGAGAATAGGATGAGAAATTCTGAGGGAGAACGGTCTTATGTGAAATAAAAGCAACATGTCTGGGACAAAGAAAGTAATATAAACAATAATTTTTGTATTGAGAGTAGATTTAAAAATAAAAATATAATCTTTTTCTGAATACTATTGACTAAAATTCTTCTTGCATAAAAAAAATTAAAAAAAGTTTTGTGTTCTTGCCCAACAGAAAAAAGCTGTTCTTTTCAACCATTCCTCCTTATTTTAAAACAAACCAATAATAAATTTGTTATTTTGTTCACTCCCTATTTTAAACTCAACTAGCAAGATACAATACAACAGGTCATATTTATTCCATACAATTTTAAGGCATACTTCATGAGAGAAAAGGATTTTGTGGAAACAAAACCTCATAGTTATCTCTCAGTTCTGGAAGTAAAAACTGATCAGTTTGACAAACAAAACACTACCTTAAAGCTATAGCCAAAACTCCCACTGACATCTCCAGTAATGACTGCATGATCATGATCAGCATGTGTAGTAATTAAAGCAGGTTAAAATGTCTTAAAAGTCAAGGACGATAGAAGCTTTTCATTTATTTTAAACTCTTCATATCGTGGTGCTCCTGGGAATGCTTGTATATATGATCAGCTGATTTTTCCAACCTGCACTTTAAACAAGGTTCACATACTGTGTAGAGGTAAAAACATTGTTCCTTTCCTGGGTTTTAATTTGACTAATTATTAAATTAACATAAGAAGAAAAAGTTCAATTCCAGCTCTCTTTTCTGGTTTGGCTTCTTGGAGTATGCCCATTGCTGCACTGCTCATCCTATACCCTTATGTCTTCCCTCTCTCTCCAGAAACATTCTAACTTCTCTCAAATCTCAGGGTGATATCCTGGTGCCACTAAAGAACTATTTGATTTCAAGAGAGCAGGATTTAACTTTGGGTACTTACGTTTTGTACAGTTAGGGGTTCTGGCACTTCTACCCACAACTTGGGGATTCTTCAAATGTGTGTATAAAAGATGGGATTTTCAGATGTGCTCAGTGATGGCTTAGCCTTGTTCCTATGGAAGCCATGGAGCAAAATTTAGGCCAAAGCTGAACCCTACTGAAAACTCCACCCAAAGTGTCCAGCTCTCTTTTTCCTGTTTTTAGCAAGAGTAGAAAGTGTGTTAGTTTTTCTACAGTATGCTCTTACAAAGACTCTTAGCATCTCATGCTGTAGTCTTAGAATAGCTGTTTGGGACAACTTGCAGGTAATTTTTTTAAAAAATTTTATAGGCTTAACTTTTATATTTTCCCTTTGAGTAGTGTGAATGTTGCACTTTGTAGAAAGAAATGCTGACCCTACTAAAAACAACCCTACAACAGAATGAGATGTTATCTATTTCTAACGCAAAGGAGAATAAATCACTAAAAAACTTTAAAGGTTGTAAATATAATAAATAATTTATAAAGAAAAAAATCGCTATCATGACAGTCTGATAGCATAGACACATACTGCTCTCTTGAGGAAAGCCAATACATGGAGAGAAAGTACACCGGGAATGCAGTGCGATTTACCTCATACAGTATTCTCAATGCTTCTTTAAAGGATAAGGATTCCTGCAGGGGGAAGAAAACAGGTTTGTAGGAGAGCCCTAGGATTAGTTGTGGTAAGCAGGCTTCACCACCTGAATTCAAGCTGACAGAAGTGAGTCTACTAATTTTTTTCCAAGTGCTGGGAACTGTGATTAATATAGAATACTCTTTCTTTTCTTCCTCTTGTTCTCTGCCCCCATTCCTAGAGGATGAGATATTGCATCCTTCATATTTCTGATTTTATATATTTTGAATTTGTGGAGAGGGGAATCTTCTCTTGGAAGAGTTTGAAAGCTCTGTGGAGCCCTTTGTACAAATTCCAACACTCATTTCTCTATCTACTAATGCCTTGCAAAATGTTGAGATTCTTCCCTCTATCTAGACTTTGATCTGCAACTAAGTGGAAAAGGTGTCATGCCAAGGACTTACTAGAGGGCTTATTTCATCTGAGCAAGCCCTGATAACCTTTGAATCTGTCAAGTGACCCTTAGTGGAGAAAACAGCTTTTGTTTCATTTGTGTGTGCTGCAGATCCTCAAAAGGGTCTGCATCTAGGATACCTGCAGTCCAAGTGGGATTGCTTATCAAAAGGAGTTTTTCCCCTTTATTTTGAGCTTGTGTGCCAGCACTGTAGGAATTCACCAAAAAATCCCTCCCACCAGCAAGTGGACCCCTGGCTCCCACTACCTCAAGTGAAACATACCACCTTGTTAGCTGTATATATGGAGGGAATGTAGGAGACATTGTGGGACCTACATAATGAGAGAGAAGCCCAGTCTCTTCCTGCATCAATAAATGCCTTCAGAAAGGCAGTAACAGATAACTTATACTGGGTACATGAGCATACAAGCCTATATCATCCTTGATAAGTGGCTGAAGGGAGGTAGTGCAGAAGGAACACTTTCTCGGGCTTTGCTTAGCCATCCTGTTCCTATACAACATAATATCTGGCATGTATATGAATATATACATATGCTGAAATGGGCTGGCAAGTTTAGCTAACATACAAGAAGAATACCAACTGTAAAAATAAAAGTTATTAGGGAAAAAAAGCCAGTTGGGAAAGATTTACAATTGTTTTATCCATTTTAAAGAAAAATGGTGTCCTCAAGACTCTGTGGTAAATGGAGGTCTGGAACTGCCCTAGCTGCCTGGTAGTTGTTCTCATGGGAGGAGCCTAGCAGCTAGCCAACAGACCAGTAATTATGTTATCCCTACACCTTGAAATAAAGGAACTTCCTACAGTAAGACTAAAAGGAATGTGAAAGTAGATAGAGAAGCCAGCTCCACCTGTAATTTAAGTATTCTATGCTCCCTGCCTTCTCCCTGTAAAAATAGTCCTATGAATCTTTTCTTGCCCCTTAATTTTTCCATCTTTCCTTTTGAGACATGTGAATTAATACTATAAAATTAAATATAGTAATAAAAGTAAATATCTACTTGGTGCCATCAAGTGTTTCTATGTCACAAACTCCAGCAACTAATATTTAATTAATTACAAGGTTTTTTTTAATGTGCAAGCAGTATTCAGCCTTATTGTATGCTTGTGTTGTTAATTTTGTATGTTAGTTTGTTTGGAGGGAGGGAAGCTGTTGAAAATAGTAAGAGTTTGCTCTCTGCCTTCATCTCTCTAATTAGAGTCTATTGCTCTGGGGCATAGTAGGATCTGAGCATTGGTGTTTAGGCTGTGTTTTCTGAAAGCGGTTGTTGCTTGTGTTCGGCCTGTGACTAACTGTTCAAGGACTGTATGCGTGCGTGCGTGTACAGTAACTAAACAAAATAAGCTAAAAAAAATATCCATACTCTGTATCATTGATTCCGACCTTAACTGACCTGGAAGGATCTGAAATCTGCTGCCACTTGGTGGAGCAGCAACAATAGGAACTCAAACAGATGAGCTCATTATTGGTAACAATGTCATCAATAAGCACAAAGAAGTGAGGTCCATACATCAGTTGCATATGTAATACAAGCACAGGAGAGGTGGAAAGTTGGAAAGATGCATGCCAACTGAATTTTTTTTTTTTTTTTTTTTTTTTTTTTACTTGCTGTCCATGACTATGGTACCAGAGGACAGATGAAAAGGATGCTGGAAAGGTAGAAAAATCTCTTAAGAAATCTTACAGAAGTACTGAAACTGTGTGTGATGTTTACATTTGGTGAAACAATGTCTTAGTGCTTTCATTTGTAAGCTCTGTGGGGCAGGAATCATTTTCTGTTCTTTGTTTGTACGGTGCCTACCTCTTATAATATCTTGCTCTTACACTGCACTTTTAATTAGTAGATCTCAAAAGGCTTCACAATCTTTTAATGTGAGTATCTTTTCAAAACCCCTGTAATAGAGAAGTGTTGTTATCCCTATTTTACAAATGCTGAGGAACAGAAAGGCTAACTGACTTGCCAAAGTCACGTAAGAAGTCTGGAGTGGAGTAAGGAATTGAACTTGGGTCTCTTTAATTCTAGACTACTTCCTAGGAGTTCTTCCAGACTCCTTGTAATCAAATCTAATCTATAAACCCACTGGTCTCGCCCTGAAAGATAAAGACAAGCTACTTTACAAATAAATAATATGTTCTACTATATTTATTTTATACCTACATGCAGAAAAACCATATGCTGAATTTCAGGAATGGTTAATGCAGAGAAGCAAAAAGACAAGACATAAAATTAATGTTTTAAATGGAGTTCTTAATGTTATTTTTGGTCTTGTGGATTAATGGTTTTATATGGTTTTCCAAAATTACATATTTTGGTGACACTCTGAAGCATTTGCTTATTTTTTGTGGAAAATAACTGAACACAAATAAGTAAAAGGTAAACATTTTTGTTCTTAAATGGATCCCTGAGAAAAGAACCATAACTATGGGATACCCTGTATACTTAAAAAAAAAATCAACTTTTTTAAAAAAGAACCACATCTATATGATTTTTTTCAAAGTTTTTAAATTTTAAAAACAAAAAAATAGTACTTTAGATGTATAACTGAGTTTGCATAACATCAACGATAATGCAATTATGTCTAGGATAACAACCCTTAGCATGTCATATTGGAACTGTTGTGGAACCCAAACATAGATATGAACTCTAACAAAAGCCAACTTTTATATGGCTAACTTAAGAAAAAAATAGCCATTTATATTCATGTTCAAGTCTACTTACTATACTATGAACACATTCAATTTGTTTCAAGCAGTATATTACAATATTAATAGGATATTCAACAGTAATATCCTCTGACTTGGATGAACACGAACATTTTTAAAACAATTGTTACAAGTAACACCCAAGATCACGAGAAATGAAAGTGTTTCAAGAAAAAGAAATCTCCGCTTTCCTTTTAAGCTTCTTTACATTAAGCATTTGACAACACTTCGCATACAGTCAGTTTCACTCTTCTCCTAAACCTAAATAGCAGGTTCCAGTGTTGTTTGTGTGGGTCTTTAACAGACCCGAGAAGAAAATATTTTGAAATACAGGAAAATGTGATTATAAAGCCACAAAAATTGGCAGAGGTATTCAGGTTTATGGATACTATTTTATGGGTAACCCATAGTAGTTATGGGTAACTATTTAAAACTTTTTTAAAGAAAATTTATTAAAGTACAAGCTGATAGTATCCCTGAAATAGCAGATCTGGGTGCTCTATTCTCTATGAAGCATTAAACAATTGGAAATATAAAAATCTGTACAAAAACAGTCTCAGGATAAGTAATTCTTGTTGAAACCACTCAGAGAACAGAGGCTGTTTCTTAGAGAAATTGAGGAAAAACAAGGAAAATCATCATTTTATTACAGTAGTCTCAATACAGGCATTGAATTAATTTGGAAGCATCAGAGAATAATCTGAATAAAAAATAACAGAACGGGTAGGGTGCCAACTAACCCAATTAATGGAAATTTGTAAAAAATTTTAATAAAAATATCAGTAAGTGTTGGAGGGTGAAAATTTTTTTCCGTCATGGACCTTTGATGCAGATAGTATACAATAGCCTTTGCTTAAATTTATAAAATTTTCAAAAGGTCTCTCTCTCAGACACACACACAAATACACACACTTGTGGCCTGATTCTCATTTGTGTAATGTGGTTTTTGCATAAATCTGTTCTCAAAGATCCACTTCGTTAGAACAAAAAACAGACCAACAAAACCAATAAAGACTGGTTTAGGTTCAATGGGTGAAATCCACGCCACTCTTTAAAACTAAAACACCATATTTAAGTGAACAGAGTTTCTGTGAAGGTGAAATCCACTCACCACCTAAAGACCAGCACCTTTACCCTAGTTATGTGAACAGAAATAGTGGCTACAACTCCTCTGTTCCACTTGTAGGGGATTTTGAGGCCACTGAATCCATGAAAATGAGGATCCAATAGGCTTTTCCTAGCCTTCCCCTCTCCAATGAAGGTTTTCCATGCTGACCCATGGCTCATAGTCCCCTTCTTTAGTAAAAAGACAATATACCAGATCCCTTCAGCGGATATGCTGATCCTAGGAAATCCTCCGAGCAGTCCTGATGCAGAACTTAAGTGGTACGGAAGTCCTTAGGATAATGTACCATGCCACTGGTGAATTTCAAACCATAATGAAGGGCACTAACTATGCCACTGTAATTATGAAAACTAGATATACTGCTATGCGATATATTGTAAGTGTCTTAAAAAAAATCAAACGTAAGTTTAAAAAAAAAATAGTCCTCAAAAGACCTTTGCATACAAAGTTGCAAACAGATAATCATATTAGATTTGTAAAGCAACAGTTTGGGCACTGGATATTAAAATGCACTCTACCATTTTTGTGCTTTCTGTAGGCAAAGTATAAAGCGACACATCCGACAGACCACTACAAATTTTCATTAGAAAGGTTCTAACTGCTCTAATAAAAAAACGAACAAATGATTTGATGTACCATGTTATCTACAAACAAAACATCTGCAATATGATATTGTGTAAGTTAATACTTTGTGACAATGGAGACTGATAAAAAAAGTTGCCATAAATTAAACACTTTTCTATGGTGAAGGATAAGTAACAGCCACTTTTGAGAAATGATTCAACTTAATTTGACAGGACAGCAGTAAAAGAACCCAATCATTAGCTGCTGATGTAAGTTTTGGTGACAAAATTTTCTTCCAGTAAAATTATGCTTTGCCTTTCCCTCATAAGAACAAGTTTGAAACAGAAGTGAACCCCAATGGAAAATGTATATCATCTTATATTACACCTAAATTTCCGCACAGCTATTGGATAAATCCCAGACTGTCACTTCTAAAAGGTCACCTAAAAAAAACAAAAAACCAACCTTTCAGAACTTTCCAGAAGTGTTACCTCCAAAATGTGTCATACAGAACTCTCCCAATGCAGATTACTCCTGATTCTGAAGCACCTCTGAGCTCTATTCTAATTGTGACTTCTTAAATATAGATTTCTAAATAAGCCAAAAACTGCAGGATAGTTGTAAGTATCCATCACGGATTATGCAGAAAATTCCAAGACCAATCTCACTTGTGCCCTAAACCAAAATTTGATTATAGTACTAGCTACCCCCCAGAGAAATGAGAATAGCACATACTTAAGTATAAAATATTTGATATGAAAACAAGTTAACTATTAAATACCCATCTAAATAGCTACCAGAAATGAGTAGGAGACTAATCTGAAGGGCATTAGCATTTTCATTGCAGTCACACCCAATATTATTGTTCTAAAGTGGCAGATTTGGCTACCAGGCCAACTTCTGGTATAGTAATTGAATACATAATCATCCAGCTGAGAGGTGAAAGAGATATTAACTAACCAACATTAACAAGATAGAAGGAACTGATAGACTATCACACCATTGTAGAATAAATATTAATATAGGCAGTAGAATGGATTACCACCGTAACATTTCACCTATGGAGACCTACTGTAGATCCATATCTGATTTAGGCAAAAACTGAAAATGAATTACCGAGAAAAAAAGTTATCCAGTTCATAAAACCACTATAGTTTTTAGCACAATTATTATTCTCTGCATTTGAGAGGACCAGAACTGGAATAGCAGGTTGGGTCTGAAATGTATTGACTGAACTTGGCAAGGAAATTTGCATAAAACCCACCTACACTATGCTTAGTTCTATGACTGCTCACTTTCATGAGCATGAAAATTACCTAAAACAAATAAGAACAGTCAGTTGATATACTATGTTTAATGGAGCCAATGCTCCAGAGATGTAATTGGCTCACAGTTCTCCCTTCTATGTTCTTTTAAATAATGTTATAAAAAAATATTAGAACAAAATATTCCTTCATAAATCTGAAAGGCCCGAAAAAGGAAAAAATGCAAAGATTTGACAGTAACTTTATCTTTAAGTCACTCTGTTCTATCTAGATATTGCAGAAATCAAACCATGCATGTAACCTTACACATGTGTACAACAATATCAGAGCCATAAGAGACTGGATTAAAGATAGAGGGTCTGATCCTCAGCTATTATAAACTGAACAGCTCCACTGATTTCAAAACAGCTATACTGATTTACTGCAACTGAGGATCTAGTCAAATCAAGTTTCCAGTTACATCCATGCAAAGGCATAGATTTCAATAGAGTTATATACATATAACCAGCAGAATTCTGTTCAAAGTTTCAAGTTTAACTCTGTACTTCTATTCTTTTGTAGTTTCAGTCAGACCTTTACTGATATGTCGATGCAGATTTTTGTGGTTTAATTATAGATGTGTCAGTAGCAGAATACTTACTCTCTGCTTCAATCCAATTAAAAAAATGCAGCAGTAATTCTTTACATTGCTGACACTGTCAACGTAAGTGGGTCATCTCAGGTTAGTAGCAGAGTGTAATGCTACGAATATTACATTGTCAAATTAATTAAAAATATATTTAGCTACAAGTAAAAATGTTGAGAGCTACCACAGGTATGAAATTACTCTCATCTGCAGGTATTTTGTGGGAGACAGTGTCTATGACAGGTTTTTATAATGAATGGAGGAGACAAATTACAAAAATGTGTAGTCTGTCCACAGTGTAAGTCAATCAAAACAGAGCTACAGCACTCTTCCATTGCTTTACAGATATATTGCTTGAGAAGTGATGTTCAACCAACGCAATCACCTATTAACCATTTTCCCATAAACTTACTCATTCTACTATATTTCTAGCAACAGCTGCCCAACATGGAATCTCAATGATTTTCCCTCTTTTTCTAGGGAGTAGGAATTTAAACGGAAAAAGTGCACTGACCTTGTTCAGCACAGGACTGAAAGCTCTAATGGGAATCATTTCTTGCCATACAACACTATAACAAGTTTGAAAATGAAGTGCTTATACTTGGCATTTTGAGCCTGCCATTAGCAGTGGCCATTTTGCTGAAAAATGTGACAAGTAGTATATATAAACCTGTCAGCATGAACGCTCAGTGACGAGATTGTGCAGAAATGTCCAGTCTGTTTTAATACAGGATTAAGAAAAAACATAAAATGTTTAACATTTAAGCAAAAGGTAGAACATGTGCCCAGTATAGTTCTCAGGTTTGAGTCCAATGGCTCTTTTAGACTGAGGCCCCTCCTAAGGGTGTCCTAAGTAGGTTGTAATATTGCCAAAAAGAATTCATAATGTGGACTCAAAATGAAATTAAATAAATTTGCTCCCCAAATAAAATTTACTTTATACTCACCAGATATGTATTCCTCACATTTAAGCTTTCACACGGCGATGATAAGTAGGTTTCTTTAAGTACTTCTGATTTAATTTGATATTCAGACAGAAGTATGGACTTGGCCAAAAATCTCTTCCCCCCAAAACACCAACAACCTATTTCTATATATTAATATCTAAAATGTCACCATTATAAAACACATGTATATACAAGTAACAGTATTTTTAACTTCAGACCATGAAGTCTAATTAAACAGTCAAGTTCAGAGTTTTGGCAAGCAAAAGTCCCACTGAATTCAAAAGGAAGAAAACACAAAGTTTAGTTTTAAAAACCATTTTTATTTGATTTTAAAAAGGGTAATAGTTTTATGTCTTCGGCAGAAATATGTCCTGAAATCTCAGGGGTGATTAAAGGGCCATACCAAAGCTGAATGGTTTCAAATATCAAACTATATTATGATGTCAGGGCCCGCAAGATCAATTAGCGCTTTTCAATGACAGGAAAGGTTACAGTTGGACTCACATTTAGACAATATCTAAAACTAAACAAGAAAAATGCCTATCATAAAACTGCTTTTAATATCACATTTTTCACATTTACCTAAAACCTCTTGAAACATCAAACGGTTAAACATTCTATTTAATTCACATGGTATCAGGGCAGTTTTTCTGTTGCACAATTTTTAAAACATTTATTATTTGAAATAAATTGTTTCTGCAGTCACAATAAACATATACTCTGAGATGGCCAGAAATCACAGGGAACATTAAACTATGCAGTAAGACCTACGGTATCATCATAATGCATTTCAGTATATGTGGTGCTGCTACTAAACCTGGTTTATTGCTAGGCTTTTATAAAGCTTTAAAAACACTTGACAACTATCTGCAAATCGTTCACTTTTTCTCTCTGGGTTACATTCTTTTGAAAATCCAACTATATTATTATAAATGGACAGGTGAGCTTGGCTCCATGTTCCAAACTGAAAACAAAATATCTATTATAAAACAAAAGCAAAATATAAGAATTGAATACAAATTATACAAAACAGCGGATTCACAGGTCTGGATAAAAAAAAAAGTAAGTTTTATACTTTCTCTTAGTAAATGCCCTACATAAACTTTCAAATCAGCAAGCAATTGAATATACATTTCACTTCTAAGCCCAGTAAGAATTAATAAGTGGAGATACAGGTATGTTAGAAATTCATTTGGATGCCGCTTTGTCTGATGTAACAAAATACCTAATTAAGGTCTCATACACAATTACTTTAGGATTCTCTATATGGTGATAGTTCAGACGAGAGCAAGACAATTAAAAACACATTTTGTATAGAGTTTAAGTTGTAAGCATATTATTTTTAATAAAAGCAAAGCATGATTATTTTGTATGATTAAAGACTTCAAAATGTCATATTTTGAAAGCACACTTTTTATTTCTTGAAGGAGTGATCTGAAATATTTGCTACCAGACAGTACCTAATTTTAGGTTTTAAGTGCTTTAACAGTTCTATGAAATATGATCAGCAGCTGCAATGTAGAATTATGCTGAATAAACTATCCTTTATAAAAAGGGAGACTCGTTTTACCCAGAGTTCATAAAATCTTCATTTTCAAAACAGAAAAGATAACACATAAATAATTAGTATTTGCTTTTGACAGCACCTGACAGATATAAACGGGACCAAATTTCATGTTAAACAAAAAAAAGTAGATTACATTACCTGAAAAAAGAATGAACACTGTTCAACATAATCAACACTTGTCAAAAGTGCATAGTTATCTTTGCCCATTCTCAACCAAATTCTGATACATAAAGTTCTTTATTATTACACTATAAAGTAAAACTAAGTCACACAAGAGCCAAACAGCTTAACAGTAGCTTTCAAAGCTTGTATCAGAGGCTTAAAATATGCAATAGGACATTGTCTTTCTGTATTCCAAATGGTGATGCACAATACATTTTATTTAGTATGAGTAACAAGGAACTCAGTGATAGTGGGATTCTGGGAACCTGATCTATAATTTTGTCCATGATCTCTCAGACACTTTTATCAGAATAAATTTATATCGCAGAACAGTAGTAATGTGTTGTAATATCTTACTACATAAAAGCATATGATTCAACTGAATATATTAGTATAATTTAACGCAATCCAAAATATAAAAATAAATGTTAAAATATGTAACTATGCACATATCATTTGAACAAGTACAAAATAAACTATTTTACATTTTCACCTTGCATTTTCCTTTTAAGATAGTACAATTAATAAAAAAACAGTTGTTAATATGAATACCAGCATTCAGAAAACAAAACAGGATTTTTTTTAAAAAAATTGTTTGTTTTAGATCAGTGATTTCCAAATTTAACAACCTGTCAATCCCTTTCATTAAAGTGTCAAGTCTCATGAGCCCCCTCCTAAAAATGAATATTTTCAGGAATTTTCTCTTTCACCTGAGTATAAATTACAAGAGTAGTGATCTTGGAAATATAAAACTTGTTTTTATGACATGCTTATTACACACTATTAATTATCACTACAGTATTTTTATTACCTTATGAAAATGGCAACACTCTTCCAAGATCTCACTTTCGTAGCTTGTATCACTTTGAATAAGCCTGTTATAAGACAAGGCTCCTATGTTTCACCAAGGAGTATCAGATGTGAAACAGCATGAAGGTATTTAAGAAGCCAACTCAAAGAGTTCCTCCTGCACAAGCATTCAGGTCTTGATCAGTCCAGGCAAACAACACATGTTATAACAAAGCTTAACCTTATTCTTCATAATAATTTTAAAAACAACCCTTTCTGCCTATTTATTTTTAAAAACAGCAAAAAATATCCACCTCCCTTTCTATTTCTTATAAGGAGTCTTGAAGTTTAAATCTCCTCAGTGCGATAGATATGCTTCCTTTGATCTGTTTAGCTCTTGGAAGTCCCAGGGCTCCGGGATGCAGACCCCAGGCAGTATGGACAACTCTGTCCGCCATTAGGGAATTTTTTCCTGAGAACTGCCTGTAACATTTCACGAACCCCCAGGGGTTCCCGAACCTCAGTTTGGGAATCACTGTTTTAGATGTAGCCCAGATAACAGTAAATGTTAAAATGTACTGGAAGAAGGGGCGAAATTGTTCATTTCTATTTCCACTTACTTGATACCATTTACAGTAAAACATAAGTTGTAAGTATGTAAAGATCTACATTCTGCAGTATTGCATGGATGCACTACAGGAAAAAAAAGTAGAAAGTCTACAGTGATCTTAAAATTTTGATTTACATGGTCACTAAGAAGTGATGAGTTGTGTTAAGAAATCAGAGAAAAATGTACATACAACTCAGTAGTGTTTTATTGTATTTGGAAACTGAAATTATGCTATATCCAAATCCTTAATATCTAAAAAGATATATATAATACAGTGAAAGATTACATCAAATTGAGAACAGAAATCAGATAAAAATGCTTTATTTATAACTGTATATGGTGAAAACACACTTCAGTAAACAATGTAATTCTGAATTGTCTATTGCTTTATGTTAAATATATTTTAATTAGTCATATTACTGCATCTATTACTTTATATGTGCAAATCAGACCTTAAATTAAAATCTATATGGATTTTTTTATTTTAGTGCAAAACAAGTTCATTATTTAAAATGTTTACATTAAAATGACCTAAAATGCTGTTTTTTAGATATCCCTACCTAAATCGGATTTATGCAATGCAAAATATTACTAGACAAAAAATATATATACCTCCTTGTGTTTTACTTTCAATCTTGCTCACAGAATTACGGAAAAAACAACAAATGTATCTAGTATTAAAAACAAGCAGTCAGTTTCATAAATGTAAATGAAACTTTAGATGTCAATTACTGACTGGCAGGGACTCTATCCTCGAATCCCTTTCACTTTTGTTAAAAATGCTTAATACTGCGTGTCGCCTAAACCTCTACATTGCATGACACCGAAATGGACACAAACATAAGCACTGTAAACTGTCGCTTTTGCATAAAAAAAAGCGAAAGCGACTTTGAGTTTAATTGCCATAACCACACTAATATTCCTCTCTATTGATGAAATGGATGCTATGCAACGCGCCAAAAGATAGAGGTAGGAGAAACAGAACTGTTAACTACGAGTCCTTAATGTGAAATCTAACCTGCAGTTTTTCTTAGGTATCAGATTTTGGAAGTGTCCGTAATGACAGCCAGAGAGGCAAATTAATGGCCAACAGCCCATTGGGTTTAAACACGGAGAATCCTGTTACCACCTCAGATTAAGTACAAACACACACAGACTCTCCTCCACGTGGAAGTATTTTCAAACCAAAACACAAGCCCCTGCATGCGGTGCTGATGCACCTAGGCGGAACAACTAGACCCCATTATGTTAAGGCTACTATTCCTGTGTATTCGTCTACAGTGGAGGGGGAGGGGGAAAGAGAGAACACAGGGTTGTGTCTGGCTTTAAACCACAAGAAAACCAACATTTCATTCATATTATATATTATATTCCCCCAGAGAAATAAAACGGGAGAGAAACAAAAACCAAGAGAACCCTGGGTCTCCACTCCCTTCAAATACGGCGAAAGAGGCCACAGATTTTAAGATATTTTCCTTCTTTTCTTGCCAGTGTGAAACGAGACGGCCCCATCAGCAGATATTTTCTAATGGTTGCAAACTGTAAACGTTCTTTATTAAGAAAGGAAAGTCGATTTAGATGCTGCCAAAGTCGGGGGTAGGAGGGAGTTTGGAAGTTGCATGGCATAGGATGTACAACTGAACAAAAGGACACGTTTCCCAGAACAGACTGAACTCTCTGCTGAAAGCTTAGTATGTTCATACAAAAGCTGCGATAAGTTAAAGAAACTCGTCCCCTTCCCCCCAAGGTTTCTTCTACAATACTCATGCTACATGGTCAGGTTGCTGGCAGGATTCGCTAAGTCAATTACCACCACAAACCTCCAGAAAACTCGTTGAATTTCCAATCTCTGACCCGTCTCCTACATTTCCTGCCCTAGCAGCGATGACACACAAACTCGGCCGCGTTTGTCTCACTGACTACTAAGTACAAAACTTCCTCAAGGCGGGGAGGATCCTTGAGAGAAAATAACCTCGCCTGCAAAGCGGCACTAAGAGGGCGAAAAGAAAATGCTGGCGAGTTTCCTTCTATATAAACTCACGCCAGCGCCGCCGATCTGCCGTCCCGGCTACAGAGGCCAGGGCTAGTGACCTGCCTCGGAACGGGACAAAACCCGCACGGCTCGGGGCTTAGCCAGCTCCTGGGAGGGCAGATCAAAGGGTGGGGGCGAAACGCAAGCCCCGGGTCACCTGGAGAGGGGCAGAAGCGCCTGGCCAGAGGAGCGGCCAGAAGTCAGCGAGGAGGATCGCTAGCCCTGCAGAGAGAGGTGGGTGGGCTACTCGCTTGGGGTTGGACAAGCCCCGGTCTCGGTGCCCAGCAGGGCTCAGAGCCATGAGCTCCCCGCTCCCAGGGATCTCTGCCGCGTCTCCCGGCAGCCGGTTCAAAGGAAAGAAAACGGGACTCAGGAGTCGCCCCGAGGCGCGGGCAGCCGGGCGCGCACCACGCAGCGGGGGCGCCGTGGGAAGCAGGGGAGCGGAGCAGCGACACTCACCTTCTGGTTCGGGGACACGCCACCGCCTTGCTGGGCGGGCTGCTCCCGGGCTGTTAGTTCTCGCTCCTTCTTCCAGTCGAGGTTCCCCGTTTGCGCTGCTCCTCCGGCAAAACAAGAGGACATCCCCCTCCACGGCTCTTCCCCCCCACCCGCGCCTGCCTTCGCCGCACACCGCTACCGAGAGCAAACGGGACTGAGGGGCAGGAGGGGACTGGGGAGGGAGAAAACTACCCCCCGCACCCAAGAAAAACTACTTCACGACGAGGAACCGCAATGGGGGGGGGGGGGCGCGAGACAACCCCGCCCCGGGCGCTGCTTTGCACTTGTGCAGGGAGCTGGTGCAGGAGCGGGACGGTGCTGGGAGGAACGGCGGGGTGGGGGCTGAGCCTGTGACCGTGTTTACTGCAGCCCCGGGAGCTGCACGTCGCCATTGGTTGTTTTCTCGCGTGGGTATCCGGTGAGCTCAGCGGGTGGAGCGGGGCTTGCTCCTGCCCCTCCCACCGCCTCTTGCCCCGAAGCGGCGCGCACACGTGCTGCTGCTGCCCCGGCACCGGGTCGCACCCGGCACCTTCCGCCGCTCCTAGGCCCGCCGGGCAGCGCGGGAAGAGCTGCCGCTTGCACAGGCTGGCGAGAGGAGAACGCCTGTCTCCCAGGTGTCAAGGCTTAACCAACCCCCCCGCCACTTTCCCGGGACCTTTCCTCTTCCCCGGGGCTCAGACCTGCAGCCCTCACTCCCATTGACTCCAGTGGCAGCTCGGCCTGAGCAAGGATTGCAGGGTTTAGCTGCAGAGCAAGTACGCACCTGGGGGCTGCATTGGCTCATATTTACAAATCCTCTTTCTCTCCTCCCTCATGCCACCTTTACGCGGGTTGACTAGTGCCTTGCTCCCTGACACCAATGGCACTACTTACCTAGGTGACTTGCGATCTGGCCCATAGTCAGCAAGCTGTTGCACGGCCCCTGATTCAGAGTTATAGTCTCCCTACTACTCTGCCCAGGGCAGAGACAATTTTAAGATGCAGCATAAACTCCCCAAGACTCTGTGGGGAGCCGCACGTTGCTGGGTGTGTTAAAGAAGCAACGTCAACACTCCCTCTCCTCTCCCCCCACCATCACCAGTGCAGATCCTGCAGTCCCCTGTACACAGGAAGTAAGGGTAGAGTGCAAAGCAATAACGAAGCACCTTAAACTTCCTCCACTCCTTTGCAGTGATGATGCGCAGGACAGGTCACAATCCAGCCTCTGATAAGATAATATACTGGTAAGGTAATATAGTGAGTACAGGTACCACATGCTGGCCCTTGCTTTATAATCTGTTTTCTTCTCTGGTTGTTCTGAAAAAGGAAGGCACTAATTCACTCTCTGTACTTTTGGGGAGGCTAAAGCAGAGATATGCAACTGCACAGCGGGGAGCACTGAGGGAACACAACAACAGCACCTGCCCCTGTATCCTTTTAGAGTTGGCAGTTGTCTCCTTTCTGCCTGGCCAGTGTGGAAGAGGGGCCTTGCCCAGTGCATTCTGGGGCAAAGTTTACCCAGTCCGTATGTGCTGGGACTTTAAGGACTGTGTTTAGTTCCACTCCCTGCACACAAGGGGTAGGAGGAGAGCAGACGACTCGTTGTAACCCCCACCCCCAACTTCTGCAGTTTTATAGTGAGTCTGATACTTTTGTTTTTCCTCAGAGTCCAGCACTTACAATAGTGCTGGTACACGACAAATCTCAGTTTTCATTGCTTAAAAAGTAAGGTTCTAGCCCCTACCTTGTGAAAACCATATTGAAAACATAAACCTACAAAGGCTCATAAAACAGAAGGTAAATAAAGAATTCTAAACATATTTTAAACTCATGATTTTTAAACCAATCTCATGACTTTGAGGACTTGACTTATGCTTTTTGAAGAATGTGTGTTGGCAATTCTGAGACTACCTAGTCCTTGATAATTACTTTAAAAACTTTAAAATTATTTATATGTCATAGGAGGAATGGCAAAACCAATTTACTGCAAAGGGAAAATATTTTCAATGAAAACTGATGCCATGCTGAAGGAGCAAACCCTTTGCTTATTAATGATGCCACTGGATATAATGCAGGTAGGAGGTAGATGGGAACAAAACTTGTACAGATTTATAGTTCTTCAGTGCTTATATTATGTAACTCATTGACTTCAATGGAAGCTGTGGGATATTCAGAGCTTTTGAAAATCAGGTCTCTTATTTTGATGCCTGGTGGATTTAGGAGCCTAATGTGGGCACCTATTTTTGAAAATCTGGACCTAAGTCATCTTACCTCTGAAATAATTTGGTAGGAAGATGTCCATGTTAGTGCAATTGTTTGTGTAAGAGCTATGCAATGCATAGATTTAGTCGTAACTCTTAGGGAATTCTTTCCTCATGAAAACAAATTTATAAAAACTCAATATTTGGTGTCTTCGGAAACTTGCCACTCAGAGAGAGAGCAGCCTTAGAAAACTCTTTGACCTTCAAAAATTCAGCAAGAAAAACATTTGAATCTCTTCCCCTACTCCCAAAAAACACATAAAAGTGACACAACATAAAAACAAGCAAGAAAAATCAAGTGAATTTTGAGCATGAATGTTTAGAGGATAACTGAGGCAAAGGTAAAAAAATCAGATTTGCAGAAAATAATTTAAATTTGACAACCCTGATGCAGAACAAAATTAGTAATCACACTACCTACCCTATTAACAGACAACTTTTATAAGAAAAAGTGTTGCTAACTCATTTGTTTCTATTAGATTTGTAAACAGCAGTACATTTTACTACAAAGTAGTTGATCCCTGTAATGAAGGTTTTCTGAAGACTGGTTTCCTTCCAATTTACTTCAATGAAGCAAATCCCTGTTACAGTGAACAATCATATAGTAACATGGCTTGTTTTAATAGACACATCACTTTAAAGCAAGCTTTTAACAATCTGTACACCCTCTATAAAAAGCATGCTGTAAGTGATTTAAAAGAATATGCATGTTCTTCATTCAGTGCAGTATGCATTAGTTATGTTTTTCACAGGTTTCAAATTGAGGAGGAAAAAAACTCCCTCCATTATGTATTCCTGGCTCATTTGTTACTCTGCCAAATCTCCCACTAAGGGTATGTCTACACTGCAATAAAACACCCGTGGCTGGCCTGGATCAAATTACTTGAACTCGTGGGGCTCAAGCTTCAGGGCTATAAAATTGCAGTGTAGATGCTTGGGCTTCGGCTTGGGCTTGGGCTGGAGCCTGGGCTCAGAGACCCGGCGAGGGGAGAGGGTCCCAGAGCCTGGGCTCCTGCCCGAACACAAACATCTACATTTCAGTTTTATAACCCCTCAGCCGAGACACATGAGCCTGAGTCAGCTGACCTGGGCCAGCCACAGGTGTTTTATTGCCATGTAGACATACCCTGAGTGGCCCGATCCTGCCCTTGCTGAAGGATATTGATGTTTTGCCATTGACTTCCAGGTGAGCAGATAGGCTTACCTACATGAATATTTAGTTTGCGGCAATCTGGAATATGAATCTATCTCACACTTGCTTGCCGTACAAAGGGTGTGGACCCTACTGACTCTCACTAACAAAGCTCCTTCTTACACTTTGATCCTGATTCATGTGCACTGAGAAACTGCTAGTGCACATCAGCAGGGTCCACAAGGATACTTAGTGTGTGGCAGACTAGTGCAAGGTAGATTTATACCCCAGCTTGCAGTAAACCAAATGTTCATGTAGACAAGCCCAAAGACAATGAGAGTTTTGACACATTCAAGAGTTCTAAATGTATCCCCCAGGGAACTGTTCTCATAACCAAATATTCTTGATTAAGAGGTCTTTGACAGGATAATGAAATGAATTATTATAATTATGTATGTGTCCACAGTTGACTTTGAACAATTTTAATTGATAGAGGACACAATTCAGATCTAGGGGTTTATTCAAATCCCACTGAAATCAAGGGAAAGACCCCCTTGATTTCCATAGGCTTTGGATCAGATACCTAGTGCAAAGAACAAGCACAATATCCTCCATGTCACTTAAATCCCACAAAGAGCTACAGGGCCATGCAGGGCTGCCTATGCAACACCGAGTGAGTTCCTGTGCTGGCCCAACATAGGCTAATGCATGAGATCATGAAAGAAGTAGGCCAAGGGCAGCTCAAGGAGGGGGCCATGGAATCCATTTTTACAGAAGAATAGAAGAATAATACCATATCCAATTAAAGCAACAGGGGAATGTAAGTAGGCAGGATGTAATTAGCTAGGCTGGTATTTGGCCAGGACAGGCACGCCTACACTTGCAAAAAGTGCCATGGGCTCTTTAATGACCACAAGTGGTCATAATCTTAGTTTTACATCTTATCTGAAAGACAGCATTATGATTATTCACACCAAGCTGTGGCACCATTTCATTACAGAGTCAGTGGAGGAATGTTGCCTACTGATTCACAAATACCGGTTCATACAATAACGTGGAATTTTCTTGGAGGTCTTCCATGCAAATACTATAGGCCCAACCCTACTTAGCTTGCGAAATGTAATGAGATTACAGCCTTAAATGGCATGGCTCCAGATAATATGCCTGTTTACATATGTTATTAAAAATAATATGGACTTTTAAATTATTGTAAACAATTCTGATATGAAATTAATTTAATTACACTGCGTCATTGTAAAAGAAGCTGTTTTAGGCAAAGGGGTTATATTTATGTTTTCTGAGGAAAAATCTATTGACACAAAATACTAATTTTAGCAATTCTTATTAATTATTACTACTATTATTGGGCCTAGAGACCCAACAGAGATGATGGTTCCATTGTGCTATGCACTATACAAACGCACATTTTTATGTATCTGATACTAATTTTCTCTATGATAACAATATCAGAATGTAGTTTCTTACATTTTCAGGTTCAAATCTCAAATCCAAAAGCAAATTCATTAGGCTGAGTTTGCTGATCTGTATACTTAAGATTATTATTGGTACTTCATAGCTGCTTTACAGTCATACAAAGAAAGAATGAATGGGGGTTCTTTTACCATGGTTATCAGATTTCAGGTATAAAAAGAAAGCGACCCACCCTCTTCAGTAATTCTACATATAGAATTCAGCTGTGGGTTCAACAGCAGGTTACGACTGGCTAGTCACTGTAAACTAGAAGTACTAACTATGCCATTAAATGCATTACATAACACATTGTTTTTTAGCTTCACTTTTCAAGTATTTCTTAAGGTAAGATGTTATTTAGATGCCTATCTCTTATAAAAAAATCAAACAAATATAAAAGATATTGCATCCTTGAACATAAAGCTTTATGGCTGAAAATATTAGAGCACTTTTAATAAGTGGCAAGTTTATTTTGAGAGACTAGATTTAACACTTAATTGTAAAAACATGTCCAACGTACTGTGCCAAATACTGTATCAAGGATGTCCTTAACTGTCTTTTATACTTACCAGTAGCAAGTTCAGTTTAGTATATCTTGCATAGACAAAAGTCCAGTTGAAGTAAATGGGAGTTTTGCCTCATTCAGACCCCACTGAGGTTGTTCCACAGTACAAAGGTCTTGGGAGGAAGGAGTAGAAAATATTATCCATCCTAGGTCATATTATCTTTTCTGTGGACTACCTTTAGGGAACCAGGGAGCAGCTGTGGCCAGGGTGAGTCTTTCTTAATACACTTCCAGGGAAATCCTGGAACTAGGAAGGTGGGGTTGTTGGACTGGGAAGGGCTGTCAGAGCTGATGTTTTGGTACAGGATTTCCAGCAGATCCTCCAGGGCTCCTCAAGGTTGGGAATAGGTTGGACAGCCATTATTGTGGGGTGTGGTAGTAAATGCCATGTTTTTAGGTTTCATAAATGTAGATATGATACACAGATTAAAATAATTATAAATACTTTTGCAGTGGTGGTGGTGCCTTCAGAACTGGGTGCTTGGGCAGCGGCTGCCACTTTCCGGTCATCCAGTTCTGAAGGCAGCACAGAAGTAAGGGTGGCAATAGAGCAACCCCTCTACAATAAGCCTGCAAACCATCCCTCCACGGCTTCCTTTTGGGTCGGTAGCCCCAGGCTGAGAAACACTGATCTCCCTTGTGAAATCTATATCGTATAGGGTAAAAACATACACAAGACCAAATTTCAAGATGGAAACTAGATTTCACAGTCCTGGATGCATTTTTCACGTCCGTGAATTTGGTAGGGCCCTAGACATACGTTAACAATGCTTTTACAGGGTGAATGTGGATTCATACGGAGACAAGCATTCTACTTACTTCCAGCATTCAAATGCAAATGGTAATTTAGAAATCTTGCTAAAATGTTTCTGTTAAATATCAAAACTTCACAAAAATCTTTCTTTAAACAAGCTATTGGTATGTTCAGAAAATGTATTTTGTACAGGCATGTGCTATCATCAGGAAATACAAATGAAATAAATGCACAATATTCTATTTTCTTTTGTCTTCATACATATTATCATTTCAGCTTGGACCCTTCACATTGGGGTTTCCCTTATGAAAGCAGTCTTCTTCAAAAAGTGTAACAGTAAAAAGCCTTATAAACTAAGCACGCAATCAAAGTTTCTAGTTTTACCTAATTTTTTTATGTGGCTAGTTACCCTTTTACATTTGTATGAATAACATGGCCCCATGGTACTTTACAGCCTCAATGAATTCCTTTACTTCATTTTCTGAAGGACAGCAGAGATGGCTTTAAACCAAGATCCCAGAGGTGAAAGTACAACTAAAGCTATTCAGCCTATCATTTCCTTTCTTGAGAGACCATTTCCTCTTGGCACCACAGTCTTTGCTTTTGTCTTTCAACAAAAAATGTTTAATCTCCATGCATGGTGTCAGGACTGAATATACTCTGGGTTTTATAAAGCTTCATATCCCTCCAAAAAGATTTTTCTCTAGTTTAAATTAAGAGAATTTGTCACTTACAGGTTTATAAAAAAAAATGCAAACAGTAAAATCAAACAAGTTTAAATGTATACAAGTAAAGGAAGCATACTAGGATGTTTGCTCAGTTAGCTCACATTTCTTGGGAGCAGGGTTGGCTGTCTTTCATGGATTAACCTGGCCTGAGAACTTCAAAGCATTTCTCAGTTACTTCTGGATGTGAAACAGTAAATAAGTGCAATTTTGCAATCTGCAAAGAACTGCAGAAAAATTCCACTGCATGAGCTAACAAAATGCTGCTATTTTCATTAACAGACTTCTGGTTGTGTTTATTCCTCTATCAACACAAATCTGCCCTGATGGTATGTCATCCTTTCATCTCTTTTAATGCAAAAGGCAGCAATTTTTGCAAATATTATACAGTTATTGATTCAATAAAATAAAATAATTGCATCAGGTTTTTAAAATACTCTCTACTTATAATGCACTTATCTTGATGCCCTGATTGTGCTTTACAAATATTGTACTAAATAGAGTGCCAAGGTAGGAAAGCATTATCTGTCAATATTATCACTGGATTTGAATATGCGTAACTTTAAGCACCAGTAGTTCCATTTACTGCAATCAAGTTCAGAAGAGTAAAGCTAGGCACATGCTTAAGTGCTTTACAGGATTAGGGTCAGACTGTTCAGCACATTGCAGGAACAAGCTCTTAATGCTTAGATAGATAATCACCTCTTTACAGATGAGGATATTGAGGCAAAGAAAGATCAAATGACCCATACAAAGTCACAAAAGTTCCTAGAAGGTCCAGGCAGTTGCAGAACACAGCTCTTCTAACTCCCAGTTTGCGGCCTTAGCCACAGCTCTGTCCCACTTTCACAATACTGAAAGGAAAATTATAAAATGGTAGTATAAATCACTTAACTTTAACTTTATTTTTATGTCTTAATTTAGTTGAATTAGAGGCAGGTTTCTCATAATAGGGTTAATACTGATAAAAGCCACTAAAAGCAAAAAATTGAAAATTGTTTTTATAAAATATATATGTAGGCAGGGGAATGGTCCTGCTATTGTGGAGAACTTTCCTGGCTTATACACTATCCCAGTGAAATAGGCTAGCAAAAGGATCTCAGTCCTTGCTCCCACTTCCTTTACCCAGAGGCCTGCCTGATCTTCCATTCTCCTGGGTGGCAAAGTCCATGTAACCCCAACAAGGCTGGGCCCAGGATTCCTGGAGGGCTCAACCCCCAACCTTGTTTTGGTCACTTAGGGCAGGGACTAGGGTGTCCCCAACTCTGGATTGTTCTCTCTGCACTGGATGTGTCCCTGACCTACTGATCATTACATACAGTTCAAAGCAAATACAATTTATTAAATAGAAATCAATTCTTAAAAATAAGGAAAAAATGGGAAAGGTAAAAGGAAAACATACCATCACGATCTTTGGGGACATGACACCTAGTGTCTCTGGAATGTCAGTCAATTACTGCTTAATCAGTTGTTCTTCTCTGCCCTCATTCCCCAGACTTTGTCTGTATCTTGTCAATTTAGGACTCAAATCCTGCAAACCCTATTGCATTCCAGTAGTTCCACTGAAATTCTTCAGTATGAAATTAGGCTTTGCAGGACTGTAAGCTCTTGGGTCTAGGGCCTCGTGTTGTGCACTTAGAAAGTGCCAAGCACACTGGTGGCACAATAAAATAAAACAATTCATAGCTCATATATAGTGCTTCTGATCAGTAGCAGCTCAAACTGCTTTTCAAAGAAAGGTAGTGTCATTATCCCCACTTTCCAGATGAAAAAACAGAAGCACAGAGAGGTTAAAGAGACTTTCCTACATTCAACCACCAGGCAAAGTGGATGAGCTAGAAAGAGAGTGCAGGTCTCCTAAGGACCAGACCAGCATACTAGCCACAAAGCCACACTGTACATAAAAAATAAAGGCCTCCCCCAGAAACGTATCTGCCAAATACCATAATATGTTTGTCAGTTTTCTGTTAAATGAACAAGTATTATGCTAGAATATGGAACAGTATGAAATGAAAGTCTCAGATTAAGATTTTTTAAAATTAAATTTGCCATGAACTATTTACCATCTATTAAAGATATGCACTTAGTGAACATTCCATTGTATATAATATTTGTGTTACATCTTGAGAACAATCACATAAATAAGAAACCCTGTTAAAATATTTTCCCACCACACAACCTCCAGCCAGGGACCATTTCAAACAATGGTTTTACTTTTTAGCAATGATATTCTTAGCAGTTTCATTGTTCAAAACTGGTCCCACAGATATCTAATTTTTAGTAGGATAACACACATTATTTGAACATAGAATTTTTACCAGAAAATTTCCCTTACTTAGCATACTTAGGGAAACCATGTCACCATATGTGGTTTCTTACATTTTCTGACTACTGTATTATAGAACTAAATAAACTTTGTCACACCAGCCTTATCCGTGACAGATTTCAACTGCCTGGGGGTATTTATGGACCAGAAGCAAGAAGTCTGTTTTAACTCATCAGAAAGTGAGCCTAATGAATAGGCTTAAAGCCTCATCTATTTACTGGTATTTTATTATTTGTTAAACTGACTCCCGGTCATTCTTATTATAGCAGTGCTGTTCTCACCATTATACATTAGCTGACAGCCTATCACCATTTCCATTAGAAACTCTTTTTTGAGATATTTTCAGTGAGGCTGTGAAAATTCACTCTAGACATACTCAGTTGGAATACTACTTCCAGATGTGATGTGAATATTTTGTATTAATTAATTTTAAATATGAATGTATATGTGAATTTTGTACTTTCATAAATGAAGAATGTTAATAGCATTATTTAAACCAGGTAGACACTGTGCCAGTTCTCCCACCATGCTCTTTAGCTAATGCACCTCAGTCCTGATATGCAACACTACTGCTAATTCAACTGCAGACTTCATTTGAACAGAGATGTGTTATATGTTATTCAGAGCTGTTTTCTAGGAACTAGGATCTGGGCTATCTACGGTACTTTATAAAGGAGTTAATCTTCATTAAAAAACTAGCCATTTTAAATTATTACAATAATATTTATTTCCTGTACTGATAATGGTAAAACAGTGGGGGCAACCTGCGAACACATGGGCCTGAAGAGGTAAATGCTTTACAGCAGTGGTGAGAAACCTGGCCACCGCTTCCCACAGCTCCCATTGGCTGGGAACGGCAAACCATGGCCACTAGTAGCTGAGACTAGCTGTCCTGTGGATGGTCAATGTAAACAAACTGTCTCGTAGTTCGCCCGTGGATTACCCTGACTGGCCCTGTGCAGTCTGTGGGCCACAGATTGCCCACCACCGCTGTAAAGCATTTACCTCTTCAGACCCATGTGTTCGCTGTCTTCCTAAAAATGTACAGACAAGAACAATATAATTCAAAAACTCTGGTGCTCTGCTAATCATAGAGTCAACTGATTGCTCCTTGGCCAGGCCTACAGGAGTGACAGGAGCACAGAATGGCCAGGGGTGGGGTAGAGTAAGAACCAGCCATCTACTACCAACTTGAAACTGGATCCACATTTACTCACAAGATCCATGAACATTAGTACAAGGCCAATTCAGAAAATGCTGCCAAATTTGCAGCGTAAAGTATTTCCAGGTCAGGGGAGTAGGGGGGCCCACCAATTAATTGTGATGTTTATTAGTCATGCTACAATGTTATGTTGTCTGCAATATAAGCTGCTTCTTGTTGACTGAAAGCTCTGTGGTGGTGACATGAACCCCACTGGGGAACTCAGACATCTTCCATTGTATGAGGGATCTGGATGGGACACATCATAGGTTCCACCCTCCTCTTGTTTAAGAAGAAAACTCTATCCACTAGAGGGGGAGTAAACTGCTCCCAATAAAGGGCAGTAGGAAGGTACTTCCCTCCTCGAGCAAGTGGGGGCAAGGGAGAGTCACAATTCCTTCCCAAGCCTCCTTTTGGGGCAGCACATCTATGCATTGCCTGATTCACAAGGCTAAGTCCAAAGGCTCACTCCAGCCCATAAGCAAATAGCAATGGAATCTGCAATTCACATTTCAGGAACTTCATAAGAAAAAGAGTTTGATATGTTTTAATTAAAAGAATGGGAGGTGGGGCGAGTGCAGCTGTGAATGGCACTGACCCTTCTTTATTACGGGCTTGCTTCCTAAATTGCTAGCACAGCAAAGCAAATGTTATTTCACTAAAAATAAATACAGTGACTGTTGTAGAAGTTATTACGTGGCACAACTAAGGAAGTATATATTTTGGCAGGGAAAGGTCAAGAAAGATAAAGAAAAACAATTTAGATTTACAAGGCTAAATAAATAAAGAGGCAAAATAACTGTTGAGTTAAAACTTCAACTTCAGAAATCAGAAGATTAGAGAAGAATTTTACAGGTCCAGCTGTATAGTCTTTGCTCAGGTGGCCCCTTTAGTCCCTGGCACGTAAGGGGAGTCACAGTCTCACCCCAAAAGTGTAGTTACTATGTATTCTATCCTTGAACTCTATGTAGCTCTCTAGTTGTGAGCAATGGGAGATCTGTCATGTGTCTTGGGCAGTACATGACCCAAATTTCGTAACCTCAGTCTATGGACTATAATTAAAAATGCAATTTGGCCCTCTTCACAGAATGAATTTGACACCCTTTGCTGTCAACTTACTTTACAACAATACTATTTTTTTTCTTTTCTAAATCTTCAAAGCCACTGAGCCAAGGTTTTTTTTCTTATACAGGGCAACCTCACTGATTTCATTAGTACTGGGGGGATGAATTTAGCTGACTACAATTTTCATGACCTGTTGTAGTTTCTTCTTATTCAAGATGTTCTAAATGCTGATCATTATTTTCATAGCCACATTTTAGATACTAGTAATTCTAATAATAAGTAGTACATAGGTTGCCTTTAAAATATTTACAAATGATATTTACAAGTTCCCAGATTTACTGCCATGAGGACATATTCTGTGAGGGCCCCATGATGCTGCAAATAGCCTGAATTTGATGGTCTAGCAGGCATGCTGCAAGAGACATTTGATAAGAGTTTTTCTGAGAGAACTGAAGTGATGCTTCATACCATCACATGATTATAGTGAATAAGGCTCTTAAATCTAACAGGGAAAGTTATACCAAGAACCACTGTCTGGGAAGTTCAAGTCTGCCCAACTCCAATTAAAATGGGAACACATTTTTAACTGGAAGGGTGATTAATCACTGGAACAAACTACAAAGGGAAGTGATAGATTCTCCAGCTCCTAGTGTCTTCAAATCAAGGCTGGTTATGTTTCAAAAATAAGTTGTTAGGCTCAGTGAAGGGTAATGTGAAATCCTGTGTAATATGGAAGGTCAGATTAGCTGATCTAATGGTCCATCTATGAATCTATTAATCTTAACATCTATGAGTCTATGAATCTATTAATTTCTTTCTGCTATGATAAGCTAATGGAAAGAAGTGTTTTTAATTGGCTGGTTACATTCTTGTTTGCACAATCATTTTAATGGTGCTGGGCTATTTGTTATAATATGTGTTTGGGCACCGAGAGCTTTGTAGCATCTCCTATTTTTTTAAACCTAAATAAATAAAATATTTGTGGTACTTCATGTTAACAAAGATAAACCCATCCAACATAAATCCTGAATATAATAAAAAAGAGCAGAAAACAGAAACAGCTGTTATTTTAACAGGCTTGTGATGCTGAGCAGGACTGACAAAACAGAATTCTTTGATTTTAAAAGTTAAATCAGAGACATTTTTTTAAAAAGCCATTTTAAGGTATTTTTTCTAAAATTTACCAGAAAATATTTTGTTACAGAGGCATGTGACAGCAACACCATAGTTAGGGTTGCATAATGAAATGGATTTAAAATGATAAAGCATAAAATACTGGAGATTCCCCCCCTAAAGTTTATGGCCAATTAGTGTGAAATTTCACAGGGTTAGTTTTTCCCCCTCCAAAGAATGCCAGCTTTGTATCACCCCTTATAACTTCCTTTCTGCACACAAAGCTTTCCCCACCTGTCTTCTCCCAATGCTATTGGTATTGAGGAAAAACAACCTGGTCAAGCGGTGTGTTCAGACGGATGAAAGGGGTGGAACAAGCTAAGGTTGGGGTGTGTAGTTTGTGTTGTATGGTAACTGTAATAACAGTAAAAGGCGGAGGGGTAATATCTTCCTTATCTACCTTAAAGTTTCTATAATGCACATCACTGCAGTATCTTAACACTCCTCAGGTAATTGCTATGGGCATTTGTTTGGTGCCCATCCACCACTGTATGTACGTACACTGCATCTAGTTTAGACTGAAGCAATAAACAATTACAACCTGCAGGATCACTTACCAGCAAGATTTTTCAAGAAAAGCTATGTGGAGAACTTTCAGGCTGTGTCTACAGCAGGCTTTTTTGGAGCTGTCATTGGTAGCAAGTGTAGTTCCACTAGTGATAACATCATTGGGATATCTAGTGTGGACAAGGCTAAGAGCACAGTTTGATCATGTAGTATAAATATCTGAGCCAGAATCCTTCTTCCTCCAATTTTATCCTTGGGACAGTTAGTTTTTTCAGATAAGTACAGGTTGTGCATCAGGTCCGACAAGGAGAAGGACTTTTATTATTGTTATTAATATTAATTAATTGTTAATTAATTGTTAATATTAATTAATTAATTGTTATAGAAGGACTGAATTCTGTCTCCTACATTATTTAATATTTATTTCTCATTCCTGCTTCAACTTGCATTCCGTGATGTTCAAGAAGGTGTCTATCTTAGCACTACACATGATCGAAGTTTGTGTGACATTGCTAGGTTCAGAGCTAAGCTGAATGTGAAGAAGATCATCATAAGGGAGCTGTTGTTTACAGATGATGCAGCCCTTGGGGCTCACAGTGTTGATGCCCTACAACATCTTGTTATCAAATTTTCTGATTCATGTAAAAGCGACAGAGTCATGTACCACTACTAGACTCTTTGTCGCTTTTGCAGATCCAGACTAACAAGGCTACCCCTCTGATGCTGATTCATGTAGAATCTTTGGGCTAGCAATAAGCATGAGGCTCTTCAGAATTATTTCCAGATGTCACCTTAGATGGTGTTCTTCTGGATGTTGTTGTCCAATTTTGCTACTTTGGTGCTACTGTTATCAGCAATGTAGATCTGGATGCTGAACTCACTAGCAGAATCGGCAAAGCAGCCAGGAACTTTGATCTCTTGCAAGACAGAGCCTAGAACAATAACAAATAGTAAACTAAAGTGAAAATCCATATTTATGACACGTGTTTTATCCGCTCTTCTGTATAGCTCCGAAACATGGATGACTTATGCCAAACATACCAAAAGACTAAACAGCTTTCATATCAGATGCTTGTGTAAAATTCCTCAAATAAGATGGCAAGATGGGATGACAAATGTGGAAGTGTTAAATCATGTCATTCACGGGGATTTTGATTAGCAAGAAAAGACTCAGGTGGTTTGGACATGTCAAGCAAATGACGGATTACAGGATCCCAAAGAGCGTGCAGTGTTCTGAAACTTGCGAGAGGTGTAGAAAGAGAGAGGCAGACCATTGCACAGATTCCAGGATGCTTGTAAAGATGACTTGGTATCATTTGGAATCTCTGTGGCTGACTGGAGAAGGAGTGCAGAATGCCGCTGTGGTTGGCGGAGTCAGCTTGTAGATGGAGCGAGGCATTGTGAGGCAGACTGGATCAAGCTTTGTGATGGCCGGCATCAGAGGAGGAAAGAATCTGCTGCTTGGATTCAAAGCATTACTAGTGTGTGGGTGTTCTCTACCTGTGGACAGAACTGTCACTCACCTATCAGACTCAACAGCCATCAAATAACTGATTGGCGCATACACCATGCTCTATAAAGAGTGACGGTGCCATTAACTGATAATTAATAGAAATTATATCATACACCGTTGTAAATCAATGAGGCAATCGAAGAGTGGGAGATAAGGAGCATTATCCTCCCATTTTAGAGATGGGGAACTGAGACACAGGCACCTACCCATTGCCACAGAAGAATTCTGTAGCAGAGCCAGGAATTAAACTCCTAGATGCTGACTCCTAAACCCATACCTTATCCACAAGACTATTAGTACTTATTCTATACAAAACTCAATCTGGCTGGAAAATAAGTTAAAATTAAAAAAAGTTTCATTCTATTTGTTTTATTTTACCTATCACAATATGATAGTGAACAACCTCTGAAGGGTATATAAAATATCTAATGATCAGGACAGAAGGGATAATAGCCATGGAATAGTTAAACCATTACCAGCAAAATTCCCTGTTATGCATTCACATCCAGAGGAAAGTTGTACATTCAGTCTATGAGTTCTTGTCTCAGCATGGGGCTTTGTATAAATTCACCACCCATGTACGTAACTAGATGTTGCACAGCGCTGGTTCTGTGGCATAAGCAGTGTTCCAATCTTGTTTTCATATTCTGAATATACATATCCCTTCTCATTTAGTATATATGCATTCAGAATGATCAACCCAAAGCACCGAACACTTGTGAGACAGGCCCCACAAAGTGATATTTGTTTAAAAATAACAAATGTTGGATTCTTTTTATTTGCTTTTGGTTTCCAAACCTGTACGGCGCACTTGGGTCACATGCTCAAGATTTTCTCTGTAACCATGAGAGCCAGAAACGTTAGAAAAATGTAATATGAAAGCTGAGATTCTCTAGGAGCCGGGGCTTCAAGAAACACTTCAAATGCATCAAGACTCATGATAAAAATCAAGAAAGTTGGCAACATTGTATTTGACTCCCGAGGCCAGATTATGAGTGGCCATTGTGTGACTGGATGGAATGAACCTTTCCCACCATTGCACCCGATGTACGGCAGCCAGGCATAATTGCTATCCCTGTGCTTGATGAAGAGCAGAGACGTCTCCTTCCTAGTGCCACAGAGGAAACAAGGTACCTGACAGGGAGGGGTGAGGAGAAAACAGGCCATTCCTCACTTCCTTTCCCGCACACCAGGCCAGCAGAGCAAGCTGGGTAGGTACGAGGGAGAATACTTCACTAGCTGAAAGGATGGTACAGAATTATACCACTTCTATAGACCAGGGAGCTTCAGGAGTTCAGATTGTTCCTCCTAAAGCACAACTTCAGTACTCTACAGGAGCACTTCCTTGTGGCCAGATGTGGTGTATCAGCTCTCTCCCCCTATGACATACCTTGCTGACAGTCACTCCGTCACTACAGTGGTCTCTCTTCCCATAGCTTGGCCCTCCAGCCAGGTCACACTTTAATTCACCCCTTCAGAGGTTACGGAGAGTCCAATCAAACTGAAGTCCAATGACCTTACAACAGGTCTTCCATCTCTGCGTATCCCTGGGCACCATGGTCTTTCCACCCCTCACCTCAGGGGATTTCACACCACCTTCCTTGGTGGCTGTAGGGGAACTCAGGCCTTCCCTCTACTCTGGGTTCCAGTCCCAGGACCCTGTAGCTGGCAGCAAAGGTCTATACTCCTTCAAACTCCTAGCTGCCTCCATAGACCTCGTCTATTCTACTCTCTCCTCATCCTCCCACCCCCAAATTCTCTTCCTGTAGCCCATTTCTCTTACAGACTCCCTGGCAGTGGCTTTATAAACACCACCGTGTCCCTCCTCAGCTGGACTTCATTAAACCTGGCTTATTCTCTCTCACAGGTGCTGCCAGGAGTGTTAATTTGCCTTTCAGGCCCACATTAACCCCTTCAGAGCTGAGTGGGATACATACAATATTACATGCTCTCTCTGATGCAGCATGGCTGTGCACAGCCCTATACAGGCCAGAATCTTCAAGGTACAATCTTGCCCTTGGGTATTACATTATGAACACTTTTTGAAGAGACATCCTCAAAAATAGTGAACATAATAGATGAGCATGCTTTCTTTTGGATATGAGAGTGACTGAGGATGAAATGTTTGTTTTCATCTCTAAGATAGTATCTCATTGACAAAACCAGCCAGAATTCTACACGTATTTACAAAGCAGCAAGCAAAAGTTTACTTTTCATTGCTCACATATCCTGCTACTGGATTTTTAGGTGAGCAACTGAAGACATAAAAAGGAAAACAGTCTTTTGCCATGCGTTATTATAGATCTGAATTAACATTGACATGGCAACTGTAGCTCAGTCTTAAGGAGAGTTTAATTTTCATGCTTTCTTACAAATAAGAAAACAATGAAGCTGTTTTCAGGTTTCAGATGTTTGTCCTTTATACAGAAGTTCCATTGCTGTGTTATATTTCTTTTATTACTCCTAAAACCCCTGGTAATTTACCCAACAAAAAAGTTCTTTAAATAGTCTTATCCGAATCAAGAACTGTCATAATTATGATTGTCAGGATCATCAAAATTAATTACAACTTCTAGCTGTGACAGAGACTAAAATAGCAAGAGCTACTGGTGATCCAAAAACCACTCACAGCATGTCCAAGCTAGTATTTGGCAGAGAGCATATGCAGCTTTAAAAAAGAACATAACCCTTTAGGCCCATGCAAGCAATTAAGCTCTCTGTGGAAATGTCAGGCTATAAGTATGAAAAGACCTTTCAATTGTTTACATACAATTTTCCTCTAATTAGCGAGAACTGATTTTAATTTTTCTCCCTTTTTTCAAGTAGGGCCAGATGGGCTTAAGTTTAGAGGGCAGCTGTTCTATTTTTTTTTAAAAAAGTAATTCTTGCTAAGTCAGACCCCATGATTCTTATATCGGGGGGGGCAGGGGGGTGAGTAAATGCCAATCAGCTTAGCAGTATTTAAAGATACGTAAGGAACTTAGCTTGGGAGCTCTGCTGACGACGTTAAACAAGAAGACATTTCCAGAAGTGTCTGTCAAACAAAGTATAAAAATAATCAGAGACGGATCGCACAAGTTACTGACACTCTAGTTGGTGTACATGTTGGTACAATTTAATAGCACAGTACTAGATTTCATTTCATTGTTGCATTGATACTGACTAATGTACTAAACATGGTGATTAGCTGATCAAAAAATGCATGACATAATAAGTTGAGACTATAGGTACTTCAAAAAATTGATATACAGGATTTATTCCCATCACCCAATCAGCTGAATTACTATCCAGATATTAACTTTTTCCTTCCCTGTGACTTTTGACTTCTACTCAGAAGACATTGGCTAAAATCTGCCTCAATTTCATCCACGTAACTCCAATGACTTCACTGAGGGCAGAATTCGGTTTGGGGCATCAGAATGACTACTCTAACACCATCATTGTAAAGCAGGTCTGTTTAATACAAGGAGAATGCTTAGAATCTAATAGTTAATGTAGGAGACTGAGTAATTGCTCCCAGATTCTTTTTCCAACTCCGACTTACAGTAAAACACTAAGAAAACCACTGAATTGCTTTATGCCTTAATTTACCCATGTCTAAATTGGGGAACATATTTATCTACATCATAGGAGAGTGTGAAGGCTTAACATAATGGTATTACATAGTATGACACTTCAAAATCTTTGGCCAAGAAGGTGTTTATACTAATTAAAAGTAATACTACAGTAAAAGCTTTGTAATCGGACATGTTGGAGGAAGGGGGGGTGCCAGTAAGTCAAAAATTCCAGTTAACTGAGGAGGGAGTTTGGGTGCGGGTGGGGGCTCAGGGCTGAGGAGTTGGAGCATGGGAACGGGTTCAGGGCGAGGGCTCTGGGAGGGAGTTTATGAACAATCCAAAATTGTCAAGACAGAAAAAAGGTGACAGAGGAAAGTCACTTGTTTACTCTCTGCCTCTGTTTCCTCTGCCACTGATAATTTATCAATGAAATGTTTAGATTTACAACTACAAAACCATGTTGAAAATTTACAATGTATAAGACAAATTATATGCTCTCAAAAATAATATGATTTTATGTCTGTTAATGACCCAGTGAGCAGGGACCAAATTAAGAACTAGAAAGTGAGGGAACTTGTGTGATGTTGATACTGCTATAGCACAAGTGTGAGTCAGGGGGACAGAGCCCAGCCAGACATATATGGTAAAGTAAGAGGGAATACTGGAAAGGAGGTTAACTTTATTCTAGTCTAGTGTAAGCACTAAATGTTCCCCTTTCTACTCACTTTAATTTGAAGTTCATTTCCAGTTAACCATACACATTATTCAGTTTTTGCATTATTATTTTTTAATATGCTAATGCAACTATAAGAAATTGCATAAATTATATGAGATGTACGGGTACTCAGCTCTTGCTACAAAACATGGCAAAGCTCAGCTCTTGTTCATTATGAGAACCACTAACAATGCCAAACTAGGCTGTGGCACAAAGGGCTTTGTGGAACTCAGGTGTCTCATGGAGCTAGGGTGACCAGACAGCAGGTGTAAAAAATCGGGATGCGGAGGGCAGGGCCGGCTGTAACTTCTGTGCTGCCCCCAAGCAGCTCAAAGGGGAAGGGTGTTGAGCTGCTGCAACCATGCTGCCAAAGAGGGAAAAGGGGGTTTCAGCAGAATGCCTCCAGCAGCTCCACACTGAAGACAAAAGACTGTTGAGCTGCCGCAGACGTGCTGCCGAAAGCCGCTTATCCCTATTCGGCAGCACACCAGTGGCAGCTCAATGATCTTCTCTCTACAGCGGAGCTGCCACAGGTGTGCCGCCAAAAGCTGCCTGAGCGCGCTGCCCTGACACCGCCCGAGATGCCGCCCCCTGCCGTTTGCCACCTCAGACACCTGCTTGCTACGCTGGTGCCTGGAGTCGGCCCTGGGGGCTGGGGGCTGGGGGCGGGGGTGTAAATAGAAGCCTATGTAAGAAAAAGACTCAAAAATTGGTACTGTCCCTATAAAATCAGTACATCTGGTCACCTTACATGTAGCAGAACCACTTTGGCCCTGAGGGAGATAGAGAACAGCAGACACTAGCTACAAAAGCACCCACTTAGAATTGACTCATGGAATGAATCGGCCCTCAGAGATTATTCCCCTGCCCTTAAAACTAAAAGAAATGCACCACGATTAAAGCTAGCAGAAGCAGAATATATGAAGAGGAAAATTGGTGGTCATCCAGAATGAAGGAATGGAATGCTCATGCCATGTCTGAAATACCAAAATCAATGCTATAATACAGCGAAGCCCTTAAAATACGGTCTGCTATGGTGGTCAATTGGCAAGAGCAGCCTGCAAACCCTGCTCTGGTGACAGACTATTAGGCAATATTTGTTTTTAAATTTGAAAGAAATATTGGGGGAAATTACTACATTCCATTGACTTTAATAGAGTTTGGATCCAACTCGAAGAAAGGTGCTGATTTGACAACTCAGGAAAATGAAGTCACCCATTTACTCACAGAACAGTTACTGAGAAACATGAGCAATGACAGTGGCAGCTTCACCACACTCGCCCTCGCCCTTGACCTGGCGAGGCAACTTTGTGAGGTGAGAGGATACTTTAGTCTGCCCTTCCAGCTCTTGACATGTCTGCAGAGACTTTAAACAAGGCTGCCAGTAGGGATGTCTATCCACTGGGAACCGGACTGAGACAAAAATCATTTCACACAGACCACTGAACAACAATCAGATGGTAAAAACTCCCACTTATTATTAACTGGAGTGGCACCAGCAAACTAGAGGTGACAAGCTCTCTATCCCATTACCAATCCCCTGAGCCATCCAGCTCATTCTGGAGTCTAATCTTTTATACTATAAATAATTTCATTCTTAGCATTGCCAATGGCAGGTGCTGGAAGTGGGATGGGGACAGCTAGGGAAGTTATAGCTGTCCCCTCCCACCCACACTGAACAACTTTCTTTTTGTATGTCCACCTGGTTTCTATGAGACAGAGTCCCCCTCCTATGGATGGTGTTTTGTTGATAGGGAATTATACTTGACTGTTGACTAAGGGACCCATGTTTTCCTGTGGCATACGAAGGGAACAATGACCTATCATTTCAAGGAATAGGAGAGCTGTGGATCTAAACAACAGTGCACAAGTGCTAAGGAGTTGACTTTATGTACAGTCAAGAGACCTGCAAAATGCCACAGAGCCGCACAATAAGCTTTCCCTCTGTGCTCTTCTTAGGGATGGCAAGAGTGCTGTGCTACCACTCATTCCCAGCCAGCACCTGCCCTCTGTCACCCTTCTGATAGGGGTGACAGACCACAGAAGGTCTGCTTTGCTTAAAGCATAACTAATGTATTATTCATTGTATGAATTTTAATCCATTTAGAAGCAGATGCTTAGTGCATTTGTTCATTGACTCCTCCTCTGCTTGCTGGCTCTTTCCCTTTTTCCCATGCAGCTCATGCCCTTGTGGAGTTTTGGCACAAGGGATTGAGTGGCTAAGTGGAGGAACATCCAACAAAGTCACCCTTCCATTCCACATGGCCTGCAGCCCCCATGTCAACCTTTCACTGCAACAGCATATCTACCTCAAACTCATCACCTTGGAATCTGATGCCCTCAGCATACAATCAAGTGGAACAGAATGAGGCAGTTTTCTTAGTTTCCACTGGTCTGGAGGGAAGAGTGGGACTGTCACATTTTGGAGAAAGAGAAAAAAATGCTGGGTAGATTCTTGGATCATTTACACAAACACATGGTTCCTACATAGTTGCTCAGTACAAAGAGACTGATTCAGGAGACTGTATTTCAAGGTTAGTAATGGATGGATTACAATGGACTACATCTGTATCTCCTTTCCTACCCAGTTGTGAAGAGCAAGAGAACAAGAATATGGTGAGGAGGAGGGCAGAAATGAAGATTTAAAGTTACACATATATTTAGGAAAATCTATTGTACTATTAAAAGACCAAGTTGTGCTTACAGAGGCTTTTAACAGTTATCAGCAATTCTTTAGAAAACAGCCACAGTTTACATGTGCAGCCAGTTGCTTTCTAATTGCTACAGCAGGCTACCACTGGGAAGAACAAAGGAAATATTTAGCACATCGTAAATTCTTCTGCAGCCCTGTGGAGTGGCTAGGGTTCAGATTACACATTTATGACCAACATTTGAGAGCAATTTCTATTTCACTTTGAGAAAGTGGGTGGGAAGTCCTGTTCAGCTATTTCTTCTAATGCCCAAATAAATGTGTATGTGAAGAAATGTGGGTTCAAAATTCCACTCAGCTTGCCTTTTGACTGAAGCTAATAAAGCACTGTAATACTTTCAAAATACTGTAATCAAAATTATATTTTAAATTAACAAAACTTATATGTACACACAATGAAGTTATCATCATTGTTATTATTACGGTTTGCTTTCAGCCATACCATCACACTTTGTGATCCCATCAAATCTCACAAGCAGATTCAGGATTGGTCAACACTGATACAGGCAAATGCAAAGAATTGTAAAGGTGGAACTATTCTCTCTGAGTGGGAATTAAACCATGCCCCTGCCTGCTCTCAGAATCCAGTGTCATTTGGATGAGATCTGACAGTTACGATAGTCAAGATGGCATAGCAATTTCCATTTTTGCCCATTGCTTTTATACACTTTCATCTTTGCAAAAAAATTGCCTTTTGGACTGAAATGTTCCATGCTTGATGTCTGTCCACATCCATATGGGGAATGATGGATGCTGAGATATTTTCTGTTTGTTTTTTGTTAAATTTGAACAGAAGCAAGCGAACCATTTTTTTTATTTCTCTGAGTGTGAAAACAAGTGAGTTTTTGATATAATGACTTGTTAGACCAATCCATCCTATCCAGCTCATGGCAATCCTATGTCAGAGCCTGTTGGCCTGCTAGGGACAGGTATCAATGGTTCCACCCTAGCAGACTTGCCTTCAGATACAGCCTAGTTCAGTTGGGCCCAGACCACCAGTAGCTGGCAAGACATCATATGTAGGGGCATATTGAGGCTGGGTTTAATGGAGGAACCAGCCATCAGCAAGAATGAATAGCAATGCTGTACCCCAGTGTCTGCAAAGATGCTCTGGGATGAAAAGAAGAAGAAGAAGGTGGAATAAAAGGATAGTGGCTTTTAAAAAAATGGCTTACAAACATATTTCACACTCATTGCTAGAATTAGCTGGCCTTGAAGCTTGAAATGGACTGAACCCCTCCTCACTGAGATATCCAAAACCAAGTTTTGAAGAGAAAAAACAGATGGATTAAAACTAATTAAGTGTTTGAAATATCACTTCTGAGCATGCTCAGTTGGCAACTACTAAGAATGCCACCAGAATTTAACAAAGCCCTCTCCCATTTCTGACATCACAGTATACACTGTCCATTACTAGCCTGACAAAGAAATCAGCAAGGGCCTGGGTGTTGCTATCTGGCTGCTGGGTTAATTTACATGAAAGTGATCATAAACATCTCATTGAAAGATCAACAAAACAAAACACAAAAAGACAAAACACAAAAAACTTCATTAACAATATTTTTTGACATAAATTTAATAGTAATTCTGCTTAAAAATGGTTGCATAATATGGCCCTAGTAGAATAAGGTACACACATGTTTGGTGTCAGTTACGCATCAACAGAGTTACTCCAGCTTTGCATAACTGTGAATGAGTGCAAAATTCAGGCCAAGGGTACAGAAATCAAAGGAAGTTTTAGGTGTGTGAGGACAATCATTGGGTCCTTAACCTCAAAAAACAGAACTGAAGATGCTATATATTGTTGCAGTAAGAATTGTGGGTTAAATCCTGGTCCCACTGAAGTCAATGGGAGTTTGCTATTAATTTCAATGGGGACAGGATTTCATTCCTTAACTTTTGTATTTTCTGGCTCTTTGTGGTTTTAATTGTAAAACATTAATGCTACATTGATGTATTTGTTTACATTTAATAGTTTGTATGTTAGTTTGTAATTCCTCATGATGAAAGATACAATATAAATATAAAACTATTATCCTGTAAAGAAATCTTTAAATTCCACAAACACAAAAAATGAATTCCATTATAGTTGTGTTAAAATGTTATTGTAGTCAAACTATTTGTTAGTCCTTTAAGACAAAAATATGGACAATTCATGCAGAGAGATAGATGTAAACTGAAGATATATAAAGTAGAATGTAGTATGCCACATTAAGGGTAAGATACAGAATATATAGATTAATAAAAAATACTACATTCAAGGTATCCTATAAAATAACATGTTTGTCCTTCCTTTCATTCCAAAGTGATTTAAAACAGAAAGTACAGCGCACCAATGAAATGCAGCTTCTTCTGGATGGAGGAGGATAATCAACTGGTGCACAGCATTCTGCACAAATAATCCCAAATGCAATGTGATAAGGAGATCAGTGCATGTCAACTGAGACTTCACTTTCTAAATTCTGGTGCTCACAATTCAAGAAGGTTGTTGATAAATTGGAGAGGGTTCGTAGAAAAGCCAGGGCCAGAGTTGGGGAGGGGCTAAGAACTCAGTCAGGGCTGTGTGGGAGAGGACTGAAAGCTTGGTCGGAGCCACAGGTGGGGGTGGGGGTGCTGTGAGCTTGGCCCCAATGGGGACCATGGATGAGCTCTCGGCCCTGGCTGGAGCTCGGAACCCGGAGCCTCTCCCCCACAGCCAGGGGCTGCAGCCGCGGAGCTCCAAGCCAGGAATCCCCTCCCAATTCTGCCTCTTTTGCCTGTGGACATGCCCATGGCTCCAGTCCAGTCCACCCTGTGGCGCTGTCCTCATTCCTCCCACAGCTGTGCCCCCATTGTTCCCTGTCCCCTGGGGCCCTGTTATTGTTCTGCCCCTAGTCTGCCTCTTCCCTCACGAGACCTTGCACCTGCTCATTCCTTTCTACCCTGACTCCCACTGTGGCCATGAGACCAGAAAAACTCTGTGTCCCCACCGCGCTCCTCCAGCCCCAGCACTGAGTCAGGAGGAGATTTTTCCTGGGACCCGAAATTGGCTGGGGCCCCTGGGCACAGGTTCATGGGCCCATGCAGTAATTCACCACTACCCCCTCTCACAGCCATGGCAGCACAAGGTTCAGGGAGGTTTAGATTCCCCAAGCCTCTGTTACACACTATGCATGGGCTCTCCAGTCTTACAGAGAAAGGTATAACTCGATCCAATGGCTATAAGTTGAAGCTAGACAAAATCAAATTGGATATAAATTTTTAAGTGAGAAGAATTAACCTTTGGAACAATATAGCAAGTGTTATCCTAGATTTTTCATCACTAGCAATTTTTAAATCTGTTGGATGTTTATATAAAAGATACACTCAAGGAATTATTGCAGCCTGTGACCTATAGAAGGTCAGTCTCAATGATTACCATGGTCCCTTCTGTCTTTGGAATCTAAGAATCTAAATCTAAATAATGTAAGATCAGACTAGTGCTCTAGTATGCTTCTGTTATTATTTTTATTTCATAAAAATGAACTGAAATAATTTAAGCCCTTAACAATCATTTTTACGACAGGGGTAATCACCAATATGTATAATTATAGAAAAAAGCCTACACCCTAGTAATATTATGAGATTAAATACTTCAAGCTATAAGACATTTGATTTCTATTTATGTCTTTTTATCTGTCTTCACACCCACCCACATTATTCCTTTTCCATGGAATAAATAGACTATTTCACCCATGAATAACGACTAATGTTCTTTCACTCACCATAAAGATCTGCACAATTCATTCACACCTGCAGCGTTTATAAATTACAGGTCCCATGCTCATGAAAGAAACTTAATAAGCACACTTCACACAGGAGATGACCTTAAATTAGATGCAAAATGTTCAGTGATGACCTGTTCATTTTTATAATTTCAAGCAGTGTGTAATTTTCCCAGCATTCTGCTACCACATCCCACTGTTGTGGCAAAATGCATATATATATATATATATATTGCTACCACATCCCATTGTTGTGGCAAAATGTATATATATATATTTATATTTCTGCAACATTAAAGTTATCCAGAGGGCATATTGTAAATGCATTCGCTTTTATAGTTGCTGGCATGGTTTCCATATTTATGAAAAAAGATGCAAAGGCAGTTTTAAAGGTTATAAAAATACACAGACTGGAAAACTGGACACAGAAAATCTGCTCCCACTCCCAGCCACTGACTTTAGTGAGGGCAGGACAGGGCCATATATCATTAATACAACTGGCACGTTAACTATCAAAGTATGCCCCATTAGGTTTCCAGCCATGCTTCAGGAGAGATAAGATATCTTTCTATCTATCTTTAGTACTTATAAAGCACTTAGCACCTGGGTCACTATCAGTGTGAGGCTAAATCCTACTTCCTTCCTTCATGTGAATTGCCCCATTGACTTCAGTGGAACCACTTACTTGAGAAAGGTGACAAGATTTGGCCTTAGGTGGTGATTAATCCTTGCTAATCATGCCTGTGCTTCTCTCCACTCTTCCCAAAGCTAACGTTTATATGTGACTTTTTGTGGGCCCTACATGAAATAAGATATGGGACCCCATCAATGCCCCTTATATAAAGGCGACCAGACAGCAAGTGTGAAAAATTGGGACGGGGATGGGGTGTAATAGGAGCCTACGTAAGAAAAATACCTAAAAATCGGGACTGTCCCTATAAAATCGGAACATTTGCTCACCCTACTTATATATGTATCAGATAGGGTCAACTCACATTATAGATATAAAGGGGGCCACAGAGGTTAAGACTGAAAGATCAAGACAGCAATTAGCCAGTTATTTTGCAGTTGCAATACAGCATGCGCACACGCACACACACTATACATACACATCATATAAATTCATATATATTCTATGCATATGATAACTATGTAAAAACCATACAGTGCCCATGTGTCATAACTATATGACATTGGTGAATACGGGGGTGCTGCTTGCAGGCACAGAGTGCCACAATGCTATAGCTATATATGTGTTGGTGCATGCACTGCAATTGGACAATAACTGGCTAATTTCTGCCTTGATCTTTGTTTTTTATCCACCTTCCTTCATCTTATATGCAGTAGGAGATAACCTTGTCTAAAGCTACTTCTCCACTGGTGACTGGACATGGTAGTGCTAGAATCCCCCTACCATCCACATCTATACCCTAGAAGCATGGGTTTCAAGATGTGTATGGGACAAGAACACTGTCAGGCCAGAGGGGCATGGGTATGCACATGCCTCGAGCTGTGGCATGACCTGATACCCAATGTCGGTTTGTAGTGTGGATGCGGCTATGGGGTGTGTACCCCACAGGTCCTGAATTCAGCTATGTTCACACAATGTATTGACCCTCTCTTGCCTGACCCTTACCCAAATCTGTAAAGGTCCCCGTCCCCCTGTTCTCACTGTTAGTAGCGAGCTGTGCCAACCACTTGAGAATAGTTTTCCAGTGCGTTCTTTTCACCAGTAAACATGAACATGAAACCTATTCCAAGAGCCACTGCTTGGTCAGCCGAGTGCACCAGGGTTCATGACTTCTCCTACAGCATGAGGAACATCCATGTTTACTGAGAAGTTTTGGTGAGGCTGGTGCAGGTGGGCATCCTCCGTACTCTGTCCCCATGCTGGGAATGGATAAAGCACCTCAGGCTCTGGTACCAGAAAACAAGACTTCAAGAATTGCTCTGGGAGGGATCCTCCAACATCCCCGTTCTTGCAGGAGCTGGACTGGATGCTCTCCAGGGCTCCCAGAACCAAGCTGGAGGTGACTCATGACTCCTCCTCAACCCTGATGGCTTCGTCTGACACAACGCCAATGAGGGTCCGGGCTAGGAAACAGCAGACACTGCAGAGGAGGCACTGGAAGACTTGGAGGAAGAGGAACAAATTATCCTGCACCTCTCCCCAGAGGAGCTGACCCCTTAAATCCCTCTGGAACTCAACAGAACCGGAACTAGATGTTTGTAAGTTAAAACCCCATCTTCTCCAACACACCTCTCTTTTTCTCCAGGGCTGCAGGCAGAACTGGAAGACCCTATCTACCCTCCCTGTTTCTCTCCCACCCTCAAAACGGTCCCTGACCACACAACTATAAATTCAACATTTTATTGAATTACCACGAGCCACTATGAAGCTTTTGGCAGAAGCTATAGAAAAGATTATCAGCAAACTATCATATTGACCCTAGATCTGTGAGTTTGTTGGCCAGTAGGCTGACAGGGAGGGAGGGGGTAGAAAGGTCCAGTTATGGAACAGGACATTTGTACAAGATTAATGGTTCTAAAATATTACAGCTGTTTTCTGCTTCTTTTCGATCACAAGCTTTCATTACAACACCCCCTCCACCCTTACAAATGGGAGCTGTGTGGTCAGAAGGGATCAGTTCAGTACTTGGGCTGGTTACCTACAGGAAGAAGAAGGGAAATGCAACAGTAGTCCTGTGTCACAGTTGAAATGTTTTCAAGAATCTTGGTCCCTGTTGTCCGGGATCTCCTCTCTTGGAGCCATTCCACATAAGCCCTGAGAAGGAGAGTGAAGAGGGCGGGGGGATTTACTCCATTGGCTGCACACGCACAATATGGTGTCCCTTTGCCTTGGAGAGGTGAGTGACTTGCAGTCTTGATTGGAAAGTTAATGGAACGAAGTACAGTTGCTGTATGACTGTTTCTTTCTCCAGTTCTTTCTGTGCGTTTAGCTGGAGGTAGGGGGCAGATTTCCTGACACTAAAGGGCGTGGCCTGGGGATGTGTGAACATTTACAATGGTTCACTTCTCCTCTTCTGTGCAGGCTTTGTCTGCTAGTGTAGAATAAAGTCTCTTTTCATTTGGATTGTCTTCCAGTTCCTTTAACACTGTGAGCAGCTGATAGATGTGCACATTTGGTGCTAGCAACGCACGGCCCTAGGAGACTGAGTACAGGCTCTTGAGAGCAGAGCGGTTGAACCAGAGGGGCGAAGGCAAGACTTTCAGAGACACAGCAGAATGATCCTATCCCCAGTCTGACAGCCTCTGTCCTGTTCAGAATGAAAGTCTTGGGGAAGGAAAACACCTAGTCAGAGTGAAGGGAAATGATTCCACAGTTGGGATCCTCCTTCCAGATGATGTTATGGTGTCCTTTCACAGTAAAGTTATCCCTCTGGGGAAGAGGACCCCACTTATTAGCAGACATAGAATATCAGGGTTGGAAGGGACCTCAGGAGATCATCTAGTCCAACCCCCTGCTCAAAGCAAGATCAATCCCCAACTAAATCATCCAACAGATTTTTTCCCTCTATCCCTAAATGGCCCCCCTCAAGGATTAAACTCACAACCTTGGGTTTAGCAGGTCAATGCTCAAACCACTTCCTAAACTCCCTGGTCTAGGAAGAGACAGATAATGAGGTAAAGGGGGATTCAATTATAAGACATAGTTGAGTTTGAGATGACTGGGAGAACTGCATGGTGAATTGCCTGCCAGGTTTGAAGGTTAAGAACCACTCAAGATATCTGGATAGACTTATTTGCAGCACTGTACTGGTGAGCAGCCAGTGGTTGTGGTACATATATGTATCAGTGACCTAGGGAAAGGTAGGATAAGGGTCCTGGGGACCAAATTTAGGCTGCTAAATAAGAGATTAAAGTTGACCTCCACAGTAGCATTCTCTGAAATGCTTCCCGTTCCATGTATAGGCCAGCTAGACAGGCAGAACTTCAGGGTCTCAGTGTGAGGATGAGAGGGAGGAAATTATTGAGATTTATTAGGAACTGAGGAACCATTTGGGAAAGGAAGCACCTATACAGTATAGCGGAGCAGTTACATCGGTGGGAGCAAAATGTAACTACAGACACTTCCATAGTTACGTCGACATAAGCTGCTTTGCGTCAACCTATCTCTGTAGTGTAGACCAGACCTAAGTGCAGCATAGGCTTATATAGGAAGGGAGTTCATTGTCTACCCTAGTCCACTAGTGCCAGAATCAGATAGGCTGGCATATTGTGCATAGCCTTTGCAAGCATTGAGCCCTATGTAGTCATTAGGCTTCTGAGACTTCTGTTCCCATTCCTCCATACTAAATCACATACCAAATGCTTTGTGTCTTGGCATAGCAGAGGTCACAAAACTATTCAAATCCCATGACAAGTGTACAATTCTATTGTTAAAGAAACACTTCAAACTATAAAAATGTTAGTTTTACACATTTGTAAAAGTTCCTACTGTCAAGATTTTTTTTTAAAGAAATTTTCTGTTTGCATGTAAGATCTACAATCATTAGCTGGATAGATTTCTGACTTAGAAATGGAAAGAAAATACATTTTAAACCAAGTGCGTTTCAAAATCATCTTCTCCTCTTACCATAGATTTGGGTGCAGTATACTCTTTGCATTACTTAATGACATCACTGACACCTAGAACAGGGCAGGAAAATGCCCTGTTTTAGGCATCAGTGATATCATGTGTTGCAGTGGATTTACAAAACCCTGAACTCAAGCCTTTGGCAGGTATCTTAAGGAGTTGATTTTCAAATATTTTGTTTTAAAATGTAATCTTTAAATCTATACCTAGCTTCCGTTAACCATTTAGGATTGCAAATGGTTTTGTTTTGTCTATGAAAGAATTGTGGTAAACTTTTAGGAGAAAAGAAAAACATTTAATCTAAGGTTATAAAGTGCTTCTGACAAGCCCAAAAAACAAGAACTGTTGCTTGAGAAAATATGAATGTAATAAGGCAATCTTATAAAATGCCCATTACTTATGTAATAGAATGGCTCCTTCTGATTTATTGAAGCTTATCAAGAAAACACAGGCCTAATTGACTTCTCACTCCTAGTATGAATCAGAACTAACACTATTAAAACCAGGGCAGTTACACCAGAGTAAAATTGGTGAGAAAAGAAATTTGGGGATTTCCAAAAGTCCTCAGCTTTCTCCTAATGCTATTTCCCTATCCTTAAATCAAGCAATAACTGTAGTATCTCTGATACCACTGTTGGCAAAATCCAAAAACCACTAAAAACAATCAGGCCATAGAATGACCTAACTACTCACCTAATTTTGAGTTCTAAATCAAAACTGTTTAACTAATACAAGTGCAAAAATAAATAACATAAATAAATACAGTCAAATCCTCAACACATCTAACTACTGAACATACTCTTGCAGCTACTGAATCAATAGGAAAACACCATTTGACTGCAGTTCAAGACTGTGAAATTTTTGACAGCTTTTGAAGCACGTTAGTAGCCACATCCAGAAGGAAGATACCAGACTTAAAAGGGCCATGGTCTATGTACACTGATAAAACCTATGAGCTAAATTGCATCCTCAGGCAAATTTGACTAGAAGTGTAGTGATGTAACTGGAAGAATTTGACCCTACATTTCTACCCACAGTGACAATAATTCTGCTATTGCTTAATCTAAATAAATACCTTTAAGGATTGTAAAGACAATGCTATAAATATTATAGGAAGACCTACATTGAATCTTGTCTGTAACATATATTTTTTAAAATGCTATTGATCATATAAAAACATGAGTCACAATACAAATTTCATTTAATTATCAGACTAGTGCAAGTTTGAGATTAGCTTTGAATAGAATAGCCAGCCTGAGAAAGGGTCTGGCCCTGTGCAATGCTGAGTGTTCTCAATTCCACTCATGTAATTATGAATGGAAAGTCTCAGGACATTGTAGGATTGGCTCAAAAGGAAAACTAATTTTGTCAATTTTATTTTAAGTTGGTGCAAAGTGACACCTACTGTCCCACTAATTTTTGTGTAGTGAACCAGAATAAGATGTTTGTCATATTTTTATCTTTACTTGCTGATAAACTTCATACTTAATCAGCAGCATCTTTTTTTTCTTTCGTTTTAAAGATGAGAACATCTCATAACCAACTGCACACGTTACACATTTGTACTACCAGCGCACACTGATGTCCTTGCGGCAGCTTCATGATTTAAAGGTTCTGAAAGTTGATTGATTGTTCTCAAACTGCTACATAGTTTTTTTGATTAACTGCATATATTTTTGCCAATATGTCTGGCTACCTTTTTAAAGTTAGTGCATTTCTGGCTGTATTACAAAACCAGATTTTTTAAAAAGGATTGGAATCAGATTTGGCAGTAAAAGGGTTCAGTTGCAAATTCATAGGTGATCTTGAAATTTCATTTGACATAAAGGAAAATTCTTTGCTAAAGAAAATGGAAGCCTGGATTATATTTAAAATGACATCTCCACTGGCAAACAACTTTTTTTAAAAAAAAAAAAAATCTTTATCATAAACTCCCTTGGGACTCCCTTTAAAAAAATCTGATATTTTCTTTGTTCAGTTTTTTCTGTTCTCTTCTCCATAAGAGTGAAGTAACACCTTTTTAAAAGCAGAAAGATAGCATTTCAAAATTCTTTGCATTAGAAGAAGCTTTTGTCCCTTTCTTTGGCTTTTTCAGTTTTTAATGAGTTGTTTATATATCTCAATGGTTAGAAAAGACAGATGTATTTTATGTAATCTTCCATGTGAGTTTTTTTCATTTCCTTTATAAATTACTTTTCCATATTTTAAGATGCAGTTGTTTTTTCTGGAAAAAATGAGCAAAAAATGTGAGCAGTTATTTGTTGGCCATCATCAGCCTCCAGATAAAGTGGGCATAAATTGCAGTAGGTAATAAAATCCTAACTTATAAATAAGCCACAGTTTTATTGTAGAAATGGCAATTAAAACTGTTGTTCTGTTTTGGTTTTACTTTAAAACTGTAATATACGAGTTTCATTTGAGTAACAGTTAAATAGTTAACAGCCCACATTCTGTTTAACTCAAAGAGCAACCATATCTGAGTTACAGAGCCCAGGCTGCCTATAGATACAATGATGAACAACCTTCCAATAGCAAAGGCCTTTCAGACTCTATGACTTAAGGCTGTAAACTATACACTACAAACTTACAAGAAACAACGAAAGACAGAGATGCCAAACCCCTGAACATGTAATTGAATAACAATAATTTAAGTACACATGTGAGGCTGTATATTGTGGATAGGCTGGCTCACTGAAGCACAAACTAGACGCAATGATTTCCTATTTTTTTAAATCTCTCTAGAAACCTTTCCTTATTTTACAAGTCAAACAGCTCTTAACTCTTATAGGTTTGGATTCAGTTCAATTGTAGGTCTTAACTTCATTTTGAGCCTTAATCTAAAAACAAACAAAAACAAAACTGCTTAAATGATTTAAACAGATGTGCAAATGTATGCTTTGTTTGGTGGTTAGAAAGACCATAAAATGAAAAGTACACTTGACCAGTAGCTTTAGCCCACAATTTAAGCTACTTTGAAACCACTAGGCCAGATCCTCAGCTGGTGTGAATTGGCATATCACCACTCAAGTCATGGCTCATACCAGTTACAAAGCTGTACTATTATGATTTGGTGTGTGAAATGGCCTCCATATTCTAAACACGTATTTTTAAGAATTATATATACACCTATAGGTGAAAAATTAAATAGCCCTTGTGCTGGCAGAACTCTCACTTGAATAAAACCATACCCAACAACAAAACACATTGTGTGAGCTCCCCCTGCTGATTGTACAGAAATAGTTAACTAACAAACACTGTTCCTTGAGATATTCATATTTCTACTGACTCTTTTGGCTTTTTCAAATCCTGCTCCAGTTTAAAATGCTACTTTTAAACTGAGAAGTTTGAAACAAAGTGGTCACAAGTGCCAATGTCTTGATCTAGGTAGTGTTTAAGTGGGATCTTAGTGATGTGTCGGTCTTGGGTACACTGATGTGAATTTCTTTGAGGAGATCAAAGTTGACACTTGATAGGGTTGGAAAGTGAATATTAGAGGAATGGAACATTTGCGTTAGAGAGATAATATTAGGTTGGAGTAAAAGAAGGAAAAGTGAAGAAAGGAGGAAATAAAAGAACAAGGGAAACTTCAAAAGGTTGGGATAAGCTTTGGAACATCATCTAACTTTGTGGTGATTTTACTTCAAAAGCATCCTATGAGGTCTATAGTCCACTGGGAGAAACACTGTATGGGCCAGGTTCAGCTCTCTGTATAAATATAGAAAAACTTCATGGATTTTGAATCTGATATAATTGGCCAGAATCTTCCCTCAGTTACACCAGTATGTTGTTTTCATTGGGGGTCAAACATTAAAACTAGAGGTAGAAATCAGTCTAGAACATTTAAAGACCCAATACATCCTGAAAGATTATATATAGATTACTATATAGATTATATAACAAATGTAACTTTAAATATATAAATATGGAAATCTACAACTGTAATATAATAACAAACAGATATTACTGTTATGTATCATTAAGAACTGAACATCCCTGTTACCCTCACACTTTTTGGAGGAAATGCCAAGTTTTCAGAACACCCAATCATACCATCAGCTTCCCATAAAGAAGCTGTCAAGAAAGAGGACCAGGTGACAGATTGTGATACAGTGAGATAAATTCCAATATCACTGCCACCCTATAAAACTATCTAATAAAAAGGCAGTATAATACACAAGCAAGGACCCTCTTTGGCTCTCAGATTTGTGTATTGTAAGATATATCGTTTGCTATAAAATGCAACATTAAAATACCTTGTCCAACTGTATATTTAAGTATATTCAAAGTGCAGAGTACGCTGACATACTAAATTTCACAAAGTTATGATTAAATTAAATGAAAAATGATGTTGTTTAAAAATATACTCAGTGAATATTTTTTTATCCCTCAAGACAATAGGTCAAAATCTGGTCTTGGGTACACTGTAACCTCATGGAGGGAAAAGGTTTGGTGTAACAGGCAACAGAATTTGGTTCCCTGTTTCCACATCCCTAGAGACAATGAAGAACACTGATGAAGGTTGCATTGAAGTAAAAATAAATACATAAAGTAAAAGGCTTTCACAAATTTCATTAACTATTTTCCTCCCAGGAGAAAAATTTAATAAAGAGATGTGCAAATTTAATGGAGCCAGTGCCGCTAAAAGCAATTGCTGCTTCATGATGGAGAAGCCCATGAGAAGTGACAAAGCCCATTTTTTCTGGAACTTATGTAACATGAAAACTAAGTGGACTGTTTCACTAAATCAAACCCTAAATTACTTGAAATAGAAAACCTATGTATGTTTGAATCCCATTGCATCACTCTAACAAAAAATCTACCTGGGGACAAATCCTGCAACTTCCTCTCTGGATGGGGAGGCCCCCACATTGCAGTGAATGTGCAATACTATCTGAGGAGTGATTATGGATTTGGTGAGGCCACACAGTAAGGTAACCCCTGACTCCAAGAGGAGCATAACTCCACAGGGCTCTTTCTGTGTGTTGTCATGTGTTTGGGGAGTGGAGTAAAGACAACTTGAAGATCTTTGTTTATGTGGATCCTTCCCGTCACAGAAAGGGCTCTAGGATCATGAAGCCTATTTCTTGTTCTTAGGTTCTAACCTGCAGACTGCAGGAAGGAGCTCTCCCCTTTTACTTTTCAGGCACTCAATCCTAGGTATCTGGGCTGAGCACCGGGGAAAGGATTTGCTCCATAATGAGTGGACAAGAGGTTGTGACCCAAAACCACCTCAATTCCAACTGGTAAGGGGGTTACAAGAATACCTGATTCTGGTAGGTATACTCTAGTTCATCAAAGTGAGGTCTTAAATGAAAACCATTGCCCCGTCTTTAATATCACTGTGATATATATATATATATAGACACTATGTAAGTAGTTATGTATATATACTGAAAATATGTTCTAAGAGTCTGTATTACAGCAGAGGTGAGGAAACAGGTTTTCTGTCAGCCAAAAGATGTGTATTCACCCATATCTCAGTCGGCACATAAATTAGGCATTGTATGCTAACACAATGGAGGCTTATTTACATATGAAGTCAACGGGGAAGAGCTCACAGCTGAGAAGTGATCCTTAACCTGTAATAAACTTTAAAGGTTTGCTGAACAAACAAGACCCCCCTATCATCCTGCTTTACTAGGAAGTAAAAGGGCAGTGTATTTGCATTCATGAAAATTGGATCACTACCGGGACTTGGTTGAAGATTCTGCAAAATGTTTCGGGTGAGCTAAGATTTCTTTACACAGGAGGTTAGTCTGTTACGTTTAGTCTCTAGAAAGCATGTTATGATTTTATTTTATATTTAACCATTTGTTTCCATTATCCATACTCACTGTCTTTTGAATCTTGAATGTTTGGTAATAAAATTATTCTTGATTTCACTATAAATATATCTAAGTGTTGTGAGAAGACAGGTGCTGGTCCTGGCTTGAATCATACATGCTAATGTATACACTGTTTCATTGGGGAAAGCAGCTCTGGTATTTCTGTGAGTGTTCAGGGGATAAGGAGTGGGATACCAGAAGGGAGTGCTTCAAAGGGGCTCAGGGAGTGTGGTGTACCTATTGTTAACCACCTGCAAAGTAAGGTAAGGGCTGGTATAGCCCAGAGGACAATGTTTTTGTAGCTGACAGACCAGGTGTGTCAGGGAGCTGACACCCAGTTAAGCACAAACAAGTTTTTATCACATTGGAGGCAGGGGTAGCAGCATGGCTCACAGTCCTGTGTACCCCGAGAACCATCACAGAGGTTAAACAATGAACTATTGCAGGCCTGCACAACTCGGAAAGCAGCGAGGGCCATATTACTGCAAAAAAAACAGCTGAAGGTCGAAAAGCCCCGCCCTCCCCCCACCCCCCTCCGCTTCCCCGCACCCTACCACTTGGCTTGCCCCACCCCTACTCACCCCCTCGTGAGCCGCACAATGAGCCTGTGCGGGCTGCATGTAGCCCCCAGGCCGCAGGTTGTGCAGTCCTGAACTACTGAATGGGGAAGTTTCACATTTTCATTTGTCCCACTTACACTTTTGGAAGTACTTGGGAAATTCTTATCTTATGAGAAAATGTAAAACATTTGTTTGGCTTTTCAAATATATCTTGAACCAAACAGAAGTCAAACCCACTTCTTAAATTTTTGGGGTGGTTTGAACTACAAAGCTAAAAACACTTGGCTTCTGGGATTTTGGGTGATAGAATTTGGAGGGAAATTGAACTCTAAACTCTGATTTATGCTATAAAATACAGGGAATCTGTTATTTTGAAAAATATAAAAGATTTAAGAATAGGACCCTTGGAGACTACTAGAACAGTAGACTTGAAAAAGGATAAGTTATTGACTGCTGTAACTGGGTGCATGCTAATCATACAATGTGTATTTTAAAGACCATTTATGGTTTAATTTATGACCAATCACACCACTTGTACAGTACTGAAAGGTGTCACAGACAGTTTGGATTTAATCCAAAAAACAGTCAGTTTTTTTTTTATAACAACTATGCAGTATGCTTTTGTCTTCATGAAAGATGCTGGCTCAGTGCACTGACCTGCTTAGCCCTCCGTCCCCTACACTCCCGTCCCGCCAAAAAAAACCTCCTGAAACATAAGAAGGTTAGATTGACAAATGAATGAATAAAAAAAGGCAGTTTTGATGACAAGTTGGTGTGTTCAAATCCTAAGGCCCAGATTCAATAAGAATCACAACCATATGGGTTTTAGACTGCACCCGGAATTCCAGGAGGGCCCTGATCCTGCAAACATCTATGAATGTGAGTAAGCCCATTGAAAGTAAATGAGATTACTCATGCATAAAGTTAAGCAACTATGTAAATGTTTGCTGGATGGAGCTGGATAATGACATTTAAATACATTGTTGTTCTGGTAGGACTATTCCTAGGGGATAGATCTTCTGATCTTTTTGCAACAGATTTACATAGTGACACTTTTCTACCTTGTAGAAAGACTACCAATAGAAGTTGGTCCAATAAAAGATATTACCCCACCCACCTTGCCTCTCTAATATCCTTAGACTGACACATCTATAACAACGCTGCATATACCAATAGGATGGACTGGCGAGAACAAAAATCAGCTCTACAAATAATTTCTCTGAGAATAAGTTATCTATATGTTTCTGATACAGTAAAACTACAGGCGGGTCTCATCTTACACTGGGGTTACGTTTCACAGTCAGCGCGTAAAGCAAAAACCGCGTATAGTCAAACACTCATTGAGTTGAATGGCGGGCGGAATCACCTGCACTACAGATACAGTTTTTAAATTGTTATTTTTCTCTCTCTCTTTTTTTTTTTTTTGCTAACCACGCAAAGCTGAGTTTGTGCATGTTAAATGCGCGTAAGATGCGACTCGCTTATATTGAGACTATTTTTACAGCCTTTTAAAAATTTTAGAGAAGGGTTTCAGTGGAAATCAGGCACCCATAGTTTCAGTGTCCTATTGCATGGAGAGCTGGAGGTAGGAACAGATTGTACTAATGAAAATCACCCAGTAGTACCAACACAATTGCTTTAGAATTCTATAAAGAGTGCATAAAATTCTACCTGCAAATGTTTAGCCTGATGTTTGTTGTTTTTGAGCCTTGGAAACTTCCAAGTGTGAAAGAAAAGCCACAACCATTTATCATGATTGGCAGCATCTCCCATTCCCCCATCTCTCTCATGCTTCCCACCCTTTCCCTGCTTTTCAGAACTGTCAACATCCACAATTGTTCAAGGATTCAGTTCTGGACATTAGTACAGTCTATGATTGTTTTACCTTTTTTGGCAGATTGATTTTAAATAGGCAAGCTGGTTTTTAAGTACCTTCAAACAACATGGGCTCTGGTAACATTTAGGGATATCCTTCTTGAGCCTTGTCCTCATGTCTCATGTACACACCACATGAGTTAGTACACCACCTGATGGTCTTTCACACACGTACATATGCACATGCCTCCTCCATTTAAGGAGGCTACCAGTTTACCTTGGCTGTGGGGACCCCTCCACTATGAAATTTGCTCCTCGCTGAAGTCAAGTCTCTTTCTTTCCTCATTATTGAAAAACATTAGAATATCCCTCTTCCCTAACACACTTTTCAAATATGATTACTGTTCATTCTATATTCATCCCATGTTCCCATTTTTCCCTTTCCGCCCCCCCCTTCCCTCCATTTATTTTCCTGAATTTAGGTGTGATAAAGATTTGTTCACAGCCTATATATATATATTTTAATCAGGCATTGAAATATTGGTACATCAGCAGGGGGAGTGCTGTAGAGATAACATTATTAATAAACATTATTATTAAGCCAAATCCTGAGAACTTTACTAGTTTTTACACAGGAATGTTTTTAAAAACACCAAAGTGAAGAAGGTAGCTTGTTACCCCACCTTTATAGGAAGGATGTGGGAATGGCTTTTGAGAGACAGGCTGCAGGGATGCGGTTACGGACTGAGCAATCCAGAGGGAGGAAAGTTAAGAGTATCAAAGCCTTGCAAGAAATCTTGCACTGAATTTTGTTAGTTTATTGTTCATTTCAAATTAAATGAAATTGATTTCCAGGACAGATGCTACACAACCTGGAGACCTTGATAAACAACCAACCCTCCACACAAACAGACTTTACTAAAATAAGACAGGAGATCTATATTACACACTTCACCTCTCTACAAAAGAAAAAGGACTGCAAGCTATCTAAAATCCTGCCTGCCACATGGGGCCACAGCAGTGGTACCCCTAACTCACCCAGCAGTATCATCAATCTATCCAGCTACATACTCAGCCCGGCAGAAGAGTCTGTCTTATCTCGAGGACTCTCATTCTGCCCCAGCACCCCCACAAACATGATACAATTCTGCGGTGATCTGGAAGCCTACTTTCGCCGTCTCCGACTCAAAGAATACTTTCAAGACTACATAGAACAGCGCACTGATACACAGACACCATCCCACCAGCAGCACAAGAAGAAGAACTCCACATGGACTCCCCCTGAGGGTCGAAATGACAGTCTGGACTTATACATAGAATGCTTCCGCCGACGTGCACAGGCAGAAATTGTGGAAAAACAACATCGCCTGCCTCACAACCTAAGTCGAGCAGAACGCAATGCTATCCACAGCCTCAGAAACAACCCTGACATCATAATCAAAGAGGCTGATAAAGGAGGTGCTGTTGTCATCATGGACAGGTCTGACTACCAAAAGGAGGCTACCAGACAACTCTCCAACACCAATTTCTACAGACCACTTCCCTCAGATCCCACTGAAGAATATACTAAGAAACTGCACCATCTACTCAGGACACTCCCTACACTAACACAGGAACAAATTAACATACCCTTAGAACCCCGACCGGGGCTATTCTACCTTTTACCCAAGATCCACAAACCTGGAAATCCTGGACGCCCCATCATCTCGGGCATTGGCACTCTCACTGAAGGACTGTCTGGATATGTGGACACTGTACTCAGACCCTACGCCACCAGCACTCCCAGCTATCTCCGTGACACCACCGACTTCCTGAGAAAACTACAATGCATTGGTGACCTTCCAGAAAACACCATCCTAGCCACCATGGATGTAGAGGCTCTCTATACAAACATCCCACACAGAGATGGAATACAAGCTGTCAGGAATAGTATCCCTGATGATGCCACAGCACAAGTGGTTGCTGAGCTCTGTGACTTTATCCTCACACACAATTATTTCAAATTTGGTGACAATATATACCTCCAGACAAGTGGCACCGCTATGGGCACCCGCATGGCCCCACAGTATGCCAACATCTTTATGGCTGACCTGGAACAACGCTTCCTCAAATCTCGTTCACTCACGCCCCTCCTCTATCTACGCTACATTGATGACATCTTCATCATCTGGACCCATGGGAAAGAAACTCTGGAAGAATTCCACCACGATTTCAACAGCTTCCACCCCACCATCCGCCTCAGCCTGGACCAGTCTACACAGGAGGTCCACTTCCTGGACACCACGGTGCAAATTAATGACGGCCACATCAGCACCACCCTATACCGAAAACCTACTGACAGCTATGCCTACCTTCATGCCACCAGCTTCCACCCCGGGCACACCACACGATCCATTGTCTACAGCCAAGCACTGAGGTACAATCGTATTTGCTCCAACCCCTCAGACAGAGACCAACACCTACAAGATCTCCACCAAGCTTTCTCAAAACTACAATACCCGCACAAGGAAATAAGGACACAGATCAACAGAGCCAGATGTGTACCCAGAAGCCTGCTGCTGCAAGACAAGCCCAAGAAAGAAAACAACAGAACACCACTGGCCATCACCTACAGTCCTCAGTTAAAGCCTCTCCAACGCATCATCAGTGACCTACAACCCATCCTGGACAACAATCCCTCACTTTCACAGGCCCTGGGAGGCAGGCCAGTCCTGGCCTACAGACAACCTGCTAACCTCAAGCATATTCTCACCAGCAACAGCACACCGCGCCATAACAACTCTAACTCAGGAACCAATCCATGCAATAAACCTCGATGCCAACTCTGCCCACACATCTACACCAGCAACACCATCACAGGACCAAACCAGATCAGCCACACCATCACTGGTTCATTCACCTGCACATCTACCAATGTAATATACGCCATTATGTGCCAGCAATGTCCCTCTGCTATGTACATCGGCCAAACTGGACAGTCCCTACGAAAAAGGATAAATGGACACAAATCAGATATCAGGAATGGCAATATTCAAAAACCTGTAGGAGAGCACTTCAACCTCACCGGACACACCATAGAAGATTTAAAGGTCAGCATTTTGCAGCAAAAAAACTTCAAGTCCAGACTGCAAAGAGAGACTGCAGAGCTGCAATTCATTTGCAAATTTGACACAATCAGTTTGGGACTGAATAGAGATTTTGAATGGCTAGCTAACTACAAAAGCAGCTTCTCTTCTCTCGCTATTCACACCTCCAGTTCAGCTGCTAGAGGAACACCTCACCCTCCCTGATTAGAGATAACAAGCTGGTTCAGCCTGATTGGACTAACCTTGTTATCTCCCACCTGGTTCTTGCCTACCTATTTATACCTGCCCCTGGATACTTCCACTGCATGCATCCGACGAAGTGGGTATTAGCCCACGAAAGCTCATGCTCTGAAAAAATTTCAGTTAGTCTTTAAGGTGCCACAGGACTCTTTGTCACAGACTGTTTAGTGTATTTACGAGCAGGTTGGGAAAGGCAGTGCTCTAACCATTTTTCTCTCCAACTGGCAACAGTCTCTCTGTCCAAAACTTCTTTTGGTTTAGGTGAGGGCTTGTGATTCATTTATCCTTCTTGTGTTGTGTGGCAATCGAAGACTTTGCGGGAAAATATTAGACTTGTGAATGTTTCCTGGAATGGAAGGGATATTAGGAGGTGGACGAGTGGGTCATGGGAAGTGGGCTAAATGGGGATGGGTGGTAGGGGAGGGGAAAGAGGTTAGGGGCTCAGGTGAGGAAGATGTGGAGATTGGAAGGATGGATGGACACTGGGAAAGGGGAGGTGGGAGTGAGTGGCAGGGGGACTGGGAGAAAATTGGGGCAGGTCTATGTTCTCCCCTGGTTGGAGGCTCTTGCCTCTCTAGAGGGGGTCTGAGCTCTTCTTCCTGCCCCCGTCATAGGGGCTGGAATATTGGGGACCTTGTCCTGCTGAGAGGTCTGAGCTCCTTTTGCTGCTCCCCATGTGTGTGCCAGGATCTGGAAGACCCATGCCCATCTACAAGGGTTGGATCCCAGCCCTGCACCCACCCATCTCCATCGGGTGTTCTCATTCAGCTGAGAATGTCATACTGAAATGAAAAGATTTCTCACATCTTTCAGAGCCTCCTGTGATTAGGGTGACCAGATAGCAAGTGTGAAAAATTGGGACAGGGGATGGGGGATATTGGCACCTATATAAGAGAAAGTCCCAAATATCGGGACTGTCTCTATAACATCAGGACATCCAGTCATCCTGTGGTGAAGATGGATGTGTACAGGAGCCCTTTCCCCTCCATCATCTCTCTAGCCTTCCTGTTTAAAGGATGATGCTTCTAAGTGCTCTAAAATCTGCATGCTTGCGTGGATTTACTTGAAATTTGCTATGCTTTGAGTGAGTGCTGAATAGGATTAATAAGCCACATGTGGGGTTATTTGAGCCAGGGGTTCCATAGATATAAGCCCCCTTAAAATAGCCATTTTTCAAAAAGATTCTAGGTGGGCTACAGCTAGAGCTCAAACTAGGGCTGTTATGTGGATCAAAATGGTCTCAGGTGCTCAATTTTCCCTCAAGGGAGTGCATGGCACCCACTAAGTCATTGGGGGACCCAAATTGTGAACAGCACTTATGAACTTAATCACCTCTTTGCTTGCTTGGATGTGCAGTCTGGAAGGATTATAGTGCGCATGCATCAATAAAAAAAAAACGGTGAGAGTTTCTACGCAGCTGCTTTATGCTTGCCTGGGTAGGTCGGGAGAATGTGCTAATGCCTTTGGTCTGCTGAACACTCAGCCACTGACATTTCCAGGGTGAATCTTTGTACCCTGTGCAATAAAGATTTAATAACTCATGTTGCTTGCTACAAATGGTCTGGTATAATATGTTTTCATTTTATGGGGAGGATTATTGTGAGCACAACAGATAGTCACCAGCCATTTAACCAAATTTTGTTATACCGGGAATGGAGGACTAGGAAACGCAGGACTCTGTGTGTAGGGCACGTGAGGATAGGGGGTAGTGACAGGGAGAGGGGTTGCAGCTGTGGGCGTGAAATGAGGGCAGGTGGTAGGCAAGTCTTGGATTGGTTGTTTAAGAAAATCTGTATTTTACTAGCCCCTGAGGTGGGGAGAAGGACAAGGGGCTGTATCCTGACCTCAGAGCAGATTAATGCGATGTTTCCAAAGACTTCTGAAACTTCTGAAACCCAGGAAATGCAGTTAACCTTCCCAATGCACTCTTTACTCTGCCCTCTTTCAGTAATACCCATGTGCATTTACTCTGCCAGCCCTACGGTTGCTTAGGTGTCCAAGCTCTTTACTTCCTTTTACAACCCATTCCCTCACAAATAGCATTCCATCTAACACTGTTAAAGGACAAACTGTCACAACACCACTCTCATTTTAGTTACCTAGGGTCTCATCCTTTGCTACTGAATTCTTCTGGAGTTTTGTCACTGATTTCAATGGGAGCAAAATTGGGGACATAACACACCATTCTCTTTGCCCATGGGCTGGAATCATTGTGGCACCATACCACTTACTGATGGTAGGTTTCATGATGGACCACCATCAATCCTGCTTCTATAATCAGCCAACAGAGAACCCTTCCCTCTCCTCAGCCTTCAAAGTCCATGGCATCACATCCTGCAGGACTGTTAGTTACATCAAGGAGGGAGAAATCAAAATGTCTGAGTAAGCCCAGACTCCCAGTGAAACGTGTTACAGTACAGCCAAGGCAGCGGAATAGCTTGGCTCAGATTAAATGAGACCATTCCATGCAGATTTGTCTGTAACCAAACTTTCCCAGATGCTAGAAAATTGGACCACAACGCTTTTGATTCCCAGCTCCTGAAAAAACCACTTATTTTGCAGGCAAATTTGTGGAGGAGGGTCACTCAGGCACCTCTCTAATTCTTGTTTATACAGATAAATCATGCACTCCCTAGGGCCTGGTCTGTAATTCCTTACAGTGACTACTCCTCTTGAGTGAGAACTCCATGAACAAGTGCCTCAGTTGGGACTGTCTGGAGTAGGAAATACAGGACAACAGGCCTTTGGATAGTGATAGTGAAAAAGGGAACACTAGTAAATGGAATCAATTTCCTTGCACAATTCCTCCTCTTCCTCCTCTCTTTATAAACACAGTGTACACATTGATATGAAATAATGTTTGGAAGAGAAAGAGTGCAGCAAGACAGACAGAAGGGGCTCATCTATGGCATTTCCAGCCTATGCAGCTCTTAAAGTCCAATCCCAATGGCATAATGCTGTCATGCCATAAAAAGCAACGTATGTAGAAGGCTTTTGGAAAAAAATCCATTTGATAGGTCATTTCCTTTTTAGCTCCCCTTTATGTTGGAATTTTGAGTATAATGAAATGTTTCTTTTCCAGTTTTGGCCCTCTCCCCATCCTGGTTTGGAAAGTCATCTGTTTCAGAACCAGAAACACTATTTTGATCACATGAGAACAAAAAGAATAGTTTTCCAAATAAGCGAATAAGCTTGAATTATTCAGATATCTCTCTAAAATTTCCAATTCTTTTGTTCATTTGTCATCAACATTGCAAATTTAGAAAAATGGGTATTCTATAAAAATGGCACAATCTGCATCATGCGTGAAATATAGGGTACATTGCCCTGATGACACAGCATAACAGTTATGTAGGTACATGAGTGATATCATCACAGGTTCCTAAACGTGTACCTCCCTAGTGCTGTTGTGGTATTATAAAGGCAAGAATTTACTGAACTCATGTTAAGAGCCCAAATTTGTCCTCAGCTATATGGGTGCAATTCCCATTGCAGTCAAACAAGCCAGTGGAAGTTGGACCAATGTCAGTAAAGACAGAATTGGATCCAGATTCTTTTGCTCATATTTCTTTGATTTGTATCACATAGTTGTCACCTCTTCTCTAGCAGGAGTAGTGATTTTTATTCCCCCACAGGAGTACTGAATATTATCAGTTTAAACACTGCTTTATGGTTAATAAGTACTTACTCTTCACACTGTCAATAAGGGCTCCCCAGAGCCTAACAAAGATCACTCTTTAAGATAATTTAATAAAAGTGGATTGGTAATTCTGATCACATAGACAGATGCGTATAGTACTTCCCACCCATCGTAGGTCCTCAATGCACACATATGGAGGTTAGTAATATTAATGTAGCCAATCATGAGAGTGTCAAATTAGGCCAAAGCACCACAAATTGAAGTAGCTATCATTGCATTAGATATGTAAAGGATTTTCATCTTGCTCTAAAGATACAAAAGAGCCATACTTTTCTAAAGTAATTTGGGCAGAAAGCTAATGCTGAAGCACATTGCACATTTTAGTACCTGGTTTCAGAGGTGCTGAGTACTGGAATGTCCATCAAAGTCAATGGAAAGCTTTCTGTGAGCTCTGGATCAGGTTCTTAGAGCCCAGTTACGCAAGGTGCTGAGTTTCCTCAGCATCCTTTGACTTCATACATAACAATTGAGGGTGTTCCAAGGACAATTAGCAATAAGTGAAGTGGCAAGCGTGTAGCGTTGTATGAAAGAACCTTTACTGAGGGTATGTCTACACTACCCACCGGATCGATCCATCGGGGGTCGATTTATCGCATCTAGTCTAGAAGTAATAAATCGATCCACAAGTGCTCTCCTGTAGACTCCTGAACTCCACCACCATGAGAGGCGCAGGTGGAGTCAACAGGGGAGCAGCAGCAGTCGATTCACTGCCATGAAGATGCCACGGTAAGTGGATCTAAGTATGTCAACTTCAGCTATATTATTCTCATAGCTGAAGTTGTCTATCTTAGATCAATTCCCCTCCCATAATGTAGACCACGCCTGAATATCCATAGAGACTAAGGTTACATGCCAAGAGGATTGTATGTTTCTTTGGAAGGAACCTGGCCTACAACTTGCAGTCCTATGCCGATAGTGTCATACCAAATTGGGTCCCTCCTTCATCCTGACCCTTTCTCTTTGGTTCCATTCATCGTACAACACTCAGTCCTTCATCACAGGTGCTCAGTATCTCACAGAATGAGGCCATTTACCCCATTTCTTTTGTTCCATTTACCTGATTCAAATTAGCTACCCCTTTATAGGCTTGATTCAAAACCTAGACAACCATTTTTTGCATGCACATATGTGCAAACTCGGAGGATGTACTCACAGGTACTTTTCTAAGTTCAGCAAATGAAGTGGGGTAAGGCCAGGTTTGGAAATCGGGTCCTACAGCTTTAGGCATCACACAGGCCCAGGAACATACTGTTTAGAGCTCTCTTGTGGGCTTTTTCTCTGTCTCCAAGACCTACAAAGCAAGCAGCCTGACACCTCTTCCAGATGCTTCAACTTCCCACAACCTCACACACTCTAGTTCCCTTCCTAACTGCTGAATTTCTCTATGACCTCCTCCAGCCCTTTGACATGGCCTGCTTCCACATGTGAATCCTCCTGCTAACTCTTCCTTGTGCAAACACCGCCACCTGATCGCTGTCTCAACTGTCAAATGCTCTCACTGTTTTCAAGAAATCCCAAATCCTCCCTTTACTGCCTAACCTTCCTCTAGAACATCAATAGGCTCATAAACTGCAAAAAGCTTTGGTTATCCTTCTCCTTAGAAGCACTCAGATCCATCTTTCACCTAACTCCCAAGTCTTCTGCTGCTGCTATCTCACCACACAAATGCCTGTATAGATCTCAATCTCAGCTGTGAAACACACCCACCAATCCCCTTCTCTCTCCTGTTGCCAAGTGAATAGTCTCACTACCAGTCCTCAGAATGTTCATAATTTTCCTAGATTATTATTTTAGATACCTAATCCTAATAGTTAGAGTTGATTTTTTTTCTAATCCCTAAACCAGATTTCCAGTGGGTACCAGTAATTTCCGCACTATTCCTCTGCCACCAAGTCTCGGAGATTCTCTCCACTTTAGGGGTTTTTAATTTCCATTCAGTGGTGTTTAACAAGGGGAGTTTTTGCACATGGCCAGAGAAGAATGGACTTCAGTTGGTGTTCTTAAGAATCCCATGCCAAATTCATTGCTCGGGTGGCTTCATTGATTTCAGTCTTTCAAGCTACTTGCTTCTATAAGCCTTCTTCTGAGTTGACCTGTGTATGAGACAAATGTCTCTTCATTGTTTGCTACAATACTATATAAGGAGTTGTTTTACTACTTGGAAAGTGGTGAAAGTAAATCTCTTTCTAATATGCTTAGACCAGTATAAGAAGCACTATGCTTATTGTTAGGCAGGCAGCTGGGTTGAACTCAACAAGGCATTCAGCAGAAATGCTCACCACCCACACATCTGCTGCATCCATCAGTTCTGGAGTGTGGAGAGGAGTTGGAGGAGAGAACATTAAAAAGGAACCCAACCTCAGATTATTAATTTAATTTTTTTGTGTTGATGTGAATGTAGAAGATTAGATGACTTTCTGGAATTACAGCAGCAAGTTGACAGTGATGTATGAGATGAAAAATCTTTCCATAATGCACAGACACTATATACCACACTGTGCAGTGAAACCATTACCCTGCTGTATGCTACAACAGACATACAACATTCAGCTCACAAAGTTTAGCCAGAAAAACTCTTTAAAAAATATCCAGCCATAGGCAGGCTACTCAGTGCTGGCTCCAAACTGGAGCCCATTTAAAAAGACTAAGCTTTTCCTCACACATCAATTTAACTTCTACATACATCTTCCAAATATAGTGTTTTATTACGTGCACAACTCCCTTTCAATAAAAAGGTTTTAATCTACATGATTAGAAATTATTTCTAAAACTTTAGAAATAATTCAGTAGGGATTGATACTTGAAAATAAATTAAAATGGATGTGACTGATTCATATGTGGAAACATCAGTGTGCAAGGAGATAGATAATATTTGCCCTTTTGTTGTTGACATTATTTGGCAGTTGTGTTTTATAAAAGGTTTTCTGTTTGGTCATGTTGGCTGAGGATGGGCTTCTGGTCTGCTGATATCCCAGAGGGCAGGAAGCATATGACTATGAACTGGGAATAGATATAGAAGGGAGATCTGCAAAGCTTTAATCCCAATACTCCTTTTCATGTTCTAGATGGATTGACAGCTGGGAAATATGATACCCCTCCAAGGCTGATACAGAATCCTGTGGCTGATCTAACCATCCAGTGGTTTTCAGAACCTTGCCATCTATATGAGCTTTACAGAAGGTAGTGACTTGCACAGTAAATGTATTCATTTAGGGCCTGATCCAAAGACTTCATTTGTGTTAGCCCTTTATGTCCAGTTAGGGTTGTAATCCGACTACTTAGTTTCATGCTGTGTAGATAAAGTAGTTACATCAGTAATTTTGGAACTCCAAACACCTCCAGCTCCAATGGAAGGTCAAATTTTCCCATCTGGTTCAGCAATACATACAGAGGGCCAAATTAATCCCTTATGTAAATACTTTGGCTTCAGTGGATTTATACCAGGGATGAATTTGGCACAGAATCTCTAATTCCAATTTATCTTTTTGTTACTTTGCTGCCTGTATTAAATAGCTTAAGTCTACTGTTTAAGATTTATTGTGCCCATTGGCGTTGCTTTGTTGAAACTATTGCAAGCACTTAAATAAGTATCCACAATTCATGAAGGTAGTTTTGAAGTTGTGTAATTGATGTAGTAATTTCCAACTCATTCACTTGTCATTTCTTATTTCCTCGAAAAAGAAACAGTTCTAAAAAAATGTAAAAGAAGCTTGTCCAAACTGTTTTTTGGCAAATGGAGGAAATTATTTAAACAAGTCAGTTTTAAATTTTTGGACAGGCAGAAGTGCTCTGCAGGAAAATATTTTTCCACAATCTATAAGGCTGGCATATATAGACCTTGGTTCATTTCTCTCTATTAAATATCATAAAACAGTTAAACAATGCTAAGGTAGAGACACAACCTTGAAAAACAATGGCCATTAGTTAAAATTGCCATTATTTGTAACTCAGCCCTTTAGTCCATTAACATCTCCTATCACTGCCAAAGCTTCACAGCCTTTCCTAATAAAGGGAAAGTAATACAACCATCTGAACTCTAAAGGCAAACAAAATAGTTTTCTTTTGACATAGAAGGATAGAAACCACTCTTCAGAAGCCAGCTCCAAAACCACTTAGGTAGAATATTTGAGCCAGTCTCTGTTTTAAAAGTAAGATAATGTGTACCAGATAATATACGCCCTTTGATAATTACAAAGCAACCTGGGCATTCCTGCCTTAGGGAGGGGATTGCAGGTACACACTTTTTAAAAACACATCATTAGTGTTCAGCTAATAGCTGACTTCTCCCATATAACAGAGGCTTGATTTAAGAGATTTCCTTTTAATTCCAGTTTCTGTCCTCTTCATTCAAAACTTACAACGGATACATTTTCTGACAATTTCCACTGGAGAATACAGATGACCTTCCTAAATAGGATTAATATTATCTGAAACACATTGATAGGACCATATGAATTGTCATACTACCCAGTCCAGCATCTTGTTTCTAACTAGAAACTGTCAGAAGAAGATGCATGAGACTTGCCATGGGCAAGCATAGAATAAGCAGGTCACCGAGGATGTTTCTTCAGCAGCTAACAGTTTGTCCTGAAGATGAGGGATGTATCCTTTATAAAAATTCATAATCTTATATAATTGTGAATGGTCTTCTTATTTAGATAAATATCTAGTTCCTTTCTGCAACCTACTACATTTTTGATGAGAGCTAGACTAATTTTTGTGTGTGTATGTATGGAAAGTGAAATTTCAAAGACAATTAAACTTTTTGTGGAAAAGTTTCATTTCCATCAAACTTTTTTTTAAAATCGAAACTTCAAAGAGAAAATTTGACAAATATATTCTTACTTTTTTCTTTGACATTTTGGGTAAAACACAGCATACAAGTAGTAGTCACAGTGGCAAATATAGCAGTAATATAACCTCCCTACTTCTACTTGATATTTCCCTGTTTATACATGCAAGGATTGCATTAGACTTTTTGGCCCATGGCATTGCACTGGGAGCTCATATTAAGCTGACTATCTACTTTGACCCCAAGCCCTTTTCAGATTTGCTGCTTCCAAGGATAGAGTCCTTCATCCTGCAAGGGTGTCCTACGTTCATTGTTTCTAGATGTATGACCTTACATTTTGCCATAACAATACTTATTTTGTGTACACAGCTTACCAATTGATCCAGACTGATTTGTATCACTGACTTGTTCTTTTTTTTATTTACTACCTTCCTAATCTTTAGGTCACCTGCAAACTTTACAAGCAGTGATTCTGTATTTCCTTCCAGATAATTGATAAAGATGTTAAATAGCATAGGCCCAAGAATCAATCCTTGTGGGACCCCACTAGAGAAACACCTGCTTCATGATGATAAGCTACCATTAATTTTTAGTCATTGATCAATTCCACTTTATCTGTCAAGATGGGGTCTACGATAGAATTCCCTATGCTGGGGGGCTCTTTTTGAGTTCGGAAATTGTCAGCTGTAAATTTTAGACTCTGTGAGGACATTTTAATATTGGAAACATGAGACCTCCAGGATATGCCACATTCTATAACTTTAGCCCACATTTTCAATATGCAATTTTCACTTCCTCGTGTTTGTTCACACATGTTCATATAAAACAATTCAAAGAACTATATCCATTTTGCTTTGTTTAGAAGTACGAAGTGCCAACTAATTGTCATTTACTATGTTGTGGAATCTCTCTCTTGTCTATCTCAGTGATTAGAAGAGGAACACAAATGGATATTTAGTAATCGTTTCAGTTCATCTACGACAAAAAATAAATGTAGGCCATAATTCTGCTGTGGTTGGTTCCCACTTTACTAGTAATCCGGAGAAAGATTTCACCCCCAAATCCCTCCAACACCATCATCAGTAACAAACAGCCTTGTTAGTGACAGTCACTTTGATGAACAAACAAATAGCCCCAGCAGTTCCCAGCATCAGTCCCTCAGTCACCAATCAAGAACCTATTTCCCTTTAGCTTCTGACAGCTTCTCTTACATACCATGGTGAAGGTTCACCGGGGCCACACAGACAGGCTGCCCTTCAGTGTATCCCTCAGTTGAGTGCTCAGACTCTTAAATTTTTGTACCTCTGCAGCAGCACTTGCCCTCTCTACCTGTGCAATTCCTTCTTTCATCATAATCTCACCCTCCAATCAGAGGTGAGCTGCCAGCAGGAAGTCAGGATTGGATTTCTGGCCAGCTCGCTAGGTAATGAAACATCTGTGAGGATGGGAGACTGTCTTCTCCTGTTTGCACATCGCACTACCAATCAGTGCTCTGGGGGCAGAGCTAGCTATAACAACCCTGTTGCTGACCTGTGGGGTAGAGACTCTGCACTGCAAACTCATCTATATAGGTAGAACCTTTCAGACAAGTGGAACCTGTGACAAAGCTCTGTCCTTATCTTTGTGGATCCTGCATTTCCTGGTGGATTTCACTAGCCTCAGAGGCTCACTGTGACCCTCCACGTAGCCCTTCTCTCTCTAGAGACAAGATCACAGCCTATTGAGCCATTTCATCATAAGCCAGTGAGGAGAAGCTATCGTTCCTGGCACAGTCTCTGTTGTCTCCCAATCTCAGTGATTAATTAGGGGAGGTAGAAGGGAGGAGCCCGGGGCCCATCCTCTACTCTGGGCTCCAGCCCAGGGACCCTAATAATATCAGTTAAGATAGCTGACCTTTTAGCCACAAAACATAATACAATTCCCTGGGCTACAATTCCCCACAGCAGTCCCCGCTTCTTTAAGCTCCACTTCACCCTTACCTCAGGGCCTCCTTCCTTCTTATGATATGTTGTCCACCACTCAATTTCACCAACAGCACAACTTCCTCACACAGCTCCTGACATCCACACACCCCTAACTGGGAGGTTTTTAACTGGTTTCAGCCAGTCCCTGATTGGCTTCAAGTGTCCCAATCAGGCTAGCTGTTTCTACTGCTTTCTGGAAGGTTCCTAATTGGTCCCAGCTGTTTGGATTAACCTGGAACAACTGCCATTTGGTTCCAGTGGTACAAGGGATTTGTTTAGCCTGGGACTAACATATCTGTTCCTTAGCACTTTCCTATAGCCATCTGGCCTTGCCCCATCACAAACCCTATTAATTTAATTGGGGCTCTGCTCAGATACTAAAAATCCATTTGTATGGAATGGCTTTCCAGGTCAGGAACTTTGTTGGACTTTCAAACAACTGCATGCACACAAATACAAGAGCAAATTTGGAGGCTGTTTTTTGAAAATATGGCCCTTAGCGTTGACTATTTCTTACCTCTGAAATAACTTAATGATAGGAATTTGAACACCACAAGTATAATCGTAGTAGAATCATAACATTTGCCATATTTAATTGTTACTCCATTCTAATATGACATGACAAATTTTAGAAGGCTATTGGAAACTTGAAGACCAAAATAATTTCCTGCTCTTTATCTAGGAGGGATACATCTCTGGAATTATTAACTATCATTATAATACAAAAGCATAATTGTTTCAGTTCTTTATGACTAGTTTCTCTTTCCCTTTGGGGTCTATAAAGTTTTTGTTCCTGCATATATCTAAAGTGTAAAAGAGAAGGCAGAAGGTGAACAGATGCAAATGGCAATCAAAATAACCTTCATCAATGTCCTTTTGCAGTAGTATGCAAAACCATTAGAAACATTTTGAGAAATTCTCATGCTGAGCTGCCATGTTGGCAACAAATGTTAACACAGCTCTGTGTTTAATACTCTTTTAATCATAGCAAATGTGATCTATTATTGCATGTTGATATTCATCATTGGCATGAGCTATAAGCCTGAGAAGTTACTAAGCATCTTCAACTCCTATGAACTTCACTGGGAATTGACCGTGCTCAACATCTTTACTAACAGAATGTACTTAGTACCTCACAGGAACCGACCATATGTAACTAGTTGAAACTAACAATGAGCTGAATAAGAAGCTTGTTGCACAGTAATAAGAAATGTACAAATGAATCTGGATATTTATGGAAACTGAAGTTAATACTTTGACCTTTTTCTATCAAATGATTAACTGAATTTAGAGGTACAGACAACAACAATATTAAAGCTATAACAATTATTAGAGAGTACAATTTAATACAGATTTAGCTCATATCACCCAACAGGTATTCACCCTCTATAGAATACTTCCCCCTTCCCGCTCCTCACCCTTTATGTTCAGGGAGTGTTATTAAACCAGCCTTATTGTGGATTCCCATCTTAGTGAGATAACTGGTGCATTTCAATATGGATCTCACTGCTTTTTTAAACGTTATCACCTTGATCACATATCAAGTTGACATCATTTTTATATTATGAAACTTCCACAGAATCTTGTAGGCTGTGTAGTTTAGCAGCATTTTCTCCCTCTTGGAATGGAGATGGGATGGATGCCAGTTTGCCACATAATCCTGGTGTTTATTGTTCAGTTACATTGTTGGTTTGCCCATAAATATGCTATGCCAGGACTATTGGTATATTTCTCCTCATTTATTAGGGTAGGCTTTTCCCAGATTTGTGCAGCCACATTCTCCCCACTGGCCACACATATCTCAATAGTGATACATAGTGGCAACTGGGTATACTGATTCAGTTTTTTAAAAAATGACAGCATAGGGTCTAGAGTGAGATATAAGATTATGATGTCCCAACCGTAGTGTGATCATGTCCCAGGATATGTGAGCATTCTTACTATATGCGTGTGAATGAACCTTGCTCTCCACACACACTTTCCTGTGAAGAGGATGGCCACCTGCAGTACAGAGGGCCGAGGATGTCTGCTTTAAGTGTTACCTTAAATTGTGTCTCTTGTTCAGTGTAGGAGTAGGAGTACTTTTGCCTATGTACCCTGACCCAAAGCTCTTAAAAGCCAATGTGAGACATTCCATTGACTTCAATGGGCTTTGGATCAGTTTAATTATTCTTTTACTAAATCTGTGGAATGTTTTCCAGAGAAATACAATAAAATATAGGAAATAACAAATATAAATAGTCTAACTTAAATCCTTTGTGTCTCATTTATTTAACTTCTTCCTATTTGTTTCATTATCCCTGTAACTTTTACTTTTTCCAGTACTGTTTTTTCTCGCTACCTGCATATTTTCTTTGATTGAAGAACGAACTTTCCCCTTTCCTGTCAATCCCTTCCACTCTCTCGTCTCCCTGCCCATTCTCTATCTGTTCCTGTCTTTCTCCCCTTACTTTTTCCTTCTCATTTCTTTTCCATTTCCTTAATTAGGCCCTAATCTTGCTACAGAAGGGCTCCATGCAGGCCCACAGATCTTGCTCAATATAGGATCAGGCCCGTGGATGCAACATTACCATAAATATTCAGTTGCAGGACTGGAACCTTAGTTTCCAGTGAGGTTAAAAAAGAAATGCAGGGACTTTAAAAATAACCAACTAACTACACACCTTGTTCTTACATACCTGCTCTGAGGACTTAAGGAAAATAATTTTGAGCCTTGCTATTACACATGGACATCATGTGTTGTTGGTACATTGGTTCAAACCACAAGATGAAGGTATTACAAACTTTCTGAGAGTGGCATCAAAAGCCCTTTAAAAAATGGCAAACTCTGAAGAGCTGTTCTTTGTACAATTGTTACAACTGCAGTGCATTGGCTTAACAGATTTTGTGGGCTAACAATTTGTTTAAAATAAACCTTTGAAAAACATTTATTCCTATAAAACAAGAGGTGCCTAGCTGAATACCCTAGGTGCCTCTGGTAAATATTTACAAATACAATACAGTGCAAAAGGAACTGCAGCCCCATATTTAATACTGTTAAATATTTAGGCAGCACAGAAAATAAACCAAATTTCCATGTATGTCACTCCTAAAAATATTTGTTTCTGCAACAGCTCTCCCTAAAGATGTGACTGGCAGCATGTCCTGAGACTCAGCAGATTTCAGCCCAACATGGCATGATAGCCCTTTTTGCTGAAGTCAAGATTTCATTTATATTCATAGGCTCAGATACAGCAGAGACTTGAGCACGTGCTTACATTTATGCACTGTGAACCTGATTCAACAAGGTAGTTGAGCATTTACAGAACTTTAAGCACACGAGTAGTCCCATTGACTTCCAAATAACATGTTTAAACAAAATAAATATGATCAAAAGTTCGGCTAAAGGACTGAACCTGATTGGGCTGAAATACCTGAAATCTGAATATACAAGATCAGGGATTTATGAGGTGAAATCCTGCCCCTCAGTGAGGGCAATGGCAAAACTCTCATGGAGTTCACCCATTGTGTTTTCCACAAAAGACTGGGAGTCCTTTTTATTGCATAGTTGATTGACCTTACTATGAGGCTTTATACAAGCTGCCTACAAAACAAACCTATTGAATATTGCCTTTTGGGTCTTTTAACACTACTATAAACATACACTGCACTCCTCAAAGATGGGGAAGGGTTCTGGAGTCATAGTTTAAAATTAGCATTGTGCAACTGTGTTATGTTACGTGTTTCCATTGAACTGTTTCATTTTTGCATTCAGTGCAGAGATGTGATCTTCATGAAAAACTCAGCAAAACACTGAACTTGTTTAGTTTGGATTTATTTGTGACTTTGTAACTTTCATGGGCATTGCTCAAAATGTTGACTAAATCTGGAGATGTTGCAATAATGAGAATAGTTTACTATGTTAGATTATCAGAATCTGGACTGAATGATTTAATAGTGGCAGAGAGTGGTTGATTTAAGGTAGCTTCAAGGTTCATTTAAATTGGTTTAAAGGCATCCTTTGGAAATGAAATTTTGCTCATCTTAAATATATATATTTTAGAACAGCTATTGAGAAGATAATATGGGCTGTGTATTTTCAATATGATGATTAGAAAGTATTGATTTTCTTTTCTCAGTGCTGGGATGCCTACAAGACTCCCTAAATGTGGAACCAGGTGAGAAGGACATACCTGAAGTGTTATGACACAAACATACACTGAAAAGTTAAATATTAGTACAAAATGAACATTAAACAGTGTTCTAAAGCAGTACAATGAAAAATACAAGGTGAGGGAAGGCAACAATTCAATCTGTGCTTCCCAGCTCCATGCTTACTGCTATATTTTCCCCTCTCTTATCAAAGAGAGTTATAGAAATAACTATGATTAGTGAGAGTTACAAGAGACATAGACACAAGTTGCTATGTACATTTTAGAGATGGGGTGAATCAAAAGCCCAAATCCCAACACTGTTAAACATTAATTTCTAGGCTTGAGGGCTGCGTCAAAAAATGATCCCAGACTTAGATCTGAATTCCACAAATGAGACCTTTATTTCTATTTTGGGTTCAGAACACCTCCAAAAGTTGAGGTATGTGAAATCTAAATCTAGATCTAAATTTTGTGGTTCAGACGTATCTCTAATTTAGATAGAAAAGACTCTGTAATGATTTTACATGCCTACGAATATCAAGTAATTAGTACAATTATTCCTTTATTGTGTCTATGCTTATACGTTTACACTATTAATTCTTCATGGATTAATATGTAGCTTTCCACACCATATACTTCTCTAGGTTTCAGAAAAGGAACTGGTAGAGGGCTGTATAGGAATTTCAGGAATACATAGGAATGAATAGTTTAAGGTACTGTGTTCCTGTGTTGATAAACCACCATCAGGGAAGCATAAATGTTTACACTAGGAGTTGGGGAATCTTTATGTAAAAGGAAGGTTGGTTTTGTGACTAGGACACTGGTTCTGTCATAGACTTTCTGTGTGACTTCGAATAACACACAATTTCTATATTCTTCAGTTCTCCATCTGTAAAATGGGCAGATGACTTCTTTTTTCTGTTTTTTAGTTAGATTGTAAGCTGTGTGGCAGTGACTGCCTCTTACTATGTATATTAATTTATTATTAATTATGATTATTATTTGTATTCCTGTAGCACAAGGACTCTCTCGGTTATGAATTAGGATACAATTGTGCCAGAAGCTGTACAAATGCAGAACAGCACTTAGCACAATGGGTCCCTGACCTGGGCACTACTGTAATACAAATACATAATTATCAGAAAGATTAAAGCTTTGTAAATATGTATTTTGCAATTGTTCATTATGTTAATATATTACTAGTTTTCCATTATTGTTAGTTTAACGCAACTATTCTCTCAATACCTATTAAACAGCCTTATTTTCAAATGTTACCAAGGTGGTTAAAAGCAGTGAGACACAGAAACCTTTTAGCCTAGAGCATACTTTCTAGGGAAAAAATGAAAAAGAAAGGAGGAATAAAAAGTGTTACCACCCTGTAAAGCCAACAAGCAGATAGTAGGCCTTGATTTAGAGACAGCTTTGAAACGCATATTGTGAATCTCTTCCTGGATCATTGGTTAGTCATTACAAACCATGTCTAGCCATTACTATTTCCTGTACATAAATAACAATTTTTTTCTTGTTACAACATAATGGCTTATTCCTCTCCCTGACCACCTTTTGGGGGTTATTTTAAAATCCTCTGAAAGAAAAAAATAAGCCAGGATGCACAGAGATTTCTCTCCTGAGTCAGATTAATTTTCTATTACATTCTTATCCTTTTCACTGCTTTCTCTAGCATGCTGTCTTCTGGCGTATCTTAAAACATAAGAAAAAACCACTTTCCACAAATTATTACAACACTAGGGCAGGTGTCCAAGTTGCTATATCAATTGAATAACATTGACATATGTGGAAAGTTGTCTTTTATCTATTCTTATTGAAATGACAAACATGAAAAAAGTTGGACACATCATCACACTTTTTTTATTACATTAACAGAACAAAGGTAACAGGGACTCTGAACTCCAATTTTTCCCTTTCATTTTGATGGTCGTGGGTGAGAGATGCATCAAATAAATGATAGTTTTCTTTTAGGAATGAGAATAAAAACTTATACTTTTTCTTCATCTGTTATAGGATCTACAAAGATAGCTGCAGCATTTCATTTCCCCTGAATTAACCAAGTCTGGAAATCCAGACATACCCATGTGGCTCCCTTCATGTCTGCAAACAAAAACAAGTATTATAATTCTCACAGTATAGAAAGAAAGAAAGAAAGAAAGAAAGAAAGAAAGACTCCACAAGAACATTGCATAACTCTTTAGACTCAGATTCTTGTTTCAGAGCCTAAAACGAAACCAATAACACCGCAAGAAGAATGTGGAAATAATAGGCCATAGACACAGTGAATGAACTATGCCCAGTACACATACAACCCCTGAACACATCACTGTCCTAAATTTTATTTTTATATGGCACATACTTAGAAAATGTAGGAGTGTCCTGGAAAGTTGTAACAGCTGGTCTGCGTGTGTTCTGCACAGGGGAGGGGGTGGATTGAGTGTCTAAGGAATTCCAAGGCTTCTAAGAGGAATATGTTTCTGAGTAGGCCTCAAAACTGCCTGCAAGCACACAGTGTGAGAAACAGCCAACTGGAAGAGCCCTGACAGATGCTATGAAAGGACTGGTGTTAAGTGCCTTTTTCAGGATATTAAACCAGCATCCTAACTGGTAAAAAAATGAATTGTCACTGACATTATGTCGGCCCACTTGGAGCTCTCTTTGCTACTTTCTGCAGTCTGGTAACCATTACACACAAGAGATCAATATTTTCATCAGTGCTGGAATTTGAATAATGATTTCCAATAAAACCTATTTCAGACTGTTCTGGCGAGAGGACAGAGACAAGCCACAAAACATAATGCACTTAAAGCCTTAAAAAAAAAGTCCTGAATAATGGAAGAGAGATCTAGTGATAAGACACACACACACACACACACACACACACGGCATTTTGGTCCAGGCCAATCTGCTTAACTAATGACTGTAAACTGACACTCATAATGAAATAAAAATGTCTCAGTGCAATTGCATAGTTGTTCAATTGTTACCAACACTGAAGTCTGTTTGTAATCTCAATGATGGGTGTTAAGGAATGCACTGAACATTTTGCATGCTTCCCCCTATCCTTTATAAGCAAATAAGAGAGATGTATCTAAAATTAAATTAAGGGAGCACCACATGGCAGAAGGAATTATATCAAAAGCTTGCTTTTCAGAGATGGGGAGCAACAACAGCTCATATTAACAATTTTGATTAGAGCTCTGGGGGATCAGCACCTCTATCAGGTTTACAATAGTGTTGCAATTTCTTTTTCCCCACCCCTGCTTGTAAGTTTTTTGTCTCTATTAAAGAAGCTGAAGGGTGTAAAAAGCTGACTGTTACCTGAAGTATGAAATTTGTGATCTATTATCTGTTAGTGAAGGGAATACTTTACAGAGGTGGGATAGATAGAGAGGTATACATATATCTTAGAAGCTGTCATAGTTTCACATTTTGCCTTTGGCCTCATTGGATTGCCTAGCGTCTTTATGTCCTGCGGTGCAGACTTCAGACAGAGGAAAGGCCCTGTGCAAGTGTGCTAAGAATGGACTGCTGTGGTTAAAATGGTTTCCCCTGGATCTCCCTCACAGCTTGCAGTTGTCTGATTTCAATCAGTGGCAGTTCTCTCCACATGTCTAGCCATCAATCTTCTGCTGCTCCTGGATGAGTGTGTCACAGCATGGTGCATGTTCCCATTAAAAAATAGCCTTCGCTGCAGCTTTCCCTCCTCAGTCATTGATAAGTATCCCTTTGATTTTTTTTATTAAAAAAAGAAAGAAAACAATATGAAATTTTTTTTTCTTTAAAATGTAGCAGACCAAAGCCCTAGAGGTTGTAGGAACCAGAGGAGGTAGGGAGGAAGACTTAGTTTATGCGATTATGATGGAACTATCCCTTTGTAAGAGCTGAGGATTTGAATTTTTATTGCTTTCCAAAATGCACTCTGACAGCAATAAAAAGTTCTTCTTACATTCTGTGAGTCTCCAGCATTCACTGATGAGCACCATCACAGTCTCTCAGTAACAATTAATTAGCATTTGGGGATGGAGTCAGAGTTTGAATGCTTTTTTGTAGGGCTGAACGAAAAATCAACTCTGTCAGCTTGTAGTTATTTGCTCACCCCCTTAGACATTTTGCAGAGTGGCTGTAACTGCAATGAATGGCTACTGCTGCAGCTTAATTCTTCTTTTAGATTGTGAACTAATCTGTCAGTCTCCTACATCAGGCATGCTCTGAGTGGCTCAATGCTTTTAAAATAACATCAAGAAGTAGCTTGTGCAATGCATACATGTCACGACTAGAAAGAAACTATTGGGCCACTGATTTCTAATCCTAATGCAACTTTCCAGTGCCCCAAGCAGTTTGTGTGTACAGTACTATTTTCAGGAAAGGCTGCAACTACACAACCTCAATAACAATATAATACAAATACATAGCTCTTTCTTCAGTAGATCTCAAAGCACTTTACAGAGAAGATCAGTATCATTATCCCCATCTACAGATGGGGAAACTGAGTTACCCATGGACACCCAGCAGCAAAGCCACGAATAGAATTCAGATTTCCTGAGTCCCAGTCAGATGCACTATCCATTAGGCAACATTGCCTGATATTTTACTCATCTTACTCATTTTGGTAGTCTTTACTCAAGCAAATATTGAAGTCATTGGGCCTACATGTGTAAGTAAAGATTACTCAAATGGGTCAGGTTTTCAGGTTCAGGTATTTTTCACCTATAATTTAAAAAAACCCTGAATTTTCATTTCTTATGAAAAATGTTCTAATTTGGAAAGAAAATGAAAAGTGGAAAAGTGGTCCATTGTACAATTTGTATTACAAAACAGCCTTTTAAAAAATTAACTGCTTGTCAAGCTAAATTCAAGGGCTATGTTGTGCCATATTTGTTTATTTTTTTAAATTCTCTCTCTCCCTCTATGCATTTTTACACAGTTTTATAACAGTAAAAATAGCTTCACAAGATATTATGCTTCTACTTCTTTAAATAATAACTAAGTATTGATACAAGTTAAATAAAGTAAATCCTGAAATTCAGATAAAAAAAATCACCAGCAAAGGGCAAGAAAGTATTCAGTAATGAAAAGACCTCAACAGCATGAAAATGAAATACAGTCTGTGAAATATAGTGGGAAATTCTTATAAAGCTCATTATCACATTTCATATTTTCAACAATATACAAAAGTCAAACAGAGTGAATGTAGTTAATGTTTTATCTCAATCTTTCACTGTTCTTAGCAGTTCCTTCTAGGCAATCTGATCGCTATTCATACAGTATGGCATTCTGATTAATTCAAGAGATTCATTTCAGTTACAGTATACAGTGTTGACGCCTCGTTAGACTGAATAACTGAAGTGGGCATTTGTAGCCTTTAATTTACATGTTGCAAGTCACATTATTTATAGCCATTTTACCTTAAGATGTCTAGTTAGAAAAGTTGAGCCAATGTTAATATGACTTAAGCCTAATATTAGATCATGCAATCTGCATGGTGCTGAATTTTGTTTCTGAAGATCTATATTCCGTATTTACAATACAGGACACAAAAATGTGCAAGACAAAATTCAGTCCCAGTTAAAATAGCCTATTAAAGTATTCCCATTAAAACATTCAACACAAAGTATCAAAATCTGTAGAAAAATTGATACATAATTTGTACTTGTCCAGCTCTTAGAAAATATACAAGGCAGATATATTCAAGGCAGATATATTCTGCAGAAAAGGCGCTAGGGGTTACAGTGGACGAGAAGCTGGACATGAGTCAACAGTGTGCACTTGTTGCCAAAAAGGCTAACGGCATTTTGGGCTGTATAAGTAGGGGCATTGCCAGCAGATTGAGGGACGTGATTGTTCCTCTCTATTTGACATTGATGAGGCCTCATCTGGAGTACTGTGTTGTTTTGGGGCCCACACTACAAGAAAGATGTGCAAACACGGGAAAGAGTCCAGAGGAGGGCAACAAAAATGTTTAGGGGCCTGGAGCACATGACTTATGAGGAGAGGCTGAGGGAACTGGGATTGTTTAGCCTACAGAAGAGAAGAATGAGGGGGGATTTGATAGCTGCTTTCAACTATCTGAAAGGGGGTTCCAAAGAGGATGAATCTAGACTGTTCTCAGTGGTACCAGAGTAATGGTCTCAAGTTGCAGTGGAGGAGGTTTAGGTTGGATATTAGGAAAAAAAATTTCACTAGGAGGGTGGTGAAGCACTGGATTGGGTTACCTAAGGAGGTGGTGGAATCTCCTTCCTTAGAGTTTTTAAGGTAAGGCTTGACAAAGCCCTGGCTGGGATGAGTTAGTTGGAGATTGGTCCTGCTTTGAGCAGGTGGTTGGACTAGATGACCTCCTGAGGTCCCTTCCGACCCTGATAGTCTATGATTCTATGATACTAGGGATTTTGATTGAGTACAAATTGCACAATTTGGTTCTGAATAATTTTTTCACCTTAGGAAGTGGTGATTTATTCTTCCATAACCAGTTAATAAACAATGAATCAGTAAAAGAATACATAAGGTCAAATGCTGCTCAGTTACACAAATGTAAATCCAACTCTACTGGTTTCAATTCAGTTACTTTCCAGATTCATAGCAGTGTAATTCACACCAGAATTTGTTCCTTAAAAGTAACTTCCAGATGTAACAGGCATATCATACCTTCTACTAGTTTGTCTAGAACAACTACACTTCCTTTTTGTTTCCTTTGACAGATTTGAAGGCTCTGTTATATTGTCAGCTGAGGCAATATGCAGGATGGACATAAAGTTTTCCCAGTCACTAAATGAGAGACCCCAGTAAGGTTACATTTCAGCAAAACTATTAAGAAAGTGCTTTAAAGTTATGCCCATACTGAAGCACCATGCTACACTAGGACCTAGATGCTTCTATCTGCACCATACTGTAGGTCCTTTGGGTCCACATTTTCAAGTATTTGTGCAGAAAGTCCAAATATGATACTATAACACAAGGATTTGCACACACAGGTATCCATGTGCAAAAGGAAACTGATCTCGTCTACACACATCTGGTGTTGCATGCTTGCAATTTAAGTGCGTGCATGTTTGAAAATCCGTGCCTTTATTTCTGTTGTAGATACAGGATCCAGCAGGAAGTTCAAGTGGAATCCTGAACCCTTTCCATGTGCAGTCTCATTGACTGCAGGGATTACTCCCATACATAAGGACAACTCATCTGAGTAAGGCTTGTGGCGTAAGGCAATATGCAATAATTCTTAGCATGTAATTGCAAAACTGCAACTGTTTGTTTCCTTAGATATTTTTGTTTTAGCATTTATTTGGACAAACCTTAACACATTCAGTAAATCAAATGCCTTCACCAAGAAAACCTATCTGAAATATAAGACATTTGGTGTTGCTCCAAAGACAAACTTCCTCTGTCCCTATGAGCTTGATCCTGAAGAAATCTGCCTTTGCATACGTTTGCCCTGGGAAGCTCAAAAGACTTCCCTTTCTACACAGCAGAGAGGCTGTTCCTTTCTGTGATACCATGACCAGGTACTTTCTCCCATTGTAACAGCTGCATACTGTCATATATATTAGGTATAATCCTGCCACACTAGATTGCTCCTTCCCTAAAAATACATATTGATGAGAGCATCATAAAATAGAAAGAAAATTTTTAAATATGTGTCTAAACATGTGCGTAGTCCTAAAAGGTCAAGGAGAGTACTTGCTTTAAGGTAGACATATGTAGAGAGGAAGGATAATCCAGTGCTTCTCTCAGTAGGGATTTGGGAAACCAGAGTTTAATTTCCTACTCTGACACAAATTGCCTGTATGAGCTGGGGTAAGTGATTTTCCCATTTCCTCAGCTCCCCGTCTGTAAAATGGGGGAAATAGCACTTTCCTACCTCCCAGAAGTGTTGTGAGACTAAATACACTAAGTAGTAAGACACTATGGTGATGGGGGCCATATAAGTGCTTTACATATTTGCACCATGCTGAATTAGGGCCCTTACTTGTAGTATAGCCCACAGGTTTCATGGTCCTAATGAAGTGTTCTTATACTACAATGAGTGTACATAAGAACCTATAAAGAATAGAATTGATGGGACAGACATCCCTTCAAAGATTCTTATCACCTGTCAGACACAGATCCACTACAAAAGGGTTTTTTTTCCTCCTCCTGATAATGGCCCATCCAAATTAAACAGCCTCTTAGAACTGGTATGATAACGTACAACTTTTTTTTGCTTTCTGTGTATATAAATGCATCTTACTTCTGTATGTTCCATTCTATGCATCCGATGAAGTGGGCTATAGCCCAGGAAAGATTATGCTGAAATAATCTGGTTAGTCTCTAAGCTGCCACAAGTATTCCTCATTTTATCACCTGTGTAGGGGATTACTATGGATAGGAGGCAAAATGCTGTACTCCCTCTAACCAGTTATACAACTAAATCTGTGCATTTTCTTTCTTTTGGTGATGTGCCATATAACAGTCTAGGGTGACCAGATATCCCGATTTTATAGGGATAGTCCCAATTTTTTGTCTTTTTCTCACATAGGCACCTATTATCCTCCACCTCTTGTCCTGATTTTTGACACTTGCTATCTGGTCAGCCTATGATAGCTTGCCTCTCAATAGATCAGTCCCCTGTCCAAATATTGTCTATGGCCTAATGGATCTAGCACAGCACAGCAAGCCACAGTATTTTCTTTGGGACCAAATCCCATTTAGTAACCACTAGTATGGCAATTTTCACCCCCACAGGTGTGCACAGTGCAAAAATATAGAATTATACAGTGCTCCTTTCTGAAAGTAATGGCACTTCCTTGGCATATTCCGCACATTACCGAGCTAATGGGCATGCATTCCAAGTGAGTTTGAGTGTGAGAACAACTACATCTAAAGGACCACATTAAAGTGATCCACAATCAGTCCAGTCGTTTCATATAAAAAGCAGTAAAAGCTCTCCAACTTAACCTAATAAATTATCTTTATATAAACAGTTTTATGTAATGTGCAGAAGTCTAAGAAAAACTGTTTTAATGGTTATATGAAAGATTTGCAAATCTGTGAAAATAAGTTAACATGATATATTTTTCAAGTTAAAAAAAAAAGGTGTGCAGGGGCGGGGGTTTGAAATTGCCCTGGTAAAATGCAGAATAATGAAGTCTCCATTTCTTTTTCATGAGTCTAACGAGCTAAAATATGACAAGACTGTTCTAAAAACTAATTTAAAAAGTGGATTATTAAAACATTATAAGTCAGCTAGTAGGAATCAACCCTTGCACCTGCACTTTTTATGACTAACTGAAGAAGACTGGAATGAACAATAACTGACCAGCAGTCATGAATAATACAATGTATGGGTGAAATCCTGGTCCCACTGAAGTCAGTAGCAAAAGTCCCATTGACTGCAAATGGGTTTCTCCTTGTAAGAATCTACAGCAATGTTTGATCAACTGTATGCATCTGTAGATATTTTTACTCCAGTATACTACTGAATGATGCAAAAGAACTGCTCTAGAAATTACAGGTATGGTTAATATAATATGGCAGATATTCAATAGTAAAACTATGAAATAATAAAAAAACTACGTTCAAAATTGCTAAGTTTGTGACTTAAACCTGAAAAAGCATGGAAATTCAGAGCTAAGAGAAAGTGCCCATTGTTAATTTCACCCATTGTGCCTAGACATTGAAGAAGATACGTTATGTGGATTACTGCTATATCGTGGCACAAGGAAGTGAGTTAAGCACGGAATTACACTTTTAATTCTAAGGGTCAGGTTTTCAAAGGATTTTCAGTCCAGTCTCTGTCTCATGTCCCAATCATTTGGTAGGCACACTCTTTATGTGCTATTGCTTTTACATGGAAATGACAGGAACACAAAAGTAAAACATATTTTCACCCAGCTTTTAAAACTTAGTGCCAATATATTACTTAGATGGTAGGCAATTTCGGGCAGGGACCACTGTTTTTGGTTCTATATGTGTGCACGCACCTAGGACAATGGGTCCCAGTACTAGGCTGGTGCTTTTCAACCCTCTTGCAATTGAAATAATTAATTAATACTAACATCATAACATTGTATTTAGCAGTGCTGGAATTTCCATAATCCAAACATTTAAAAAATTTCTCACTCTATTGAGTGCTAATGAAATTTTAAAACAACAGCTATATATTTTCCCCTTTTATTCGAAATTATACAAATGAGTCTTCCATTTTCAGTCAAACGTGACCAGTTTAAAAACAACTGTTGTCTAGTATTTTCTTCTCCAGTGGGTGTCATCTGTTCCACTAGCATTGTACCCACTTGAGAGCAATGGTATACTTTTTGCAAGGTGACCAAAAACCACACATGCAGTAAACTGGAGAAGATAGAGCTAGCACCTTATACACTCACAATATACTGTAACTAATTTTTACTCTTATCCTCATTCATACAGTCAGTGTCTTCTCCTTCTTCTCCCTTTAACCTGTTTTCCTTTTCTATTGCAGTCATATAATGAACTCATTAGTGAATATTTTCCTCTCCATAACCCTAGCATTTCTTTTCAAGTCAGTGCACTGCATGATAGCACCCCATTGTTTGTTTATTTTGATTTGTTGGGCCAAACATTAGCCATGCATTAAATCACCCATTGAGCTTCCACAGTGAGATTGCAGCAGGAGGAAGTCAGTGCTGAATTTGGATTTTTGTTACTATCGTTTTCATTCTTTTCACCAGTTATCAAACAGCACCAGTTGCCTCTAAAACTTGCATAGCATTTACATGGGGTTCACCAGAAAACTTTGAACCTTTCTTTGTTCTTATCTTGTTTAGTTAGATTTCCCACTCATTTCGTGGAGTGGTGCATGCTCACGTTCTGAATCATCCTCAGTGACATTCAATACCTGAAACCTGGCTGATATCATTAACTACTTCATTCATCCTCTTCCCTTACCACTCAATGTGTTCGCTCATCCACTTTCCTTTGTATAATCCAGCTACTTCAGTGCTGTGCTTCCTACATGGGTATCCTGTTGCACCTGCACAGCTGAGAGTCTGTCTCTCCCGTGACTACTTCTGCCTCTTTAAAACCTACCTATGTGTCCTCAAAGAATCTCTCATAGTCACTGGTCAATCTGGACAGCTAACGTGTTAGTCAGTCTTATATCAGAAATGACAGTCCTTCAAAATATGTCCCGCTCTTCCTCACTCAGCTCCAACAATCAAAAACATTTTCTACCCCATGCATTACAGTATAGGCATTTCCAAATTATTAATTGTATTACAGTAGTGCTTAGGGAGTCCCGCTGAGAATGGAGTCTCATTATGTTAGGCGCTGTTTAAACACCTGGTAAGAGACAGCTGTTGCTCTAAGGGGCATACAGTCTAAGCAGACAAGACAGAAAAAAGGGTGGGATGAGAAATAACGCCATGGAGATAAAGAGGGGAAGGGCCCAAAGGTCAATCACAGAGCAAAAAACAGATCCAGGTCTCCTTGGTCCAAGTCCAGTGGCTTATTCATAGAATCACACAACCTGTGTTAATGCTTTTGAAAAAATGGTTGACAGTCACTGGCAAACAGCCCGACCAACTCATGCTACAATCATGTAAAAAACTCACAAACTAAGCTGGTTACTACTGAATTTATACATGGATGGAAGATACTAGACACAGAGACAACTCGGAGGTTGGTGTTGATGTTGGATGAAGAAGGCCTATGTTGCATCTTATCATTTGCCAGCAGAGGACTGCTGCGTGAGGTTTGCCATCGATTCCGCCCAGTGACAAACTCACTGCAGTATTCTCTGGAGCAGCAGCTGCGACAGGATCACTTAAACTTGCATAAAGTATTAATTTGAATTTTGAGACAAGCTTGTTACCACACACTTAGAAATTAGCCAAACCATTCCATATGGGGGAAGAGAGAGGAAGGAAAATAGAAAATAAAGAAAGAAAAAGTAAAGACAATCCTGTCAGTGGTTTTAAGCTGCCACATTTTTTTTAAATGGAAAAATTGTTACAAATGGGTCTTCACATATGTTATTAATTTCATTGTACTGGCTTCTTGCCAGTTAAACATCAGTCCTGGTTTCTTTGCTTTCAGTTTTAACTAGCAAAACTCATGAGATCATTAACAAAAATGGACATGAGCTACTTTTTTAAAAAAAACACAACTGTTATGGAGCCACTAACTATTCAGAGGGCTTTTATTTAATACATCAGCTTCTTTTTAATACAGAGATGGGCTTTTCAGCAAAATCTGGTGTTTCTACAATAAACAAAGCAACATGAGGGGCGGAGTCGACCTAAGAGATATGCAACTTCAGCTACGTGAATAGCATAGTGGGGGTCACCAGGGAGCACCTCTAAAATGGGGATAATAGCACCTCTTCCTACCTCAGAGGTGTTTTGTGAGACAAAATATGTGAAAAGATTATGAGGTACTAAGTATCTTGGAGAGAGAACTTGATATCCCAGCACAGGGGTCAGACAATCTGCCTGCCCATGTCAGTCATCCTTTTCTTCCTTGGAAAAGCAGTTGGGTCCTGAAGATCACCAACAGAATGTCTGGCTGCCAGTTCATGCCAGGAAGAGGCTGCTGGTCAAGTACCTCAGCTACTGCAGTTTGTCCAAACTTCACAAACGTGGTGTTGTCCCAGGTCAACTCTGACAAGAAGGCTCAGGTTCATCCATCATAAGTAATGGCCTAGGTAGAGCCCACGCCTACACCCTTTACTGAAGCAAGTGAGAGATATAGGTCTGGTGTAGGACCTCGTTCCTAATTTGTATGGCCATCATAACAGCCCATAGAATGAAACTAGTCTTTTCAGCCCGTTATGATTAAATGCTGCATCTTAAATTAAGGGAAGTAGTTTTATAGTTTAATTTATTTTATAACAAGTGGCATCTTGTTTGGATCTTTTAAATAACCATTTTTTATAGCTCCAAGAACTAACTGTAGCAGTTGCCAAATATGTAAATGTTGCTGCAATTACTTTTTCATTACCCATGAAAAATGACCTCGTAAGGGTCTGAAGGGATGCCGTTCTTCGGTGTTGAACATAATTTAAAAATTAAATCCAGTACAAGATAACGCTGCTATAGGAAGGGGTAACAAACAATTGAAAAACTAAGGCTTTAGATGAGATCCATGAACAACATATTTACTGAACCTTTTCTGACCTTAAGATGAGGACCGAAAGAAACCAGAAATACACCAAAGATTTTGTCATGTATTAAAGATTTGTTAGACAATATATTTCATGAAAAAAAATATCCTTGTCATGTATGCTTGACTATCTGTTATGCAGGCTTGACTTCAAAGAGGCTCCACATGGGTGCAGGTATCTGATCATATGGGAAAAAGTGACAAGATCAGGACCCTGGGGCCTTGCTCCTGCAAGTTCAGGGAAAGTGTCATAAGCATATACAATATGTATGTCTTGTACAAGGAAGCTCCATGTGCACAGGTATTATGGCTATAAATAGCTGCCTACTAGAGCTGGTGGAGAGGTCTCAGATGGAATATTTTCCATAGCATGTTTTTTCCTTTCCAGGTTGATTCTGACAAAATTTCATTTTGAAAAAAAAATCCTTTCAATTTTTCATTTCAAAGCAAGTTTGTTTCAAAATTTATTTTATATTATAAATAATAACTTAGTACACAATTTAAAAAGTATAAATTGGAAAAAAAAATTGTGATTTTATCAAAACACAACATTTGTATTGACCTAAACTGAAATTTTCTTAAAAATTTCATTAGGTTCACTACTATTATTATAGCCCATATGTACAACAACAGACACAATAAAATTGACTAGACCATTAAATCATGTGTTGTACACTCTCCAGTTAAAGAAGTAGGTTCCTCTCGTTAAACTTTTTGATTGATCTCTTTCAATTTTTAATGTTCTTGAAATTGATATTATAATATCTTACACTTCATGCTATTTAATTAAAGATGTGAGTGTTGCAGTGGCTTAGTGCACTAGCCTTTCACCTTTGGAGAACTATGATCAAATCCATATTAGGTCAGAAGTAAAAAATAATTTGGTCATTATACTCTAGTCCCAACTGAAGTATGTTAGTGTCACAAACCCATCAGGTATTTTGTCATGATTATAGAGGGACAAGGTGGATGAGATAATATCTTTTGTTGGACCAATTTCTGTTGATGAGAGAGACCAGCTTTTGACCTACACATAACTCTTTTTCAGGGGTGACGAGGATTATGATTATGTCATAATTATGGTAGTCACCACAGAGGAGAGACCCAGGACTGGAACAGCTGTGATACCGGAGTTGCATTAGCAAAGCTGTCTGAGGAAACTTGCATAGTGCCTGCTTCCATTCATCCTGCAAGTAAGTTCCTTATTTTTGGAAGCAGTAGAGTTAAAATACCTAAACAAAGTGAAAATGCTCCAGATTTTTTTTAATATGACAATATATTATAAAATAATGATGAATGTTTTGGTTGTTTCATTTCTGTAAATGTCAAAATATCAAAATATGGTCGTATTCAAACCTTTTGTCTGTGGCAATAAACAATTACATGGTCTTAACTGTTTGACACAGAAATAAATCTTATTATTGAGAGAATGGGAGAGAAATACAGACAGAAGGACAAGATCACAACAAGCTATGTGCATACTGTGCATTTTGATTCCAGAATTCAAACTCACCTGTTTTTACCATTTGGCAGGGAAGAAGTTTGCTCACTGACTACTAAAAGTTCTATCTGTCCCACAGTCATGCATGGAGTGCAGGTAAAATTTTCAAAAGTGTCTAAATGACTTAGAAGCTTAAGTCCCATTGACCTAGGATTTAAGCTCCTAAATCATTTAGGCCCTTTACAGAGTTTTATCCTACCCCGGCAGCCAGAAATACTGATTGCTGCAAGATGGACAAGGCTAAGAACAAACAGAATATAATGCTGTACATGAAACTGAAAATGAGGTTTGTGGCTGAGGAGTGGTCCTGTAATCACAATTTGTTAAATGTTTTGCTCTTCACCGTCTTCTAAAAGTTCTTTCCCATCTATTGTGCAGGATAAACAGATATTCAAACTAATCTCAGAAAATGCAAGACAATAACTTTTCATTTCCACTTAAGGCCAGAGGTGCTGGAACCATTTGTATAATGGGTGTGTTGAGAGCCATTGAACCAAATTATAAACCCTGAATATGATGGAAACCATTTCAAACCAAGGGTGTTGCCGTACCTCTAGCACATCTAATTCCAGCACTTATGCTCATGGTAGTGATGGTCACAGAAGAGGAGATTGCTATCCAGTTGAAGACTTCTCTACTGCTCAATCTAGCTAGCACATTTATATGTTTATTACTGCTGCAGATGCCCCAGGTTTTTAGCTACTTTATAAACTTTCACTGACAAGGACTGATGTAAATGGCAGGATAATTTCAATGCTGGAAACTCACTGTCTGTCACTGGGAAAAACATACACTGAGTCGTCTTGCCTGGAACTCGAACACCAGGCTTTTGGGCAGAAGTTTAACTGATTAGAACATTAATTTGCTTAACTGTCTAAGCTATAGTACTTGAAGACTTAAGGCATCAACTTGGTTTACTGGGTACAGCATCTCTTAATTGTACTCTTATTTCATTGCCATTTTATCCTGGAGTATTGTCTCGTACAGCTTTCCTTATCTACACTTTTAATGGGTGTTTATAGTTTGTGGTGAGCAAATAAATAAAACACCCTTTCTGATTTAGAAAACTGAAACATAATACGTATAAAACAATTGAGACAATCCTAGAATCTGATCATGATTAACCACACACAGTGGCAGAAAACCAAGGATATTTATATGTATTGGAATATAAAAACAAACAAAAATCCTATCCTCCCAAAAATCGTTTGCAGAGAGTCATAACCAAAACTCTACATATACCATGCGTCAGATTTAGAGACAGTTAACAATCAAACTTATTTCATTTGAATAGGTTTTGAAGTGATTTTATGTTGAGTGTACAGTATATGCAAACACTCGGCTTTCAGAAGACAAAACAAAACAGCTAGCTTTCACAGTGTGCACTTTTTCAGGTCTTATGAAGTCCTGCATGGAATGTTGTGGTTTTGCAATGCAGATGTATATTTATATATTTAATGAATATAAGCCATGAAAAGCAAAATTAAGAGTAAGACTTTGCGTATGTAAACATATGCATTTGTAAAGAGTAACTGAAGTAGAATAAGTTAATTAAAAAGTAGAAAGAACTTCCCTAATCCAACTGCATAAGAGCTGACTCCATGGTTGCTCCAGGACTGGAGCACCCATGGAAAAAAAATAGTAGCCTTGTGAATCAGCTCTTCCTCCTCCGTCCCCAGTGTATTCGGCCCACCGTGATCAGCTGTTCAGCAGCATTCAGGAGGTACTGGGGAAACAGGATAGGGGAGGAGTTGGATAGGAAGAGGCAGGGAGTGTGGGTGGGGCCTGGGGCTGAGCGGGGCAGGGGGTCAAGCACCCTCAGGAAGTTGATGCCTATGCTAAGTAGTGTTAGCTGTAGAGCTGGTCAGAAATTTTCCTGTGGAACATTTTTCCATCACAAAATGCCCTTGTTGAAAGTGGAACATTTTGTAGAAAAGAGTCAATTTTGCCAAAATTTCATTTTACAAAATGGAACAGATTATTCTGATGAGGCCAAAATATTCCATTTTGGCTTCTTCAGAATGAAACATTTTCCATTTCAAAATTACTTTGTTTCAGTTTTTAAAATTTTATATTATATAACATAAAAATCAAAATTGGAAGAAAATGCTTCAATTTTATATAAAAAAGTTTTGATTAGTGAACACTGTTAACATCTGACTGCTATTCAGTACCCTGTGTGAAATAATTAATTTCCTGGGGGAATGTCCCGAAGAAAGTAGTGGGAGCTTGCATCATTTAAAATCAGTCTAGATAAACATTCAAACATATAAGGAACAATCCTGACTTTGCAGGAAGAGAGACTGGATGACATAAAAGACCTTTTATGCCACTAACCTTTGTTATTTTAGGACAAATGTGCTTGCATTTGTTGTTCCTTCTTGCAACACTAGTGTCTCATCCTAATGCTTGTTTACCCCTCTGCTGAATGGTAGCAAGTGTCCAGAGGCTTTTTAGTGGAGGAGAAATTAGCCACATGGAGTAAATTTTAAATGTAACTTTTTAAAAATTTACACATATACCAGCCCTGGAACAGAGATGATCAAACAGCATGCAGGACAGTCCCTTCTTTCAGGAATCTCAGCTGAGTACTAATGCCCAGCTCCCAGAGAGCAACTCTGCCTCAAGAATTGACTAAATCAGAGATCAAGGCAGAGAGCAAACTCCCCTGCTACGCCCACAGTTCCTTCCCAAAGCATGGCATGTCTTCCCAAGGTGAATGTATTTGCTTTTATATTAAGAAAAAGGACTTGAAAGACCACAAGTAACAGTGCCATTTAGTGATGCCACCACAACAGTTTCATACCACTTCAGACCCTTGATGACAGACTCAATTGGCAAGTAGTCTCTCACAACCACATACAGTCCTCCCTAAACGGTTTAGAAACAGACGTGGACACTATCTGTCATGTAGCTATTCTAGGCTACTCCTATTCATGCTATGCACATAGGGCTGGATCTTACAGAAAATGTGCATTCTGGCCACAGTCCCACTAAACATTTAAGCATATACATAATTTGAAGCAGGTGCGTAATCCCACTGACTACTTGCTATTTTTGAATATCTATAACCTTTTGATATATCACAAAAGCTTGTATAACTATCCTCTCCTCTGTTATTTTTAATGTTTGTGTGCCTCATCTCTTCTTGGTCCTGGTGGGGAGCACAAGTCACAGAGCAAAAACAGTATGAGAGAGTTAGCTGTAACATTTCTGGGCTGGCCAGAAGCAGAATGGCCTGGAAATCACAAGTAAATATGCTCTGGCATGCTTTCCGGACCAGCTTAACAGATCTAAGCAGTGTGGATAAACAACCATACATGTAGAGCCTTTCTGCACTGAACCTCTGAACATTCTAAGGTTCATGCATGATCACGATATACCTGGCAAAAATGAATGAGACAGGAGAAAAAGAAAGGGCTCAGAGTCAAGTCAATACCAAGTTAACAAATAAAATAGCTTTCTGTGGATGCTTCTGGAAGTATTTTTTATTAAAAGCTACAGATTTCTATCATTTCCTGTAATTATATGAGTTAATTTTTGCATGCAGCATAGTTGTAGCTTTGTTGGTCCCAGGATATTAGGGCTTGTCAACCCTACAGGTTATGTTGGTATAACTTATGTCCCTCAGAGGTGTGATTAAGCCAGCCCCGTGAGCAACACAAGTTATCCCATCGTAAGCGCCAGTGTGGACAGTGCTATGTCAATGGGAGAACTTCTCCCACAGATATAACTACTGCCTCTCACAAAGGTAGTTTTAGTACGCCGATGGGAGAGCTCTCTCCCATCAGCGTAGAGCATCTTCGGTGCAACTGCACCATTAGAGCACTTCTAGTGTAGACTAGCCTTTAGAGAGACAAGGTGTGTGAGGTAATATCTTTTATTGGACCAATTTCTGTTGGTGAGAGAGACAAGTTTTTAAGCCACACAGAGCTCTTCTTCAAGTCTTGGACTCTGAAACCTTCCAAGACAAGGTACTTAAATTCAATGGTCCTGAACTATCTATTTTTCTTCAGTACTTAATGGTCCCCCTCATCACCATAATGCCTGAGCATTTCACATTCTTTAATGTTTTTATCCTCATAATACCCCTGTGTCGTAGGAAAGTGCTGTTATCTCCATGGTCCAAATGGGAAGCTGAGGCATAGAGAAACTAAATGACTTGCCTAATATCATAGAAAAATTCTGTGTCAGAGGAGGGACTTGAACCTCAGTTCTAGGCTAGCACCCTAATCACTCAACCATTTGTCCTCACTAGCATGCTTTCATTGCTAACCCAAAACTCCCACTGGCTTCATGGAACTTTGGGGCATGCAAGAAAAGCAAGATTGTTTTACATATTCCCAGATGCCCAATTCCAGTTCAGGTGGAGGAGCATGTTTGAGGAAAGCACGCCATCCAGTAACTGTGAGGGGAGCATAGTCTCAAATGTCCATTACTGCTGGGCTATTGCTAGTCTCAGGACAATAGGCTGGATCCTGAAGTTCCTAATCAGTTTTTACTCAGTGCTGACTTAGTCAAACTCTCAGTCAACAAAATATTTGAGTTAAGGACCTAAGAATTTAGCCCATTAATAATAATCCATGAAATCTAATGGCAAAGTGTTGTTGTCGGAAGATGTGGATGCAAAAGTAAAATTAGAAAGTTAACAAAACTAAAGAGAAGCGAATTCCCAAATCCATCAGTGTTATGCTATTCTCTATAATGTGCAACTTTCTGACAATACTGTTTGGTGCTAATGAAGGGCTTTTCCAATTGCTTGGCTAAGACTGGAGCAATAATTACAAGCGAGCATTCCCCCCTTTTAGGGGTACATCACTATAGTTGCAGCTGTTGTTTCAGCCTTGTTATAGTAACAGATCCTTAAGAAAAATGTAATGGACACTTCCTTACATATAGTTGTTCATGGCCTCTGGAATGATGGGGTGGGCACATTACAGTAAATCAGGTTTATAAAGAAATGTTGTGAAAGCAAAGAAAGCCACAAAAGAAAACATTTACAAAACCATACAAATATGTGGCTTGTCTATTTTGTCTATTTGCTTTCTTTATGTTTTGTAAGCTTTCAGAGAATGCATGTGGTCCTAGTTTCCCACCATACAGTGTGTACTTTCAGGATTCTCCAAACTGAAGGAGTATTCTGAAAAACTGTGAATATAATTAGATATGGGATACTTTTAACAGCTGGAAGGATTTCACACTTAGGCCCCAATTTACAAAACTTTGGAGTTGGCACTGTTTCAACCCCAGCGCTGGAAGTAATAATTTCCCTGGCGTTTTTTTGGCATGTGAAATTATTTATGTATGTACATATAGCTTTCCCCCCCTTTTTAAAAATGAATCTTAGTTATACCTCGCTTGTGATAAATGAACAACTTTAGAAGCAATGTCAGAAAAAAATGATCCTACACAAGTCCCAGGTTTAAAATTTATGGCTAATTTCTTTCCTTGTTTATAAAAGGTCTCTTGCAAGTTTTCTACATTACTGAAAATGCTTAAGACACTTTTCTGATACTTTAATGGAGTCAATTTGTGTGAGATTTACAAGAAAAATATATTAGTAAAGTGCTAACATTTCAAGTGTAGTAGTTATGAAGGCAAATCTATCAACTATGTGATCTAGACTTTATTTCTGAGACCAGGTCTAACAAGGAATTAGACCAAATAAAAGATTATTGCCATCATTCTTCTCGTTGTTAATCCTACATGTACTGCATCATGAATATGATTTAAATTGCCAGAAGAATAGGAATATACCAACTCCAAATTTACTAATAAATTATAATCTAATGTGTTGTTATTGCTATTGCTCCACAGTGTGATTTCCCACCACAGATTCAAGAGTTCCGAAATATAAGAATGTCACCTTGACAATGTATGTCAAATAGGAGATTGATCCTCTCTTGGGAAGTGCCCTGCAAGCTACTTAAGAGAAGAAAGTAATTTTATATTTTATAAATGTTTGATTACATATGCTTGCATAATTCTAGAATGGCATTAGGCAACAGGTGACTAGATTAAGATGCTAAGAAATTTATATCAATATCTTTCTTTAATTTTACACCAGCAACCAATTCTTAGTAACTTGGATTCTTAGTGGGCTGGTGAGAAGTTTCAGAGTGGCTGCCCAGAAGATGAATCTCCTCCTCTCTTTATTCCTAGGGTGGGATAACACTGGCAGTGGTGATGCAAGCTTCATTACCTGACCAGCCAGGGAGTCAGAAGGTGGCTTTTTATCCCAGTCATTTGTAGCCTGATCTGAAGCCCACTGAAGAGAATAAGAAGACTTCTATTGACTTCAGTAGTTGGTGGGTCAGGCTTTTGGTTCTTGGTCTCTGCTAAGATTGCAAGTAGCACCTGTGGATCTGGTGACATGCACAAACATTCATTAGGAATTGGAGTGGCTTAAACTCATTTAACATTGCGCACCAAATAATCATCATATGGTGACAACATTCCGTTACGACAAGCCTGGGCAGGACTGGAACTGGTAACATGGAGATGAGAGGTTCAAAAGCCCATTATTAATGCCCCAAGGCAGGCAGTCCCCTGACTTTTGTTTATTCTTTTAAAGAATGACTTTTCCTCAAGCTTTCAACCACTAATGAGTTTCATTAAGTTGTTGCATTAGGAGTTAAACTATTTTTTCCCTAAACATAAAGCAGACTGATACTCTTCTTTTTTCCCCTTTCCAGGAAATGATTCTTAAATTTGATAAAGCTATATACAATAGTGAACAACATGACTGTTTCACTAGATTCTTTTACAGTGCCAAAACATCTATCTCAACCATTAATCACAGTGAAGCCTTCCCCCCAAATTCCAGTTCATTACAGAAACAAACATGTCATAAGCACCTTTCAGTACCCTTGATAGGAAGAAAGGCATGAATACAAATTCTTTGTTGTTCCATATGTTTCATATATCTTACACAGATTAAGAACTACATTTTAAATTTCTAATGTAGTTCAAAACCAAAAAACTTAAGAGTCAGTTTGAGAAGAGCTGCTTTTGAATGTACATCGGCAGCTGAACCTTTTTTTATTGGAGATTTACCTTAAAAGAAAATATTTTAAGGGGCATCTAAATAAGCAACTAACAGATATGGGGGTCAGGGGAAGTGTAGTCACTTGCATCCAAATTCTGAAAAAAAAAAAAAGAAATGAAAAGAAAGATACACGTGTTTAACTTTGTGAGTGTGACTAGAGTAGGGTGACCAGATGTCCCTATTTTATAGGGACGGTCCCGATTTTTGGATCTTCTTCTATAGCTTCCTATTGCCACTCCCCCATCCTGATTTTTTACATTTGCTGTCTGGTCACCCTAAACTAGAACCATTGAAGTTATTGGAACTACTCATGGGCCTACCCACAAGCCTATTGAAGTCAATCATTCTATTGATTCTAATGGGGTTTAGATCAAGTGTGTAAAATCAGTCGCTTGCATCTAGCTTTGCAGGATTCAGGTGCAAATTATTGCACTGCTCCCACCCCAATTTCTAATCATATTATTCTTGCTCCCCAGGTCTTTCATTTAGTTCATATACAACAAATTAAAAAGACTTCACACCTCAGCTTCTGTCAGTTCCCATACAGAGATTCAAGCCAGCCTCTTGGGGCTTTAATCCTTTCCAGGATTTGCCGTCTCAGTTTTGAAGTCACACTTACCCTAACAATGTCCTGCTTAATTTCTGCTAGGCACTGGTATTTCACACTACCTATCACTGTGTGCTGCAGAATGCATAAACCATTGCTGAGTTTTCACGTAGCCCAAGATACGCTCTCTTACAAAATGTACCTCGCCAATTCTGGTTTTGTTTTAGCACCTGTGGGGGGTGGGGATGAGTATAACAGGGTGTTCACCACACCATACTGGGTTCAGCCTCTTGGCTCCACTTTCCCCTGAGCCAAGACCACTTCGTGCTGGTGCAACACCCATGCTCTTTATTCCTGTGTCTGGTCACCACCATGGTCCAACTATCCAAGCGAGGTTTGGCCTAGCACAGGGTAGAAGGCACCTGGCTCCTTATAAGCCTACTCTTCCCCTTCCTCCCAAGCTTTTAGCCTCTGTTAAGAAGGCTGGCATGTGTGGCCAGTTTCCAGGCCAATCCTACCTAGTTGCCCGGCCCCAACACAATTCCCCTCATTGGGGCTGGAGTTGCAGGAACTGATTAAGGCTTCCCCTGCAATGCCTTGTCACAATGAGATTCAAGATTATTCCTGTGGCAAATACAGGTGTCAACTGACAATTGTCTCTGTTAAGGGGTAATTTCAGGAGCTGGCAGGATCAAATACTTGGAGGAAATATGGTTGTAATATTAATAAACACCTATCTGGTATTACTGTACCTGCTAGAGTTCTCCCAGTAAGATAATCAATCACCTAAACCTGACAAAACAATCTTTTAAATCCTAATGTAGTATACATTACAAGATCAGTCTGAACCTGCTCCAAAAACTGTGTTAAGGATACTGGAAACCCCAGACATAAGCTGTTATGTAAAGTAGAGCTGGCAGTTTCTACCACTGCCCATGAACTCGTTCAAAATAGTACGGTGCTGAAGCACACAATGTTTTTATGCCCAGTTGCAGCCAGACCCTAAAAAATTTAATGGAGAGGGCATAGCCGGGCATGAGAGCCACTTAGCATCTGGCTGGTGGAACTGCTTTGCCTCATCGTATAGGAGCAGCATTTGGAATTTTAAAATTAAGTGGGAAACTATAGACCAAATTCTGCTCATTTGCATGGCTACAAATGCCACTGGGTTCACAGGGAACTGTACTCATGTGACTGATGGCAAGATTTGTCTCCACCTCCTCTAATTCTTTTTAGTTGAGTTTACAGTTGTATATTGTACATTTTAATTTGACATGCTGTAAAAGCAGCAGAGTGCATTGAGCAGAGCTGCATAAATGCATAAATCATAGGTGTGCTCCAAATTTATAATCTTATAGTAGACTCTCAATTATCCAGGATTGGGTTAACCAGGTTGTGGATTCACCAGGATGTCAAAAAAAAAAAATGTGTAACTTGCTTTGTTGCCACCCCAAGTTCAAAAACCCACCCACCCAAAAACCCCCCACCAGGGTGCAGGGCAGCCAGTGAACCAACACCCCCGCCCCCCCGGCACAGAGTGGCTGGTGAACCAACCACCATTCCCCATATTTCCTATGGATGGTGATTATCCGGGATTTTATTAACCATGATTATTTTTTCCCTATCATCCTGAATAATCGAGAGTCTACTGTATTTATATTCAACCTTAAAAAGCACGCGCATACCGTCACTCTGAATGTCATGACAATAACTAGAATTACAAACATCCAGTAGCATACACACTGAAGTTACATATATTAACTCTGCCAGCCAGCTGCCTTAAATGATCAAATGGAGATAACCATTTACCTCAGCCAGCTGACAATAAAAATGGAAAAACTCCAGAAAAACTTTCCCCCAAAAAATCATACCCAGGGACATATTCTCATCCTTCCTCCAAAATGTTTACAAAACAAATGCATCATGTTATGTACTACAAAGTTCTTAAAGAGCATACTAAGACTATGTCTACACTACAAACTAGAGGTGTGATTCCTCTGCTTATGTACACATCCTCATGGTAACTCAATGAGAGCTGACACAAGTATAAGCAGTGGTATAGCCACAGTAGCATGGGCAGTGGTAGTGGAGACAAGTCTGACCCACGCTGAATACAGACTCACGGTCTTCAGGCAGGTTTGTAATCAGCATGGCTCAATTGTGCCTCCTCTGTCACTGCCCAGGTTACAAGAGCTACATTGCTATTTATACTCATGCTAGCTCTCATTGAATTACTGCTAGTATGGGTACATGAGCAGGGGAATCACACCCTTACCTGGTAGTATACACATAGCCTATGTGTATGGCTAATTTTTCCATAAGGGTCCTTGCAAGCAGATTCTGTACTTATGCCGCTAAAAATACTAACAATAATTAAAAGTGTGGGCCATTATCTTTCAGGAAATCTACCCAGATGTGTGGGATTACTCACAGTGTATAAAGTTAAGCAGATTCATAAGTCTTTGCAGGATCAGGGCCTAACTTTGCTAACCACTTTTATGGAAAGTTGACTACTGACCCTGTTAAATAAATAATAATTGCCAATCAGACACCATCCATCCGTTAAGCCCTCATGTTTCAGAACTTAAACCAATCTCTAACTATTAGAGACCAGAATGAAACCCATTGTAGGGGGTAGGTTTCTACATCTGCTTACTGTGGGGTTTTCACACCTTCCTCTGAAGTTTCTGGTAAAGATACGTTATTAGACTAGATGAACCTTGTGTCTGATCCAGTCTGGGAATTTATATTCCAATGCCTAACACAATTAAAATATGTTGACTAAAGAATTTAAAATAAGCTGGTTTCAAATTGGCTATAATGGATATAGTACCTTAATAAAAATATATCTGGATTCTGCAATCTTTATGCAGTATGTTTTGTGAGGGTGCTGCACTTTAGCACATGTGTGAGTGGAGACTATGGATGAGTACAATAAATATAAGCACTATAAACAGCCCTCTGCACTCCTGGATATCCACTGAGTAATTCTCAGGAATACAGGGTAAAAAAAGTGAGTGCAGAGAATCTGAGCACACGTTGTGAAATCCTAGACCCACTGAAGTAAATGGCAAGGCCCCCATCACCTCAATGAGGGCCACGTGTTCATTCATGGTGTTCATGAGACCTACAGTATGTAAATGAGTCACTTAGCGTATGTCTACATTGCAATTAAAGACCTGCAGTGCAGACATGGCTGGATTGGTCAGCTGCCTCAGGCTCGCAGGGCTCAGGCTTTAATGTAAAAACTGCCATGTAGATATTCAAATCCAGGCTCGGGCCTGGGTTCTGAAACCCAGGAAGGCGGGGTGGATGTCCAAGTACAGGCTATAGCCTGACCCTGACACTGTACACTTAGGGTGACCAGATGTCCCGATTTTATAGGGATGGTCCTGATATTTGGGACTTTTTCTTATATAGGCTCCTATTACCCTCCTATTACTCCACATCCCTCATCCTGATTTTTGCTATCTGGTCAGCCTATGTACACTGCTATTTTTAACCCTGCAACCCAAGTCAATTGACCTGGGCTCTGAGACTCAATGCCATGGGTTTTTCATTGTAGTATAGACACAACCTTACCTACTCCTTCCTTTCCTTGGCCTTCTTCCTTCTATTACACAGGAGTAATTCAGCAGCCACACAGCAGAGTTCTCATTAAAGCAGGATTTTGAGTTCATCTGTCTTCCTAGCATTTTTGTTTTACATTTAGCTTATACGTGTAGTGCTCTGAACTTGCACTCTGTAGGTCCAAGCCCACAATAATAAACTCTGACTCATCCACAGCCATTGTAATAGAGTAGTCTGTGATCTTCAGGACCTGCAGTAGAACATTGTCTTAGGCTCAGTTTTCTTTAGCAATAAAGTCTTGACTTTGCCTCGGTATTTATGAAGTGGTAGGAGGCCATTTTCCCTTGGAATTATCTCTTGCATATCCTATGCACTGTAAAAATATTGCCTTCTCTATGTGGCATTATAAAGACATTTGGCTGAATGACTGACTTTAACCACCCAAGAAGAGAAATAAATCCAGTAATCCTCTAGCAATTCAGAGCATAGATTGGGTTTGCTGCTATTATGTAACAGATTTGATAAAAAACAAATTAGGAAAACAATTAGATTATGCATTTACTGTTCTTAATTGATATAGGCATGATATAAATCATAGTGTTAGACAGTAATATTTCTCTCTAGAATGGTAATCCATTTTATAATAGCATAGACAGCAATGTCTGTTATTTTGTGGAAGTATTTACGTATTGTACAAGTTCTAGGACAATCAAACTTGCAGCTGGTTTTATACACTACCATGTATCCACTGTGCATGTAAACTTGTGGGATGAATGAATTTAACACAAATTGGAAAGAGATTTTGGTGCGGATGCTTGGTGATAGCTGAGGAGTGCTCAGTGCAACTAGAGGTTGGAGTGGGAAGAAATACAAAGGAGACTTTACATAGGCAACCTTAATTCTGGCATTTCCTAACTTTGGAGTGCTTGAATTCACAGCCAATATGTTCTTTAAACATAGAGTTTTGTGCATAATATATCCTTTATTTTACCATAATGGAATTAGGCTTTGCTGAGTAACTGTGCTAATTTACTGATACTACTGCTGTACCTCCTATCACAGTCCCTACCTGATATTTACCCTCCCACCTCCCCTTAAGAAAACTAAGTTATAAGCTCCTATGAGCAGGGATCATTATTGTGAAACACCTAGTGAGCTTTAAGTAAATAATCATTTTATTTTGCAAACTAAAAATAATAATTCCTACCATGAATAATAGTTTAGCACTAGTCATTCACTTTTTGGACATTGATTTGACACTAAAATTCTGAAAAATAATAACCTCAAGGAAATGTAAGTGCAGATTTAAATTCAAATTCAGCTCTTACAGTGTAAATGGGCACAAATTCATGGAAGTGAATAGTGTGATATGAGAGTTGAACTAGGTCCCCACTCTCTAATGATCACTAATTTTCCTACTGGCAAATACATCTTTAGTTTAGTACATTTTTCAAAATGGAAGAAAGAGAAATTGGAAAAATTTAAGATTATGACAATGATAGAATTCCAGATTGGAAGGAAGGAAGAATCATTATAGAAAACAGAAACTTCTAGGTCTAGATAATCTAAGAAAAATTAGCTTCAAAAATTGCCCTGGTAAAATCACAAACAAATTTGCATTAGAAAAATGATTGTTCTGGTGGTTTGGCAAAAAGGCTCATTTAGTGACTATGGACAAACAATACAGTACACATTTTTCATTTCATTTGCAGAGAACACAATCTACAATTGACCATGGACTTGTTTGTATTCACATGGAGCATGCCTAATTGGCTTGCCCTTCCAGCAAGTGACACTTAGCATAGAATTTTGGCCTGTCTTGTTTGAATGTATTGAGGTAGAGGAAAGAAGAAAAATCCACTCCTTTGTAGAAGCTGCACAAAGATATGGACCATTGGTTTCCCTGAGAACTGGTGTGAGGCCTACTAGTATAACCCATACATCTCCTGGGTGTGGTGTTCTGTCCCATCTAGTGGCAGAGAGAGAGAGAGAGAGAGAGAGAGATGAATTTGCTCTACAGCCTTAGTTATGAGCCAGTTGACTTTTAGTTCATGCTGTAGAGGCTCATGAGTTCCCAAGTTTGATCCCAAGGACCAGGGTCTGTCAGCATTACACTGATACTTCCTAACTTTAAGAGTATGTGATCAACCAGTTTTGAGGTATGACCAGGCTCCTGATCACCGCAGACTATCATTTTTGGAGCTGTACTTAACCCCTTGCCCCTTGGGGATGGGGGGCAGAGAGGGGCTCTGAGTCATTGCTAGTCCTCTTACTCATTGCTACTCAGGAACCCTTCACTGCGCTGCTACTAGGTTACTCCCACTGGGCATTTCAGACTGTTATGGTCAGCACAGTGCCTTTAATTGGTTAAATTCCTGGCAGAATATCTTTCACCATTGAAGTATCTGACCTAGCAGGAATGCCAAGAGAAAGCTTCTCTGTGTCCACAATTAAATATAGCAACAACAACAAACAAAAAATTCAAACCTGCAGCTAGTTAAATTCCTCTCAATGATTATTTCCCTGAGGCCTTCATACCTAAATCAGTACTAACACAGAGAGGAAACAGTACCTAGAGGCGAAAAGTAGGTCTACAATAGAGAAGAGTAGATATCAGTCCTCAAAAGTAATAACATAATCCCTAATAATAGTATACTTGGTATAACACAGTGAAAACGTTGCCAAGTTAGGCTGTCAGGAAGGAAAAACTAAGCAAGAACACTTGGATGTCAATTTCAGACGGCACTTTATTAAGCAACATCCTTTCTCAAAACACTGCCAAAAAGAAGGGTCAGAGAATTTGTTCCAGAAAGCATCAAGGGAGCATCTATAATTGCTCAACACAGCTAACAGACAGGAACATAATCATATCCAAATGATTATTACATTCAAGGCCTTCTGAGTGAACGGCGCTCTACCAATATTTTTAGATGGAGCAAAAAGTCTGTTGGGAGTAATGAGTTCAAAGGAAGGCATTAGTGGATGTTTGACATTTTCATCTCACCTGTGCATATTAGCAGAACAAGATACTGCATTTAAGATCAGTCGGGATTGTTACTCCTGTGTAGGAAAGCAACACAATAGTTGTTCGTGACTAGGCTGTGTTAGAGAGAGACTATGTGAGATATGGGATTGGCGGGGTTTCCACTGTTGTGGACTTCAGCCAAAAAGGCAAGGATTATCACCACTAATACAGCATGGGACTCTGGGATGGGCTATCAGCAGGGGTAGAAGAAAACGTAATCCAAATTTTAAATGCTAACTAGAATGGACTGGGCATGACAGCTTCTAAAAAAAACTGGGCAGAAGTGCTACATGCTGTAGCCTTTTCAAGCCTTGTCTAAACTGTCTCTTCTCTACAGCTCATGCTTTGAAAGCATGAGATGAACATTTGAAATTGAATCTTGAGTTTGAAGTAGAGGCATAGACACCCCTCTTCCCCCAGACTGTAGCACTTAGAGGCAGAAGAAAGCTTTTGCCAGTAATATTTATTCCTAAATGAATTATCTTTATATTTGTATACTACAAGGCCAGATCAACAGCTGATGTAAGTCAGTTCCCTTGAGCCAAATTACATCAATTTACATCAGCTGAGGATCTGGCCCATTGTGCACTCATGTGTGGAAAAAAGAGAATTATAATGTTAGCTGGGACAAAGGATTAGCAGGTGCCAAGAGACAGTGGCATTAAGAAAAGCTAAATAAGAACCACGTGAGTGAAGTTTCTCAAATCTATGAAGGATCATGGATTCCTAGCACACAAAGTCATATTCATCTGAAGCCTTTCTAAAAGCTACTTCACCTGGGTATAATCTGGGATATCTCATAGTGAAGACTTTCTCCCCTCCCACCTACTCCCCTAGACAGGTCTCAGGGACTGCAAGAAATGCCTTCAGCCCCATAGTTTCTCATTTGGAGACTCAGTATATTTGCTCCTCAGAGAGCTTGAAGAGATAGCACTGCACACTGAATACATATATGCACATCTACATTGCCGTGTCAATAAACACATTTCCATTCACTCACTCATGTAAAAACTCAGTCAGTAAAATATTGCAGTCAATTTTCTGAATTTAACTAACAACTGCTGGTGTTCACATAAAAAAAATAAATAAAACCAATTAATTTGTGAGGACATAAACTTTCATTAAGGGATGCTGGAGGGGAAGAACAAATTTGAAATGAACCTTTATTACGCACAAGGTGAACTGCTCAATTTTCTCTGGTTAATCCAAGTACACAGGGTCTGCCTGTGTGACAAAATGCTGCAACTAGCACTCTCCTGGCAGTGCTATTAAAGAACTCCCATTGTTTTGTTGGATGCTAGTGGCAGCTTGCACTCTGAAAGGTGATTTTAAAAGCAGCAAGAAAGTTAATTGTAGTTAGGAAATTTTAACTGAGGCTGATTAGAGGAAACAACAAAATATAATGACTGCTAAGCTTTTCTCGTTGTTTAATTTAGACTTGTAAAATATTCCCCCAAATCATTACGTGGCTCCACTCAGCAGTCTGAGTTTTTCATTTGAAATTCATTAAATGTTTTTGTGTCTCATTTTTTCGCTTTTCTCAAAAGTTTTATGGTCACAGCTGCAATAGTTATGGCTAGGTTTATAGAGCCTTGCACATCGATAGCCCCACATGTCCAGTACAGTTTGTTTGATACCATACTTTTTACAGACGTGGAACAGTTCTTGAGGTGTGCTTATAAAGCTGCCAGCAAATGTACCAGCTGTTCTCATAAACTTGCATTAGCAGCCTCATTCTGGCTGCTTTACAAAAAGTCAATGGCAATAAATCTGTGGTCAGTCCATATATGTACTTTAAAGTATTTTTTTACACTTCTGAAAAGAAAATATAAATTCTCTAAGCTTTTAAAGTAAGTTATATGTGATCTTAAGAAGAACTGGAATACTGCAAGGTGAACAAATACCATTTTAGGGGTCCCATTTTCTTTACATGAAGTTCCTTATGCTGCATAAATACAGCTGTTGCAACAGTTTACTCATTTGGAGAGATGGTGCATATTTGTAGAAAATTGAAAGAAAAACTGATTATATTTCCTTGCAATTATTGCAGCTGCGACAAGCCTAAGGAACTTCTTGCAAAGAAATGCAAGACTGAGAATACCTGAGCTACCCCACCTAGGTATTCTCTATACATGTTGAGTAAGTTATAACAGTTTATGCATGAATGGTAGAGTGAGGAGGTATACACAGGCACACAGTACAATACAATACCCAGTTCTTGAACGAAGCATCTAACAGTTGTTCCAGTAAATCTTTTACTGTTTATTTCACCTTTTAAATATGCATCCAGCTCTCAGATGCTAGAACCATAACAAATCATATACATGAAATAAATAAATGATATTCAATTATCAGTTTTTACAAATTGCAAAATAAAAAAAAAACACCTTTTATTTTGGGGCAAACAAAACTGGTTTTTCTGTCACTCAGACTCCAGGAATGTCTAGTTATCCTAAAATAATGGCTTTTGCGCAGAGGAGGAGACTTAGTATTCAACAGATTACTGAGAGAGACTCTGCTTAACACTGCTGTATACTAGAAATATGAATGCATTCTCTTGGATTTTTTTTAAAACTATGCTTAACATTTATTAACCAGTGAAAAAGGTGTTCAAGGGTGGGACAGAAAATCAAAGCTGCCCGTCCAACCTCTTTCCAGACAGCTCCTATGCTACCCTCTCTCTTCACACAGGAGCAGCTACAATGTTAGTTGCAACAAAGAATAACTTTCATTCTATTCCCAGGTGCTTTAGTCCCACTGGGAGGGTATTTTAGATTAAGGAGTTCTGATTAACTCAAATTCTAAATTTCAGACCTAATTTTAGCTCTATTTATTGAAAGTGCAAATGTTGCCCAAAGCAAATGCCTAATAAACTTTTGACCAATAACTCTCATTTCCTGCTTGGTCTTTTAGCTTTTTCACTTGAGTTCACTTGCTGCAGCCAAATGGCAACACCACTCACTGTGAGAGGACCCCACTGTCCATATATGAGCTGAGCAAATAATGGATTTTTGGAGGGTTTGGGGGTCCAAACTGAAAAATAAAATAAATAATTTTTTTTTGTTTGATTTGAATCTAAACCATTTTTTTTTCAAAAAAATTTAATTGAATAGAAAAATTGGAGGTTTTTTTATTTCAAATGATTGGGAAAATTTTGATCAGCTAAAAACAACTTTTTTCTAAGTGTTTCATTTTAGCCATTTGAGTGTTTTTCATGTGTTTTTTGTGTGTGTGATGATTTTTTTTTAATTGGCCAGATCTGAACATGAAAATAAAAAAGTCAAAATGAAATATTTTGACTGTTTAAAATAATCCAGTTTTTTTATCTGAAACTATTTGTCATATTCATCCTGAATTTGTGAATACTTTCAGAGAAATTAATTTTTTAGTAAAAATTCTGTCAATTTTTTTTCTTAAACTCTAGGGCATACCTCTTGACTGAGACTGAGGGCTGGTCTACACTACAGTGTTAGATTGATATTTGCCACATTAGGTCAAATTTATAATGTGTGTGTCTACACTACTGAGCCCTTTCCACTGACCTAATGGGCTTTTAAAATCAATGCCTGTACTCCACCTTGGGGAGAGGACTAGCGGGTTGAATTAGGAGTAGTGTAGACACAGCACTGTGTAATTTAATGGGTTTGGTCTCTGGGAGCTGTCGCAGAGTCTCCAGTGTGACTGCTCTGGACAGCACTTTCAACTCCACTGCACTTTAGCCAGGTACACAGGAAAAGCCCTGGGAACTTCTGAATTTCATTTCCTGTTTGATCAGCATGGAGAGCTCAGCAGCACAGCTGACTATGCCTGGCCAGGTCCACAAACGTGCTCCAGCGTGGAGCATACAGGAGACACTGATTCTGACTGTTGTGTTGGGAGAAGTGTCTGTGCAGGCAGAGCTCTAAACCAACAGAAGAAAAGCTGACATCTATGGTATGAGGGACAAAGGCTATACCAGGGACACAGCAGTGCCATGTGAAAATAAAGGAGCGCAGGCAAGCGCCCCAGAAGACAAGGGAGGTGAATAGTCACTCTGGTGTTAACCCACAGACATGCTGCTTTTATGAGCGGCTGCATGAGATTCTAGGCGGGGACCCCACTAGTATCCCAACACTCTCCATGGACACCTCCTAGAGACCCCAGGTGGCCACAGGCAACAATGAGGAGGACATTATTGAGGAGGAAGAGAATGTGCAGCAGGCAAGCAGAAGATCTATTCTCCCCAACAGCCAGGACCATTTCCTGACTCTGGAGCCAGGTATTTCTCAGGTGTTAGAGTCCATTAATGGATTAGAGGGAGGTTTCATTGGCATTTGCACAAAGGAATTTTTGATCAGGAGCCATGTATGGGAGGAAGACTACATGACTATTGTCTCCTGACTATAATGGGAGTTTCTCTTAGCCTCCTTATCTCCAAGGTTGGTATGTAAAAAGCCCCGTGATTTTAATTTCTTTAAAATAAGTACAGGATTGCACTGTTGCTCTATACCATTGCTGCTTTCTAGCTTGTCATACCCTTCAGCTAAATACACCCAGTCTCCATCTCTGGTAAATACAGACTATGTTTTCACTGCAAAAAAGGACTTTTTTTTTAAAAAAAAACCACCAGTAGAATAACTAACGTACAAGGTAAATAAGTGAGGTCAAACCAGGATGGAGGTATAGTGCTGATCTTGCCCACCTATGTCATGGTAAAAACTCCTTGAGCTTTGTCTCCACTAGGATTTTGCAGTGAAATACTTAACTCATGTTAGTCATCTCTCTGTACAAACATATCTTTTTTGGCAGTGAAAACAGACAGAGACAGGTTAGATGTGGTCCTTTTAAAATTACTTTTATTAATTTCTCTTACCATAAAATATAAATTATCAACAGCCCCTAGAGCTTTGAGCCCAGTCCTAAATCATCTTTGTCCTCGCATGGACAAAGAAGCAATGGGCTTAAATTGCAGCAAGGGAGGCTTAGGTTGGACACCAGAAAAAGCTTCCTAACTGTCAGAGTGATTAAGCACTGGAATAAATTGCATAGGGAGCTTGCAGAATCTCCATCACTGGAGATTTTTTTAAGAGCAGGTTACCAGCCGTTCTCAAACTTGTGAGAACCGCAACCCTTTTTTCACTAGCGGCTTCTTGGCGCGACCCTTGTGTGCCTGCCGAAAAGCCACCGAATGGATTAGATCCACATTCCGCGGCTTATCGGCGGACATGCCGAGCGCTCAAGGCTGTCTGCCAAAGTGATTACTTCCGCTTTCAGAAGCACTTCAGCGGACAATCGGGAGAGTGGGTATGTCCGCCGAAAAACCACCGAATTTGGAAATAATCAATTTGGTGGCTTCACGGCGGCCACAGGGGCTCGCAACCCCTCGGGAGACACTTGGTGACCCCCCGAGGGATCGCGACCCCCACTTTGAGAACCGCTGGGTTAGACAAACACTGTCAGGAATGCAGGTACTTAGTCCTGCCAGGAGTGCAGGGGACTGGATTAGATGACCTCTCAAGATCCCTTCCAGTCCTGATTCTATGATCATGCCCTGTTGTTCTTCCTCCTCCCCATCCCAGAACTTCCTTTCCTAACTCACATTAGTTAAAAATAAAGTGTGTTAACTATATGGTGGTAGATATTGAAATGTGCCACAATAAAGATATGCAACCTTGAGTTCCAAAAGCAAGCTGATGCTAATTCAGCTTTGTAGATTTATGTGTTTATTTTTAAAACATATGCGCTAAGTGCAGCCATCCCACGTTCTGGGAGCCCCTTCCAATATTGAAAACAGCACAATAATCAACAGTTGCAGTGAACAGCTAAAATACACTGCTGGCCACCCATACAGTCATAACTTATTCCTTCCCCATAACTTGTCAGTCATGGAAATTCATTTTGCAGGATCCTGGGAGCCAAGTTGACCTGAGCACATGGAGACAATCAACTGTGCTTCCAGCCAAGTAATCTGAATCTAGGGATATAGCTAAACCTATAACAGGGCTATCCCTCTGATACATAGCTAAACCTACAGATTCTGAGGGTTTTGCAGCAGTGATTATGCTCAGGTAAGGGTGCCGTACAGCCACCCCATGACCTACACTCATCTCTTGCATGTCAAGGAGGGAAGCCTTTTTTTGTGTATTCCAAATAAAGTAGGAAAGTGCTACAAATGACCCCTATTGTAATGTAATACTAAACTATATTATACTGCTTAGTCCCAACCTCATTGAAAGCTAACCTGAGCCATACCTGGCAGAATACTACTGGTGTATATAAACAAGCTCCGTAGCCAGTCCATATGTGGTGCACAAGTACGTGACATGGTGTCAGGAGTAAATTAAGAACAGAACCAGAAGAAAAACAGCAACAAAGGTTGCAGGATCTCATCAACATGCCACTCTTCAATGCCCAAGAGAACTTCAGCTTTTACAAACTTTCACAAGGGACAGACTAGAAGCAGTATTTTGCAAAGTTTTGAATTGCAAATAAACTCCACAAAGAAACACGGGTATTTCCTGTGTATACCTGATATACAGGTATTTTCATTAATTTATGCTAAAGGGAAACAAGCAGGCCATATCTTTAGACCATATGACTTTACTGAAGAATGTGACAAAGATAACTATGAAAGGGTTTCTGACTATATTTGATGCACACTTTACACCTCAGAGAAATGTGGTTTATGAAAATTCATGTTTCCAGTAGAGAATTCAAGAATCAGGGAAAAAGTTGAATGATTTATAAGAGCGTTACATACATTGGCTGAAAACTGTGATTTTGGGGATGCAAAACATGAAAATATCAGAGACAGGCTGGTTATTGGATTAACAGCTAACACCTTGCACAGCAGGTACAACTGAAGAGAGATTTAACCCTAGCCACAGCTATACAGAGAGGAAAGCAGTCTATGCTGGTGAGACAGCGAAACTTTGAGCAACTTGACAATCCTGAAAAATCTGAAATTAGCTTAGAAACTGTAAATAGACATTTGAATGTAAAACTTCTGAGGCAAGGAGTGGGAACTCTCAGGCTAAGAGGGACAAATCCCAGTCTACAGGGTGTGGAAAATATCTTATCTGAAGACATGATACATGTCCAGCCAGAGGCACATGGTATAATAAATGCATAAAATATGGACATTTTGCAGCTGTTTGCCACACCAAAGTAGTCAGGGAATTGACTCATATTGCAGACAATCAAGAGCCATTATTTCTGGGATCCATCACTTGTGATGACATAGAGCCTGCCTGGAGAGTAAAAATGATTATTCATGGCAAGACTACTGACTTCAAAACTGACTCAGGAGATAATGTCACAATCCTCTCAGAGTGGACTTACAATCACCTTTCTCTCCTCCCAGAGCTGCAGTCACTTGATACAGCTCTGACTAGCCCTGAATGTATTCTTTGCTGCATGGGCCAGTTCACCACAGAAACAACTTACAAAGACAAAAGCTTTGCGTTCAGAGTGTATGTGATTAAAGGACTACAAACCAACAGCTTTCTCAGTCACAATGTGGCAGCCATGATGGGCCTAGTGAGAAAGATGGAAGAATTCAATGGAATATTTGGTGATACTAGACATTTGAAAGGCAATCCAATGCAAATAACATTAAGAGACAATGCTGAATCATATAGTATACATACCCCATGCAAGATTCCTATCCCATTACTTCCTTAAGTGAAAACTGAGTAAAAGAGAATGGAGCAGATTGGCAAAATCAAAAAAAATCTCTGAGCCAACAACATGGTGTGCTCCAATGGTACCAGTTATAAATGAAAATGGAAAATGTGTGTGGATCTTAAAAGACGTAATGAAGCAATAGTTAGAGAAAAATACATCTTCCCAACACTGGATGACTTCCTCCCCACAGTCAAAGGAGATATAGTATTCTTCAAACCTGGAGTGGATTCTGGCAAATTCTTTTAGCCAAAGTAAGGGCTAAATTGATTACATTTATCATGGCCTTTGGGAGTTTTTCAAAGATTATCATTTGAGATTACTGGTGCACCTGAAACTTTCTAAATAAAGAGGGCAGAACTGTTAATGAACACAAACTGAGTTATAGCTTTCATATACCACATTCTGGTATATGAATCTTCAGTGGAAGGACACAACAAAACTCTCAATAAAGTCCTAAACCTAATTGAGTTAGACTGAAGCTAAACAAGGAGAAATGAAGTTTCCACCTAACCTAAATTAAGTTTTTGGGACAGACAATAAATAAAGATGGAATCAGTCCTTACCCTGAGAAAGTAAAACCAATTTGAGAATTGAGTGCACCGGCTAATACACCAAAACAGAGATGTATACTGGGGATGGTAAATTACTTTGGTAGATAACTACAGGACCTTCCTGCAGTGACAAAACCACTTAATAAACTGTTGAATTCCAACACATCCTGGCTATGGGGGCCAAATCAAGACATTGCTTTCAAAAAGGTAAAAAAAATTATCTCAACAGCTCCTGTTCTCAAGTACTATGATGTGAATAAACCCACAATGGTTTGCACAAAGCATATGGGCATGTGAGAATTTTTATAGATATCTGTGCGGACTCGATTCATTTACACAGGTAACAGACCATAAACTCCTCAACAGAAATGAGTTGGATCAAACATTGCTCAGATGCCAATGTCTATTGCCATGTTCAATCTTTATATATATATATATATATTCCTGGAAAAAATCTGGTAGTAGCAGACAATGTGTCATGAAGCCCAGCATCACACTCAACTATCCATCAGCTCAAAGATGACATAAAGGCATAAGCGGATGCTGTGCTTGCATACAGACCAGTGTCAGAATAGAGACTACACCAGCCACAGAAAGCAAACCTGACAGACATGCAACTTCAGGAAGTTCTACGTTACATTAGGGATGGCTGGCCCAAGTGTCTAAAAGGACGCTAAGGAAGAGACTACTTTGCGGTGCATGGATATGCAAAGTCAGAGAACATCATTGTGACCTTGCACCCCATAATGCTTTATAGAAATTTGCTTATGAGTGTAAATATGACATAACTGGATTATGTTTTATCCTAGATATGCCATGTGACATATCTTTGCAAAGGTTATGATCTACTGAATATATTCATCCTATTTGTATGCATGTATCATTTTTATATCTGAAGTTGAGAGTTGGCTCTATGCTTGTATTTAAAACATTTGCTGAGAAAGCACATAAGGCAGATTTGCTCTACATAGTGTGAAGGGACTATTCAAGTAATTGGGAGTACTTAACTAACAATGGACTTTGAGAGATACCAATCCATATCTGAGCTTTCCTGGGAACATTCAAACTAACATGTAAACAATGGCATTGGCATGCAAAAAGCTGAATCATCCATACACATATGACTTGCCCAGGTGGCTACAGACTCCATCTTGTTTTTGTGATTTTGCACAGGAGAACAAAGGGGCTTCTACCCACAAGTGAGAATATAAAAGACCCTGTAAACCCCTCCGTTTTATCTTCAGCTGGCTCAAAAGATAGTCTCTCCACCCCAAAGAGATGCCTGAAAGAAACTGGAACAAAGGACAGTAACTAAGGGATGTGAGTGATTGCTGGACCCAGACTAGGAAGGAGTCTAGTCTGTGAAAGAAGCTTATCTCTGAGTGTGAAATTTACCTGCATTTAGTTTCCTACTGTATTAGAATTAGACTTGCGTGTTTTTGTTTTATTTTGCTTGGTAATTTACTTTGTTCTGTCTGTTATTACTTGGAACCACTTAAATCCTACTTTTTATACTTAATAAAATCACTTTTTGCTTATTAATTGATCCAGAGTAAGTAATTAATTCCTGGGGGAGCAAACAGCTATGCATATCTCTCTATCAGTGTTACAGAGGGTTACATGTTACAACCCAAACATGTAACAGCTTGGTCATCCTGCTGTCCATTAATTGCAACAACTGACTGTGGTCAGTTTAGAATCTTTGGTTCTTCTTCTGAAGAATGTGCTCCATTGATTGTTCTTTCTGAGGAGCAAACTGCAGATGTTGACAGTTTCTGCTGAATTTGCCACTGTCAGTCTCAATCCCATAAGATCTGGTGCTGAACTGTTTTTCTTTACAACAGCTGGCATCATCCATTCTGTTCTCTCCATCCAATTTGACATGAACACAATCACCACATCACTTTTAAAAGTGTTCAGAAGCTCTTTTAACCTTTTTATCATATTTGTCTACTGTTGTCATGTCTGGCCACTTTGGAAATGAGTTCTTGTCCAAAGTTGGAACAGTAGTTCTGAGTAGTCTTCCCATCATGAATTATGCTGGACTATATCCAGTAGCCACTATTGATTTTGATCTGTAACTCCTGAAGAGCAAGAAATGGAACTTTCTGCTATAGGATTTTCTTGGCTGTCTGTACAGCTCTCTTAGCCTCTTCATTCGCTTGTGGGTAATGTGGACTGCTAGTAATATAATCAAAATAATATTTCATTTGGAAGTACTTAAAGTCTGCTACAGTAAATTGTGGTCTATTGTCCATCTCTGGTTGTTCTGGAATACTGAAATGAGCAAAAGTGCACTTCAGATTCTCGATAATACTGTGACATGTTAAAATTAAATGTTTCTCAAGCTTTAGTTCAAATCATTGTAAAAGATGTAAATGTTAATTGACTGTCTGCATTAACAGTGGATGAGAGATGGCAGAGGTTTGTTGCTTTTCTGTGTCAACTTTCTATTGCTTTCCAGTGTTAAGAAGTGGTATGACAATGGGTTTCATGAGGCAGAAATTCACAACCTAGAAATTCAGAGCATCAAGCCATCCTCTAACAATTGAAAGAGCCATTCTCAACATTGCTTTTTCAGCTCAACTATAATTACAGAAAGAATCTACAAAGTTTCTTTCTTTTTTGTTTAATCTTTTAATGTTAACCTCCATTTACTTCCATTTCTCCTAGATTGAAGAGATTTGACTATGGTGTTGCACTAGAAATTTCCTATCTTCTTGCTGTTTCATTGTTGTTCTAGGACAGGGGTAGGCAACCAATGGCACGCGTATCAAAGGCGGCAAGCAAGCTGATTTTCAGTGGCATTCACATGGCCTGGGTCCTGGGGGCTCTGCATTTTAATTTAATTTTAAATGAAGCTTCTTAAACATTTTAAAATCTGTATTTACTTTACATACAACAATAGTTTAGTTATATATTAAAGACTTACAGAAAGAGACCTTCTAAAAACATTAAAATGTGTTATTGGCATGCAAAATCTTAAATTAGAATGAATACATGAAGACTCAGCACACCACTTCTCAAAGGTTGCCGACCTCTATTTTAGGACCTGTTATGTTATTTTAGGGAAATGGAATGCAAACTTAATATATGAGATATAAAGGGGGAAGTATCCAGACAGGGACTGTGTGCCCCTAGATCTGTGTCTACAACAGAGTTTTATATATATAAAAAATGAAATCAGTTAGTTAATCTTTCCTAGAAAATCACACAGCATTAATGGCTTAATATACCGTGCTAATAGTTTAGGCATAACATAACCGTGACTTGATCTATTAAATACAGTAAATGAATAAGGGTCTGATACTTGACTTACAAAAGCAAACAAAGCTTTCTTTTCTTTTCATATAAAGTAATACCTTTTTATTCCCTTGTGTCACATAATAGAAAAGTTATCAACCATGCGTGGTGCTGATGACTCTTATTCCTAGTTTAACTGTGGGTTTTCTAAATGCTTATGTGGTGTGCAAATCAGCCGCTGAACAGCAGCCAGTGGTGCCAGGTCAAGAGTGCACAGGGTGTCAGAATGTGAATGTTAGAAATAGGATTACTGTCTTAAAATAGAGCAACTACATGAATTGTAAAGTGACTTCAGGAGAACTCTTTAACTGATACTGCTGGGGACTGCGGTACAAACCTCTGAAAGGTCCAAACCTTAATCCAGAAAATAGCGATGTTGTGAGATTTATTAATGTCAGTGGAGCTGATCAGCAACTGCTCTGGTCTCTTTCAAGGCCCTGCTTTATCAGAGTCATTAGAACAGTAGAGACTGGTTTACATTGCTCATGTTGGAGGAGTTAAATTTTGAAGAACCCGACGAATGATATGAGATTTGAACAGCTTTGTTTTGTGAGGAAGAAGAGAACACTGGAACAAGTATAGATTTGGAGAACTTGAAAAATGGATTTAACACATTTTTATAATTCTGTCTGCCAAAAACATTAGAAAGACATAGCCCACTAGCTGCCTGGCAAAAGTTTAGATCTCATAAAAAGAAACAAAATAGGTTTACAAAATCTAATATGAACAAAAAGATTTTCCTTGTTTCTCATTATTCACTGAACACAATTCTGAGGTATGCATTAGCAACCATCAAGACAATATTTTAAATAAGAGTGGACGTTACCAGAATCAACTTGTTTTGAAACCTGGACTTGCTTATATGCACAAATGCAGCAGAAAGTAAGAGTATGTCTATGCTACAATAAAACACCCACAGCTGACCCCTGTCAGCTGACTCAAGCTTGTGGGGCTTGGGCCGTGGGGCTATAAAAATGTAGTGTAGACATCCAAGTCTGGGCTCTGGGACCTCACAAGCGGGGAGGGTCCCAAAGCCCAGGCTCCAACCCGAGCCCAGATTTTTACAGTGCAATTTTATAACTTGCAGCCAAAGCCCTGCAAGCCTGAGTAAGCTGACACGGGCCAGCCATACGTGCTTTATTGCAGTGTAGACATACCCTAAAGTGGCCACTCATTCAGAGTGTTCAATTTGAAAAACTATTTGGAATCTCAAATTTGGCACCCAAAATCAGTAGCCGTTTTGGAAAATCTTGGCCTTAATATCCTTTAAGAAGATTCACATTTACTTAAGCTTTGTCTTTACTTAGTCCAGTTCATTGTTACTACTGACTTTGTAACTTTTTTCTCATCTAACTTTTGCTACAGTGGATCTATGATTTCTAATTATGACATAATCAGGAAAACATTTTACTTTTTTTGTTCTGTTGGCAAGAAAATGCTCCCAGTCTGGGATGAAAAGATAACACAAACTAAACCAGACTTGGCTCATTATATTTGCTAATATAAAGGGAGAATTGAATTTTGTACATTGGACTATTTCTAAAAATATGGGGTTTGGTGTGGGGGTTTTGTTTTTGTTTTTCATTTTTTGGAACAGCCCCTGCAACCATTTTCCAGTCTCTTTCATAAAACAAAGATTGAACCTGATGTTTTTCAGCTTGAATACTTATAGCTTTACCTGGCACTACATCTTGTCCAATGCCAGATTGCTAACAACAAAGAGAGATCACTACAGTGGCTCAGTGGTAGGAAATAAATTATTTGGTTTTAACTCTGTATGTAAAAATTTAGGTCAAAATTTTGGACTCTCATGTCCTGGGGGGAAAAGAGGATATGTAAAGGGAGCCCTTCTTACTTCTAGAACAACAACATAGGATGGCAGAATATGGAGCTAATACTCTTTATTGGACTAGGTGGAATGTCTAACTACTAAGCCTAGTAACATGGTCAGCTAGGTCAAGTTCAAGGCCAGTTCTTGGCCCCTTACTCACATGGGTGCAGTTCAGCAGTGGATTATCAGGCGTGCATATTACCCTGTACAGACAGGATGGCACTGGAGCCCGCTGCTCCTCCCCCTTCCATAACACTTCACAACCAGAAGAGCAGAGTTTTGCCATTGCTTGGTGGGAAAAGTTGATTCTAGAATGATGTGCAGGGAGCTATGGCTGCCACCAATCTGAATTGGGAAGAATGGAATGTCCACAGTTCAAAAATTCAGGCTCAAGCTCTCTTGGTATGTCTACACTGGAGTAAAAGATCTGCAGCACAGCCATGATTGGCTCAGGTTAGATGACTTGGGCTCACAGGGCTCAAGCTGTGGGGCTAAAATTGCTGTGTAGACATTCAGGCTTGGGCTGGATCTTGGGGTTTGCGCTCCTGTGATGGGGGAAGGTCTGACAGTGTGGGCTCCAGCCCAAACCTGAACACCTACACAGCAATTTTACAGACCCACAGCCTGAGCCCAAGTCAGCAGTCAGCTGTTGGTATTTAATTACTGTGTAGACATACTATTTCTGTCTACACACAAATCACACTAACCAAGGGCTCAGACCCAGAGTCTCATGATCCTGTGCGGGTGGATGGGCCAAACCTGAGTCAAGCTGGGACTCAGAGTTCAAGCCTATTGCTTTGCAGTATAGATGCAAACCCACTGAACTTGTGCTCTGGGAGTCTCCCAAAAGTTTCCCACAATCCCATAGATAAATTTTCTTTGTCCTCTGGACAGTCAAGTTTTCCCACACTACACAATGAACAAAAGGCTAGAGCAGTCAAATTTTGGGTGGACGCTAGGAAGTCGGGGATATGGGTGGTTGGACTGAGACATGCATAATGCAGCAAAGACACAATTTCTAGCCTGTGGTCGAAAATGAGCGTAGATGCTCAAGATCTAGATTAACAAATCCACAGTTTATTAACTCAGGTTCTACTAACCCTGGGCTTACATTGCAATGTAGAGATACCCATTGACAGAACTGTTGCCTGTGATTTCTCCCTTCCTCTCCCCGAAAATTTTTTACCAACAAGGGACTCTCAACATTATTTTATGTACAGGCACACTGAATAGAGAGAACATGAGGTGATCGCCAGAGCTATTTTACCTTTAGTCTACCTCTGAGTTTGATATTTTCCCTCCTCTTTAAATAGGGGCAGGCTCTTTAAATAAGGCCAGGTTTGGCAATATATTAGGGGACTTATATTGTCACTGATCCCATTTTCAGTACAAGCCTGCAAATATCTTCAGTACATTTTTTCTCATTGTTCTTTCATGTCATTCCAGAAGAATGTGCGATATACTTGACATCAGTTTTTCTAGGGCTTCACTGTTAACAATCATGGTTGGTGATAAAACATTAGCTGGCAAGTGGTACTCTGACACCCACTGCTGTGTTATATCCAATCTCTTTCATAAAGGAGGCTTCGTGGAAATAATAATTTTCAGAAAAAAATTAATAGAAGTAGAGGTCTGGCAAACAGAAATGTTATATCAGGAGCAGACTTTGCCAAACATAACGTTTGCTCAGGAGCAGAACTTGGCAAAATAAATGTTTTATCAGGAGTGGAAGGTTGGAAAAAGTAACATTTCATCAGAAGCAGAGACAAACGGAAAACACTTTTTTATCGGGAACAGGGACCACAGCAATTTAATCAGGAGAAAAGCTTGCTGAACGTGGAGTTTGATCAGGAGTTTTGTTTGAGGAAAATCATGTTTTATGAGGGAGTGTGACTTTCCAAGAAATACTGTTTTAGTAGGGAGAGAAAATTGGTGAAAATAGCATTCTATCAAAATGAAGGAGGCAAAGGAAGGATAATTCAGTGACACTGATCTATTAATAGCTCTTACCTTCCAATGGCCATGAGCTTTGCTTCCGAGAACACATTACTTGCACACCAAGCGCCTGCCCTAGCTAAAACGCTGGTTTTTGACAATCTGGGCTGCTGACAAAATGTTATTTTTGGCAACCCCAACTCCTAAAGAGATGTTTTTAGAAAGCTCCCTTCAGAGGGAAGATGTGTAAATTGACTATAATACCTGCAGCAGAGCCAGGTACCTCTTTGAGCCAGATTTCTAGTAGCTCCCCTTACAGTATTACTTGTGAATGTCTAGAGTGGCCAGTAGGTGGGTTTAGAGCAAGGAGGTGTGAGTGTGTGTAAATAGGAAACAAAGTCAGTCTTGCATTCACCTAAACCATAGTGTGTTGCATCTTTAATCACTATGCTTTCCCTTGTGTCGTTTGTTTTGTAATGAGGTTGCATGATGCTTTCGGTTCTGACATGCAATTATGGGGCTGGAGACGGTGCTTCTATCATTTTATTCCCTGAGTCTGATGCTGACTAACTTATAATAGTAGAGATTTTAAAATTTGTACTTTGCACACTTTCCCATATCTAGAAGTTTGTTTATGGTTATGATTCTGCCTCATCTAGTCAGAAGTCAACAATGGAACTCTTCCAGCTCTCCCTTTTCCTTCAGATACGGGACAGTGAATCTCATTTAAAGTAGATTCTTTAAAAATTATTTCAGAACTTTAATTGGGGAAGGGAAAAGTTAGCTGAGAAACTCAGCATGTCTCCTTATCTTACCACATCTTCATGTCATGACATCTCTACATGCTGGAATGTTATATAAATAGCTAGGGCAAGAATGTCACATATTATTTCATAAGTGCAATCCCTAGGGAGGGACCAACACTGAATATGAATATAGGTCAGGTGCTGATAACCAGTGATTCACTGTTTCAATATGAGGGCTACACTGGCATGCAGTAAAGTGCATCAGAAGAATATAAATCATTGAGACTGATGGATGAGATTCTCCATGAATATTGTAGGAATTAAGTACAGAGTCATTGGAATCACTCACTGTTTATTTACCATGTCACTGAGCAAAGGCAGGCTACCATGGAACTGGAGAAAGGCTGATGTAGTGCCTATTTTTAAGAAAGGTAACAGGTGTAAAGTTGGTTACTGCAGTACAGCTTGTTGTCTTCTATTCCAGGTACTGTAAGATACTTGCATCTATCATTAGGGATGAAATAGTTAGCTATTTTGAGAAGAATGGATTGTTAAACAGCAGTGGTTACGAAGAATAAATATTTTTAGACCAATCTGGTGCAATTCTTTGAAAGGATGATTGGGAAGGGGGGTGGACAATTCCCACAGTGGCTGTGGGCAGGAAGGGTTTAGTGGTCTGTCCTAGAGATAGTGGCTGAAGCCAACTCTGTCCACAACACCTGCCAGCTGTATGAACCTGACATTGAGGCCCTCCAGAAAAAGATATGAAGCAGACTACCTAGAGCTGATGCTTTTACAGAGCGGTTATCGGTTTCAGGGGAGAAAGGGAGAAAAAACGTGTGCAGTGGAAGGATCTAGGGTGAGGGCAAAGCTGTCATGAGAAAGGAACCCTGGAAGCAATCAAGCTTAGGGAGAAAGCCTGAGTTGAAGTTTTTTATGTTATTGTTAATTAAGCACTACATCGGGAAAAGGGTGAGTTTTGCCTCTAAATGCCATGTGGACTTTGTTTCAGAGCATGCTGTGAAAGACTGCCCCTCTTGGTGACCAAGAAATAGCTGATGAAAAGGTGGTGGAGTCTATTTACATTTGAGGAAAGCCTTTGACAAAGTGCTGTATAAGAAACTGGTGAATGAAAGTCAATAGACAGGCATAGGCAGTGTAGCATAGTAACCATCTTGGCTGAGAATAGGGTATCATACAAGTGAATTATATTTAGGATCACATACTGCTGAGTGATGTTACCTATAATAGTCAATGTCATTTGGAAGAACGAATAAGTGTTCGTTTTAAAATTTACAGAGAGAACTATGGAGTCTATTCTTCTCCCACTGAAGTCAATGGAAGTATTGCCACTGATTTCAATAAGGTCAAGATTGGGTATTAAAATGAGAGTTTGCTAATACTAAAAATATGTAAATGAGCCAAATTAATCTTTGGAGAAACCCAATGCAAGGGTGACACTAGGGATGAATTTGGACTATTAAATCAAGGAGCAACAAGCCATCATTTGAAAATTGATGACTGTAAATGTAAGTTATTCATATAAGGAGAATTAGAAAAGTGACTAATCATAGATTAAACGATACTTTACTCAAGGAAGTCTAGATGGAAAAAATGTAGAGGTCCAACAGTGGGAACAAACATGGATGAACTTGGAGAATTTCTGGGTTGAGAGCTTATGTTAATGAGCTTCAGAGTTAGAATTTTTCCCAAGAGGCAAATCTACAGAAAAGAACTGGACTGGTCCATTGGCTAAACATTACACTTCCTCTAGCATCATTTGTTCTTGCAATAATCCATTATGTCCACTCTAACCAACCTGCTTAGTGTCAACTGGTATAATGAATTTGTACACACAGCACAGAGTTCTCAGATTGCTATCCTGGTCCACAGAAGCATTTAGCCAGACTTTCCTGCATTGCACCCCACCAGCACCAGTGCATACTTGGCAGCAGTATAATTGCATATATCTGGGTTTTTACTCTGAGTTTTATGTTGTAGTATACTACATGTTAATATCATAGCATTATTGTTGTTTTTATACTTGGGTTCCAAATATCTGGTTTGTACTCTCCCAACAGTTTATTTCAATGTTTGTTTAGAGTTGTTCTGTCCTGGATAAGGATCTGCCAATCATTCTTGCATAACTGTGCTCCCATACTACTGCAGACAGCACAGCTACAGGGGTGGGCAAGGAGTCCTTTATACCTCCCTTCCAGACCTGACTCTGGGCCTGATGCTTGGGTATCTGTTTTGCCAAGTAATGTTACTAGTGTCAGTGGGACCAGGATTTAGCTTCTAGCAATTTAAATTATCACTGACCTCAGTCTAAGTAGTTGTGGTATTTGCTATTATTACACAACAGGTTTTCACAGCCACTGAGCAATGGATGAGCAAATTCTCATCTCTCCACTTTAACAATAATTCTTTTCATTTTAGTTCTTCTACTATTAAAACTCAGCATTTGCTAAGTTTTACTGTAGTGGTACCTGATGCTGTCAGATTTCCCTATACTTAAAATAGGTAAAAAATGCTTCTCATTTTAGACTCCGCTGCATAGCAATGACTGGTAAATATTAACCTTTCATGGTGACGGTTATACATGAATTACTTGTGCTGTTCTTAGTCCCCCACCAACAGGACTCTCTCTCTGTGCTTTGCAGGTCCCAACATTGAAAACACGAGAACTTTAATAGTTCCTCTTCCGTACCTGCAATTTCATCCCAAAAGGAAATTAGAACAGTCCATGATAGATTGTAATGGCTGCTTGAGATCTTATAGATGAGCATGAAGATTCATACTTCCCTTGAATGAGTAATTTTCTATTGTTTTTGGTCAATGTCACCTTTTTTTAGAAACTACTGTTAAATAGTTCTAAAGGTTTTCTTAGGCTCTGAGTAATTTGTGTGCCTATGGATTACTTACACGTTATGTTGTTATAATTATTTCTGTAATTGTACACTATGTGCATATTGTTTGGAGGAAAATAAAATAATAAAGAGAAACATCTAGGATGCCCTGCAATATGGACTGAAATCCATCTTCATGTCAATCCACTGTGTGTAGGAGCCTCCAAACTGCAGGTTGTATCATCTTCAGTATATGCTGAAACACCTAAGCACAATGGGGTGATTAAAGAAAGGATATATGTCCCCTACCTTTCAATTTGCCTGGCTTTAGTGGTTTCAGTGAGACCCTTCATGTTATTTGAATTTAGTTTGGGGCAGTTTATGTATGATAAAGGGGTTATTACACAGTGATCCTTGTATGTTTAGGTCAGCTGCAGCAATCAATCAATGGACACTTTGCCTTTGGCAGCACATGCTTCCATAAAAAAAATTGTCTGGCAGACCCCCGTTAGTTAGTAATGACAGAGTAACCTCTGTCAAGTAATGTACTTGATAAATTTTGCATGTGCTGTTGACTGACAGAAGCTCTAGCTTCCTGTCTAAGCGGCAAACACAAGCTTCAAAGGACACAGAAACTTCTTTCTTCTCCCCAAATGAAATGTCTGAAAATAAGCCTGGGAGAGAATCAAATCTATCTCTGAAGGAAGCAGTAAAACAAAATTTCCAGAAGTGTGTGTGGGGGGATTTTTACAAGTCCACAGTACAAAACGTTCTCTTTCCCTTCTTTTTCCTTTTCTTGCATTTGCCTGTCATTTGCAATCACTCTGGGCTTTGCTTGCTGTTGTGGCCCGGCACTTAGCACATACAATTATATGAAACAGCCTGAGTGAGTGCTCCTGCCGCTGACTGGGTATAAATCTAATTCACACTCCCACTGGCCGGTGATCCCTATCTTTCAGGATCAGCAAGGATGGAGTGGTAGCCCTTTGTTTAGTCTGTGGGGATGTGGTAATTGTCCGCAGCTGGGACTCCTGCTTGTTTGCTTTGGTTAACTTTTAAGGTATTGCCACAGTTCCGGTGACTCTACTGACCTTTCAAGTTCTTTCAACGCAACGATAGCAGTATATACCATAAAGACTGTCACACCACTCTTGCTGCTCTGAGCAAGAACCCCCCAGCCCCTGCCCGGCCCTGCCAATGAAGATTTAGCTGATTTCTTTAATTCTATAGATAAAAGTGAACTAAAATGCATGACCACCATTGAATCAGCCCTTTACATATGGCAATTATTTCTTTATATTTAGGGCCATTCTCACTTCACAGACCTCGCTGATGTTAACGGAGTTCCACACACAGAAGAGTCCATAACAGTCAACATGATCTTCACTGCAGGTCTTGATGGTATAGTTTTATATGGTACAAAAATCAGCACGCCAGTGGGTGAGGTATTTGGGCAAGTAGAAGCAACAGAGTGCACTAATGTTATTGCTTTATTTTAGGGGATATGCTACCAGGCAGCAAATCAAGCTGCAAGTTTACTGCTTATTATCATCTAATTCAGAGCACAGTTCTGCTTGACTAACGTGAAGGGAGTTTTGCCATTTGGCTTCAGGAGGAGCAGATTTAGACCCTAAAATGAGGTTTAGGATTACTAACATGGGCAGTGGGGGTGAACCAGCCCTTGGGGAGGCTAACTCCTCATCCTGTCTCTTATGCCCAGGGCCCCACGCACACTTCACTCCCTGCTCCACCCCAGGCCTGGACCCACCGGAAGAAGGACCAGCGAGCAGTGGCAGGGGAGCCGAGTGGGGAGGAGTGGAGGAACCAAAGAGCAGTGGAGGGGACCTCCAGAGAGGGGGTGGAGAGTGCTGGGATACCACCTCCACAGCCACCTAGGAAACTGCCTGGCACATAATAAATAAGCAAAATCTTCCTGCAGAAGCCCACTCTCAGCAGAGAAGGGAAGAGTTGGGGCTACCACAGTCCAGGATTCCAGCAGCAGGGTTGGCAGTGGCTGCGCTGGGGAGGCTTAACCTCTCCTGGCCTATTGTACCCATCGCCCATGATTACAAACTGTCCTAATTGTCACCTATGAATACAGGTCTTCTGTGTTCTGAAACACAGCAGCGGTATGGATCAGGACTGTGGTTTTGCAGTATGCAGCAGCACAACACTGTTGATTAAAAAATGGCCTGATCTGAAGCCTGGTCTACACCTAAAACTTAAGTCGACCTCGCTGTGTTGCTTAGGGCTGTGAAAAATTTCAGACCCTCTGTGACACAGTTAGGTCATCCTGAAGACGCAGCTATATTGACAGAAGAATTGTTCTGTTGACCTGGCTAGCACCCTTCAGAGAGGTGGGTTTACTATGGTGATGGAAAACCCGCTTCCATCACTGCAGTGCCTACGCTGCAGCGGTATAGGAGCAGCTGTAGTGCTTGTAGTGTAGACCTTCTCTAAGTTTATTTCAAAAGGAACCTAAGCCACTCTTATCAACAGGTGCCATTTACTGTATATCAATCAAAGTGATCATGTTTATGTAAAAAAGGAATTTAAAACCAGCATGAGCATTACAACGCTAAAGCAAAACAGCTTTCCAGCAGCTGAAAAAGCTCTTGGTGAAAGTTGGGTAGAGACAGGAAAATGCAAACTTTGAATCCAGCTACTGCATAATCGCATGTTCAAACCATCTCACTGAAAAAAGATAGCATTAGTTGTTTGAGAAACAACGAATTTTATATTCCTATAAATATATGCTAACATGAGTATGAATTTCTGGGTGACCTCAGAGCTAGTTTCAGTGGAAGGCCTGTCAAAGTGTTATTTACCTATTCCTTTATTTTTATTTAAAATCTTTTTGATTTCCAAAGACATTGCAAGACAATGACAAAGGCCACTCAGTAGTAAACATCGTGACTGTCAATTCATTATATAAATAATTGATAATGTATATGACAAAATAAACCTATAAAAATGTGTTCCTCCTTATTCTCCCTCCCTAGTCACTATAGTTAAAATTAGAAATGGTGAGTATCAGAGAGGTTGTACAGGGAGATTTACAGACTGAAAAATGTCTTTGCAATGAATAACCATAATGAAAGAGGGAACCTTTGACAGTGAAAACAACACAGCAAGTCAAACTAGCAAGTCAAACTAGCTTTAAAACTGCTCATACTCAGAAGATCTAAATATCAATATCACTGCAGAATTCAGAAATCCTGATGAGATCATTTTGTATGGCAATTTATGCAGTTGCATAATAAAACTCTTTTATAATAGGATACATTATTTTGTAATGGGATATTTAGAACTGATCACTAGAAAATATATATTTATTGTCACAATCATTTCAGAAGTAGGTTTCAATACAAACACACTTTGGAGTAGTCCAGTTTCAAGTTATTCATCTCAAGAAGTGCTACATCAGTGCAACTGCGCCACTGTAGCGCATCTGGTGAAGGCGCTCTATGCCAAGGGGAGAGCACTTGCCTATTGGCGTAATTACTCCACCTCTGCAAGAGGTGGAAGCTATTATGTCGATAGGAGGGCGTATCCCACCAACATAGCAGTGGTATGGAGTCTCTGTAACATATGTTGCTCAGGGGTGTGAAAAAGCCCCTCCTCCTCCGAGCAACGCAAGTTCGATCAACTTGAGCAGTAGTGTAGACCTGCCGATGAACAATGCTGAGCCTACAGAAAATGTATATAAATTCTACCTTTCTCATGGCTAGTCATTAGGTGAATTCCATTCATCTGTACATTTTGTACATGGTGGGATAATTACGGGTAAGCTAAATCTTTCCTTAAAACAGAGGCTTTAAGGGTGAAATTTCAGCTTCATTTAAATTAATGGCAAAACTCCCACTGATTTCAGTGAGGGCAGGATTTCACTGCATATATCTTTGCACAGTTCATTATGTGCTTATTATATCTGTTGCTGGACTTAATTCCTTACTGAAGAAATTCAATTTAGAATTTAGGTACACTCCAGTCTTAAGCAAGGTTTTTAGAGTATACTATAAACTTTTCTTCCACATCTTTATACTATAAATGTGGTTGGAATACAGTTTTAAGAAGGATGAAAGATTAAACAAACAAAAAATAATGAAAAGTCAAAATATGCACACTGTGCAAAAACACGGTCACATACATTTTGCCTTGTATAAACTTCACCCACTCCATGTGGGTTTTAACATATTTCCATGACTTTAAATAGGAAAACATCTTAAAGCTCAACCCCTGGGAAACCCAAGCTTGATTAGTTTTCCCTTTTACTACAGCCTGCAGAGTGTAAAACACAGCACATCAGAATTGAATTTGTCATCTCCAGACCTCACAGGAATTTTAGGAACTAAATAGTTAGGAAGCCATCCTGGTACTTCTCTTTGCTTTAATCATAGCAGAAGTTTCAATTTAAACATTCAGGAAATCTCCCTGATTTAAAGCAATCAACTCATTGCTGACAGGGTCTGGCTGTACTGTGTTTAATTTTTTGGCATCATGCAAAACTTGATTGGTTACAGCCAGTGCATGAAAAAGGTCCTCCATGACCCTCTACCACCCCTGCAAAAAAATTCCAGATCTATGCTGTATCATAATGCAATCCTGATAATACTTCCTATATTTGCAAATCAGCAAGAGCTTAACACTAAACCTCAACTGAAAAATCTACATTGAGTCTAAAAATCTAGGGAAAGCCTTATTGACAAACAATTCTCACTGCTATGTCTTTCAGATGTGAAAGCTCAGTTAGACTTCAGATTTTTCCACCATCACTTTTCCCCTATTTTCTAGAGTTTTTTTGATTGTGTGTTTAGTTACAGATGCACAGCACATTTCCAAGATTCCAATGTACTGTAGGCGAAATGAAAAACACAACTTTTTTCATCCCATTAGAATGCAGCACTGGTATTTAGATAAAATAGGTTGTTCTTTTAGTGAAAGAAACTCTACAGAGCACTGGGATTGACTTGCAGAGTATATAGTTTAGGATGTCCACAGAATTCTTAATTACAAGACTAAAAAAAAGATAGTTTAGCCTCAGACGAAATATAAATCTGCTATTTTATGCATAGATTCTTGAGTTTCTGATACCCTGTCAGGCTTTACATTCTAATTGATGTCAGTTGTGAATCTGGGATATAAGAACATACAGTGTGTAAGAAAAAAGTCATATTCCAGCAGGCATGAGCTGCCTTGTCATAAGAGGCCATTTGCACTGGTGTCTTTAAAACTTATGCTACCTAAGGATGTGGTTAAAGAGTGCCCTGTACCTAGGATCCCCAAACAGATGACCACTCATCTGATAGCAACCCCTATGGTTGCTGCTGTAAAATATTAGACAGCTTGAATTACTTCAGTCTGAGCCACGCTCTGGATTGCACCAGCACAACTCAGGCTGTGGGTCCCCAGAGAATGTAAACTGGCCGCTATTGGGGTGAGCACAAGATGGTGTGGGGGAGACTGAAGGCGGTACAAAGTGGGCAGGGCCAGACAAATATACCCCAACATAGATATGTCCTGAGGAGTAACTATCAGCAAGTAAGATAGTGGTCTCTGCTTGGCAAATCCCCCGTGGGAAGGTTCAAGCAGTACAGCCACTATGCAGACACAGATGTTCCTATCAGTGCAGGATCAGGTGAAATTTGCGTATCATCTCTGCTCACATGGTGAATGGGCCAGCATAGACTAGTCGACCTCTAATAGACCGTCTATTGTCTCATTGCCCTGCAGCCATTCTTCCCTGCTCAGCTTCTCTCTTCCTCCCCCATCCATCTGCAGTCTGGCAATTGCACCTCACAAATTGCAGTCAGAGGGAACTTCTGCTGCAGGCTCTGCTCCACATTTTGCTAGCTACATTCACATGGCAGCATACTGGCTAGGCTTGACTGTGCCCCATAAGCCTTTGTGCTCTCTTGGCAGCTATGTGGAGGAGAGAAGTTCAAAAGCTGGGGCAGGAAGTGTTGGACTGTGATCCACCACCTTGTGGTAACAAATTATAAGAAAAGGAAGCACTTATCTTTACCACATAGCTCTATTTTTAGCAACTGTGGGGATTTTTCCCCCAGTTTATATCTAACCAACTTTATTAATTTTTAGATTAGTGAGTTGGAGGAGAACTTAGTCCCATGGAAATTGAGTAATAAGCACACACACACACTTGTATTCAAGTTATCTATGTAAAACCTCCCATTCCAATTTTGTTTGGTTTTTCTATTTTTTAATTCAGGGCCCAGAAGTAAGTCTTTGTTATTATTGTTGTATAAATAAAATATTTTATTTTGTGTCAGCTCTGTGGTTTTGTTTTTTTGTCTGTTCATTTTGATCCAAGTGTTTATGAGTGGGTTCTTTGAGACTGTCTAGACAGTGAGTAAGATCTCCAGGAAGCTGGGGAAACATTCAGGAGAATGTTCCAGGGGCTGGAAATAGGTTGGTTATCAGGAGGAAATTAATTCATATTTCAGTGGCCACCACTAAGTGGCAGTGGCTATTTTAAGTGTTGTGACAAAGTTCCGAGTCTGTATTGGTGGGTCCTGCACTTCCTGGCAGATTTAGGGGCCTCAGAAACTCATCTAGGCCCAGAGTGACCTCCCTTTCTCAGTAACTAATTAAGGGAGGCAGAAAAGGGGGGAGCCCGGGCCCTCCCTCTACTCCGGACTCCAGCCCAGGGACCCTAATAGTATCAGCTAAGATGGCTGACCTTTTATCCACAAAACAATTCCCTGGGCTGCTTCCCCACAGCAGTCCCCGCTTCTTCAAACTCCACTTCACCCTTACCTCAGGGCCTCCTTCCTTCTGTCTGATATGTTGTCCACCACTCAGTCTCACCAACAGCATAACTTTCTTCCAGAGCTCCTGACACCCACAGCCCACCTGACTAACTGGGAGGTTTTTCTCTGGTTTCAGCCAGTCCCTGATTGGCTTCAGGTGTCCCAATCAGGCTAGCTGTTTCTACTCCTTTCTGGAAGGTTCTTAATTGGCACCAGGTGTCTTGATTGGCCTGGAGTAGCCTTTGTTTGGCTATCCAGGGAACAGGGACCTGCACATCCTGAGACTAATATACCTGCCTTCCAGCACTCTCCTATACCCTTCTGGTCTGACTCCGTCACAGTGTGTATTACTGATATATACTTACACACACTACAAGAAGGATGTGAAAAAATTGGAAAGAGTCCAGAGGAGGGCACAAAAATGGTTAGGGGGCTGGAGCACATGACTTATGAGGAGATGCTGAGGGAACTGGGATTGTTTAGTCTGCAGAAGAGAAGAATGAGGGGGGATTTGATAGCTACTTTCAACTACCTGAAAGGGGGTTCCAAAGAGGATGGATCTAGACTGTTCTCAGTGGTACCAGATGACAAAACCAGGAGTAATGGTCTCAAGTTGCAGTGGAGGAGGTTTAGGTTGGATATTAGGAAAAACTTTTTCACTAGGAGGGTGGTGAAGCAGTGGAATGGGTTACCTACGGTGGTGGTGGAATCTCCTTCCTTAGAGGTTTTTAAGGTCAGGCTTGACAAAGCCCTGACTGGGATGACTTAGTTGGGGATTGGTCCCGTTTTGAGAAGGGGTTTGGACTAGATGACCTCCTGAGGTCCCTTCCAACTCTGATATTCTATGATTCTATGATGCATAGCCCATACCTGTGGGTTTTCTGCAGCCATTAAAGATATAGATAGTCTTCGTTTTAGGATTTGTCTACACAGGAATTTACTACGCACTAATTTGAGTTTGCGCTTGGTAAAAGACCCTCATACACATCATGCAAAAGCACAGTAACTTCACAGTTACATCATAGTAGTCTATACTGTTCTCTGAAATAGCAAGTTTGCTGCCTATTGAATTAGTGCAGACTAATGTTTGTGTGCAGACATTACTTGGTCAAACTATCTTGGCATGCCTCAAACTGCTATCCCATACTGCTATGCATGTCGCCATTGCTGACCTATTTATCTGTGTGCTCTCCAGGGTCAAGTTGACTAGATATCACTTTCCCATTTAAATCTGGTACAACTCCAGGATTGGGCTCTTTGCTCCTGGATTTGAATATCTCTGCACTGCAGCGATATTATTAGAGCAGCATTACACCATGCTTTATGCATCTAATAGGCGATACCATTTTGGCACACTGATAACACTGGAGTAGATACAATATACCACACATACAGGATAAGTAATTTTGATTCAGCAGTTATCTCGTTAGGTTTCTCACAAACTGATGACATTACTAGAGCACAGACTCAACACTGTTATGAACACATAAGTATTATTAAGCAATGTCAAATTTAAAGTCAAATAAGAAAGTCAAAGTAAAATAGACTTACAAAAATTAGTATTTCAAACTACAATAAATGTATACAATGCTAATTCTTCTCTTCCTTGTGAAATTCCATTTTTCAGAAATACAGTTGTTGGAGTCATCTGCTGTCCAGCAGACGAAGTGTGGCTCAGCACAAATAGGATGAAATAGCTGAATAAATGTTAACTTGTATCAACTATGCTTTGGTCACTTTGGGCCAGAGTGTGTGAACCATTTACACTGATCAGCAGTGCCTCAACTGCCTCCATTGACTTCACTGCAGTTACTTCCACAATTGCTCACCACGAAAGGCAGCTGAAAAATGGTATGTATGTTTCCTGAAAAATTTGGAAGTTTTCCAATTTTTGGATAAAAAATCCCATCAAACAACAACAGAACACCTGGAAGACTGAACCATCCCCCGCAAAATATGGGCCTTAGATTTTGTTTCCCCCACTCTTTTTTCCTCCCATCTCCTTTCTTCTTCCTGCTTTCTTCCTTCGATTTGCCTCTGAAAAATGCAGAAGAAAGGGAGAAAGAGGGGAGGAATCCCAAAACTGAAATGTGTGCAAATGGTGAATTTTGTGAAAAAAGTCAGAAAATTTTAATACATAAAAATTCTTTGCAAGTTTTATTTTTTGTGAGGGGGACACTTAAATTATTAAAGTTTTTAATGAAAAATTTCAACCAGTTCTACTCTCCAGTGTAAGAGAGCTCAAACTTCGGCCCTTTATAAACAGACATTTCACCTGTGTACTTGTACTCAAGGAGTCTCTGGCCATTCATTTCTTCATTATTAAGAACTTTGCTTAGGTTCCACTGATGACTTTCATTTCACATTGGTGTTTCAATACACCACCATTTCCTATGTAAAATAAAGCACGCTTTGTATCTGACACTTTGAAGTTACCAGAAACTCACCTTTCATTTAAGCTGGCATTTGTCATTTCAAGGTCTCTGTTTAAATGTCATCCTACCGTTCTGTAGAACGATAGTGACAACTTTAATAAACAGATTGAAAGTATTTGCTTTTTGATTGAAAAGACCAAAGTTATTTCTTGAAAACTTCCACTGATTAATGTATGTTTTACTGTATTAACACTGCAATTATTTTACACCATATGGCATCGTTCTAAATTCATTCACAAATTTATTTCAGTTTGGCAGCTTGGAGACTTTTTGTTTTGTAGTCTAAAAATTCAGACTCTGAAGTATAGAAACCATGTCTGTTTATTGTCTCACCGTTTCATGCTTTTAATCACAATTGCTATTCACATTAATGCTTATAAAATCCAAAATTTTATAGTTATCACTAAAATAGCCCTGAGCAAGAGGTGGTGCAGAGCATGGGCAGAGACGGCTCCTAAACTGACCAGTGTGTAAGGGACACATGCCTGCTGCTGCTGCAGTGTGCCTGGTCTCTGGAGTGGGCCATTATGGAATAGGGGTAAGATCATAGACCTGACTCCTTCACTTCACCCAGAAGGAGGAGGGAGTGAAGGCAGACTTCTGATGTACAGACCCCTGCATACTCGCAAGGTCAGAGACTGTGAATGTCCCTGCCTCTTATGCAGGACTTGCAGAACCAGAGAATCTCTCTTGTCCATTCCCTCCCTCTCATGCACCTGCATGAAGGCCAGGGGCAGTCTCGCTCTTGGTAAATGATAATTCGGTACAGGCTCTTAATATTAGCTAAACATTGCACTTCACAATAAAACCTTCCTGAAGTGACCAAATTTGAGAGATGACAACAGAATTGAGTTTGTTCATACAAAATATTAAAGAGGAGTGGTGTGTCTTCTTGAAGCAAAGACATATTTGTCCCTATCATCAGGTGGTGAGAGTCTGCAAGATCTATTGAAATTAATGATGTGCAACACCACAGCTGAAACAATTCATATACTGAAACATGCCATAGCAACTCATATCCCAATAATGCAATTGCATTATTGGGATATATCTGTATTTTTTCTTGTAACAATCATAAACAAGGTATGAGAAATGAGGACAAACATTAGATGAATATATTTTATTTCCTGAGCATACATATGTTGTCTGAACTGCTTAGTGTCTGCAGTTTCAAACTAATGGTTAGTTATTTCTCATACAGGGCCTAATCCAAAGCGCACTGAAGTCAATGGGAGTCTTTCCACTGACTTCTGTGAGTTGCGATCAGACAGAATGATGTTGCGATAATTAGAATGACCATTCTGAGGTAAATCCTGTAAAATGTAGGTACGGAGCCCACCCAGATTAGACAGACATGAGGCCAGTAGTAGAAAAAAAGCATAACTATAGACTCACATATGACTGTAGATATAGGTTAGATATTGAATGATTTTATTGGAAGGTCATATATAGAAACCCTATTCTACACTTATATCCGAGACCATAAAAAAAAATATTAGCATTATATGGCATAAATTCTACTGCCTTTGTGGGACAAAGACCTAAATTTGACAAGTTTCTGCTTATAAAGGATAGAATCAAAACCATGATCAGTTAGGGTTACACTTTCAAAGGAGCCTATGTCGAGCCTCGATGGTGTGCACACACATTTCATAACTTATTTTTTCTCATGTCCCTAATTTTCATTTTGTGTCCTACACCATTTTTCATATTTAGGCCTTGTCAGATTGAGACGTGCATTTTGGAAGATGGTTATAGACAGAATATATACAGTTTAGGAATTAAGCCTCTATGGAATGTAGATTTATGGTATGGTAATTCTATAAGGATATATATCCTTGTTAAATGACCTGAGCTTTAGAGGAAAAAAATGACTACTCTCAGCCTTAGTAATAGCTAAAATAACCTCATACTATATAATCTCTCAACACCTAGCATTATAGGCTCAAATTTCCATGCTTTCAATTATACAAGTATAAATTTGGATTAATTCCCCTGAAAAAAGAATTTGGCACACAGATTGGATCATGACAATTAGTAACCTATTAAAGCTATCTTTCAAAATAGATGACAATTTTGAGATATTCAATGCAGGAACTTTAGAGAGAAATATGTGCAGAGATGGAGCTCTTGATCAAGACTCTGTCTTTGGGACAACACTGCCCCATTAGCAACATTGGAGACATCAGTTTCCAGGATGAATGGCCGACTTAGGTCTGTGTGCACAAGGATTGTCTCAGTATTGAACATCTTCAGGTGTTCAAAAGCATATAGGGCTTCCAAAATCCAGAATAATTTGGCGAGTTTGCAAAGCAAGGTGATTATTAGAGCCAGAATTTGAGAGTAACCCCATATAATGGCGCCTGTAAAAGTTTGAAAACCTGATGAAGTGTTAGGTACCTAAATGCTTCTGGGCATTGCCCAGTCGATTCTGGGTTCTACCTTATGGAGTTGCATACAGATTCTTTTGAGAAATAGTATATATCCGAGAAACTCTATAGTTGGTTGCTCCAAGACGCATTTTTCCAGCTTTGCATAGAGTCCATGTTAGCGGCGCCTTCCCAACATATTGTGCGCATGCTGCTCTTGCGTGACCAAGGCTGCTTCCCAATAACCCAGAGGGCCTGGGTTCAGGACTGGGAATTGAGACCAGGTTCTGTCATCTAGCCCTTTACAATGCATAAAAAAAGCCAGAGCAGTGTAAAGGGACCAAAACAATGAGCATGGTTTTGACTGGGGAAAGATTATCCTGGAACAAACACTACAGAAGATAGCCAAAAGACTGTTTTCTCAGGACCCCTTCACAAATCCTGGTTAGGAGCCCAGCTGCGGCATTCTGTACTGTAGCCCAAAGGGCAATCTGGGGAAGTTACTATAATTTAGGCCCTCAGGACTGTCTAAGTTACCCCAAGGGCCTTGGAGCAGCCCAGAAGCAAAAGAGCACAAAGGAGGCTTAAACCATCTTGGCCTAACCCCATAAGGGTTGTAAGTTTGTTCTGCACCTCTCACCTTAGCTTTTGAAAGGTATGCACCAGAAACTAAGGCACTCAAAAGCCAAGGACACTTTTGAAATATGAGTCATAATGTCTCTAGCACAGCCCGTACCAAAAGAGGTATACATATAAATAATACCCTGTGCAAGACTATCTTTATTAAGTTCAAAATCACACTGGAAAAGAAGAATATAAATCTGCCTTAAACTACAGAACAATATGAAATAAGGGAATATATATAACCTAACACATAAATTACAACCACAGTATATATATAAAGTCAGCAGTACAGGCTGATTTACAAGGGTCCAGTCAATAATCCCCATGACTCAGACTCTAGTGGGTTCAACAACTGGCACTTATAATAAAGCCAGCTTTTCCATCGTGACCTATTTGGAAAGCATATTATTATTAGTTTGCTAAGCATTGACAGTGGGTGTAAATCAGTCTAGTCACTGTAGACACTGACAAAAGTCATTCTAGATCTGGTCTCTACATCACCAGAGCACCAGCATCCCCACCCACATTGCTTATTGTTGACTACCTTAAATACAGGCCCTTACATCTGAGCAATTCACTAATCCACAGGCTGACAACTTTGTGCTGAACTAATGTTGAAATCCTTCCCTGGATAGGTACTTCCTTTACCTGTCTATCAGTATTAACTATCAATTGGTCTGTATATTATTAACTTGTTTGCAGCGTGACTGTAGTCATGTTGGTCCCAAGATATTAGAAAGACAAGGTTTTCTGTTGCATTCTTCTGTGTGACAACTATGTGGGTGAAACCAGACAATCCTACACTCTTGAATGAACTCACCCAGAAAAAGTGATAAAAGACAAAAACACCATAACACCCGTAGGCTAGCGCTTTTCACAAAACAATCGCTCCATATCTGATTTCTTGGTTTATTCTATATGGGACAAAATTGCTATCATGTTTAAAACACATTTGACACAGAGTCATTTGTTATTGGCCTGGGAAGTTACAAAAAATCTTTAGCCAACTTCAAGGTAACAAAACAAATAACCCTACCATTTTATTACAATGAAACCCTACATTATATTCAAGAAAAGCCCCAGAGATCATTAGTGCCAACAGCCATCTCAGGTAATGATGCAATTTATTCTTAGGTGGCTTCCTTTCAGCAGGCTTATCAACCACCTGGTGAACATCAGCAAGCACTGAAATGATCCCTTTAACCACATCCAGCATTTGATACCTTAAGTCACCAAAGACAGTCTCCTCTGCTTGCCAGTCTTTTAAAAGTTTTTGCATAGGTTACCATTGACAGGTTCAGTGCAAGTGCCCTCTACCATGGCTTATTTTTATATGCAGAGTTTGCAGAGAGGAATAGCAATGGAATTAGAAAAGATATGAATAGGTGTACATTTGAGAATTCAGGCTAATATACACTTAGCTACCATGGGCCTGATTCTCATTTACGTGAAAGTCCCTTTAAATTGCCCTGGTATTGTAAAAAAAGACTTAAAGTGGGTAGTAGTTGCATTTACCACTTTGTTTAAGGCCTCTTTACAGTGCCAGAGCTGTGTAAAACTCCCTTGGGGTAAATAGGAGGTAGGCCCTGTATCTACTACTGCCTAAAACTGACAACACCTAAACTGAACATTGACTTCCACCAAACCAATTTCAGCCCCTCTATTTATTGTACACCCATCACACGCCAAGGGCTCAGTGTGTCACTAACTAGGGGATGGTCGGGTTCATATTAAGCAGAAGATTCAAGAGCAGAGCTTGAGTTGATACTACCTGACATAATGTTAAGGTAGGCACGGATATTGCCTTAGACATTTGCCACCTATAGTAGGAAGAACGCAGCGGCTAGTAGCTCCTCTCTATACTCTCCCAGAGAAGCCTTTCAAACCCTGAAGAGCACCCAGAGAAAGGATTCTGCATGTTTGACGGAAGGCTAGGAGCAAGCAGTGGAGCTGCTATGGCCTCCATTCATGCATCCCAAACGGGATCTGTATGCGCATTCCCCTTTTTTGGTCATTGGACCAGAGAAGACTATTTGGCCCTATGCTGGTAACTTCCACTGAGGAGAGGTGGGAAAAAGTGGAAAAGAAAAAATTAAAATTGTTAGACAGTATAACTTTATTTTTTCCCTAGAGACTCTGTACTTACTCTTCTATTGTAGTTATGCATTATGCCAAAGGCAAACATATCTACTAAGCACAGCTTATAGCATGCTATAAATGAGTACTTGCAGAGAAGGCCCATTTAATTAACAAGGACTGAGAGACACAGCTCTAATTCAGAACAGTTATGAATTTAGTTAGCAAATGCGAAAATGGTTACAATTCTATGTTTTCATTTTTCAGTTCTGGAAAATGTCCAAAGCCAAAAATTAAAGCCATTTTCTCATTCAAATATACACTCATCTCAGCTTCCAACTGCACAGCAAAAGAGCCCATGATTTCCCCTTCAAAAAAACAAAGTCCCTTTAGATAAAGGGAACACCTCTCTTTGCCTTTCCTCAACATCAGAACAACTCTCTTTGCCTTTCCAGTTAATGATTTTGCTTTTCCCCCTCAGCATAATGGAATCACTCAACTAGAGTTTTGCAAAACTCAGCTGGGGATTTACTGGACTTTAGTTTTAATCTGCATGATTTTGCCTCCCTTAAATTTTGCTTTGAGTTTAGTTTACAAAAATGCACAGCAGAGCGCCATCAAAACAACTGGCTTTTCTGTGATTTCTACCTGAAACTTATTAGTATACCTACACTCCCCATTAGGGGGTTTTGATACAAATTCAGACTAAGTTTGTCAAACTTGCCAAACCTCTTATCAAATCCAGGCTGACTTTTAATTCAAGTACAATAATCACATAAGGCTCAATCCAATGCTCAATGGAGTCTTTCCATTGAGTTCAATGGGCATACAAAAACGTCACTAGTTTTCACTGTAAGCATGGAATTATAGAAATGTAGAACTTGAAGGGACCTCAACATGTCACTAATAAAACCCTAAGCACAATGTATTCAGAAGTTTTTTCTGCTTGACCTAATGAAAGTCATGCATTTTTTCATATAATGCCTTTTATATCTTTCTACCTTTCTTTCTTTGAGGAAAAAATGCATTTGTCTTACAAAGACTGCTGCTTATCATGCTCTGAAGTTAAAGGTTGAATTTTAACAGCTTACTATGCAGAATGAAATGTAAAATGTGTATTTTTCACCACACAGATAAGTTTTTGTATGCTGTGAGGTTGATAGATTTTTGTTTTAAACACCAGTTCACGAAGTGGCTGAGAAACAGTATGTTGGGATCAGAATTTATTTCTTGAAGTCAACTAACTGCTTTCTCTCTCTCTGTCTTGCTTGTACTTTACACATAGATTTAGCAAGACAAATACAGTTTTTTTAAAAAGGATGTAGTTTCTTGATGACTATATTTTCACTAATAAGAACAAATTAATTGAAGATTAGTAAACAAGCGTTGCTTCTCTGTATTATTCTTTCCCATCTTTGTTTTTATTATGTTACAAATTTTGCCATTTTCCTCCCACAACTTTCTTCAAATGGCAGGAGACCAGACATGCCAAATCTGAGGGGAAAAAACGCAGAGATTGGGCTTGTATTCGCTTAATTTGCTTGTGAGTTGCTTGTTGGCTCATTTTTGGCCTGTAGCTTGTTTGGCTTGTTGCCTGTTGTAGCTTGTTGCTTCCTTTTTTAAAAAAATCGGCTCCAGCAAGCAGGGGCAAAGTCAGGGGTGTACAGCGGGCCCACCACAATCCCAAACTGCACGCTGTGGGGATCTAGTCACATAGAGTGTTGGAGTTTTTATAGACTAACTTGTTTTGGCCTTGTTTTGAAATGGGATTAGCTTGATTTTTGGTTTATTATGAAAGTCAGGGTGCTTATTATTGCGTGAAAGTTGGCAAGCGTGCAGGAGACACAAAGAAAAATGACCCAGCATAAAAAAATCCTTGAATTACTAGTGAAAAATGCATCGTTTTCATCTTTCTACTACTTTTCCTTCCTAACGATGATGACCTGACTCCTATTCTGTAGTTCAAAACCACGTGTGTCTACCAATCAGCCGCAGGCTTTGAGCCAAGCACCATTTATATCTTCAGTGCTCTACAGCTCTAATGTGATAGTGATCTCTAAAATCCCTTTGGGGTTACAATATTTACACCTCTGCCTTCTGAACACTTAACTGTCATTTCAATATATATAGAATTTGGTGAATTATTTTAGAATGTGACCCTCTTTATTACACTGAGAGTGCAAGCATATCAATTCCACTTTGAAATAAGTTCCTTAGTAGAGAGGAGGCATCAAAAGTTTCACAATACAATGCATTAAATGCTCAGAAACTGCCTGTAAAGTACTGATGACTTGTTCCTTTCTCTTTTATTTACCTTGTCACATTTGCTTTATGCCTTTTAGCTTTCTAGGCCAATCTAACAGAGTTAGGCAGTACCAGAAGAAAGGCTATTCGGTAATCTGTTGGCACCCTAGTATAATGTTTAACATCTTCAGTGATCTCACACCCTGGAATTTAAAGGGATGATTATGTCCAGTGGGATGACAGAGAGAAACTCAATTTCTGAGCAGGGAAGAGCAGAATGGTGACAGCGGAAGAAATGGATAAATAGTTGCGGATGAAAAGGACAAGGCACTTGCACACACTCCACAAATTCTGGTTCAGTCAAAATATGATATGATACTCTCTGAAGACACTGATAGCTTTCCAGGGCATTTACTAGTGCCACAATATGCAAATTTAAACACCACCTGAGCACAGTCTTGATTTTTTTTTATTTAGAGCAAAATAAGCTACAATATTTGTACATGCTGTTACTGTCATATGAGTGGACATAAGAACAGTCAGTCTTAATTTAAGACTTCCAAAGAGAATTTTACCTGCCAAAAATGAGGAAAAACATACTGAAAACAGAGTAATTGGAGAAGGGAATGATTAGGAAGCAAAGGATCAGTGGGAGGAATTTCTCAAGGGAATGCTTTGCCATTCTGGAACCATTCAACAGCTGTAAAATCACTTTGATTCAGTCATTGGTCATTTCAGGCTTCACTGTTCTGAGAGAGGGAGAAACATGTAATATGTCTGAAAATAAAGAGGATGGCATAATCTGAAATTAAGACCTATATCCAAGTATCAAGTTATCTAATCTTGGAATGAGACGGCCCACTCACCTTTCACTTTATACCAGCATAATCCACTGATGTCAAGCTACTCCTCAGTTATTCTCATACGAGATGGGATCAGAGTCTGCTGAACATCTTACAAGAATTGAATTGTGGCACAGACTGATATTCTGCTGTTTTGAGTACATCAGACAATTCAGAGTTGAGATTTTTTTTTTCTCTGAAAGTGTTGTTCCCTATCTTTATTAAACTGTGAATACAAGAGTCATGCATGACCTGCAAAGGCCATAAGGTCAGTTGGGTTACATCACCATTGGTATGTGGGCCAGCTGCCAAAAATTCAACAACAATACACTCTGGGCAATTATGCAGCCAGAGAACGAACATATCCAAAACAGACTGGCATAATTTCTCAGAGGTGTGCACTGTTATTAATATCAGGAAGTCAAGCTGCTAAATTTCTCCATTAAATTTTAAAGTGTTCCTTGCAACAAAGAGACACATGCAACCTTACTAACTCATTCCTTTTATTACAAAAATAAAACAATGTGATCAGTTATTGACAGTTTAAGGTACTCTTAACCTTGTAAATGAAGTAACCCTTTTCAACAATAATTAATCCTGGTCTTGTTATATTAGGAATGAGACTGTCTTGGAAGTCAGCAATAGTTATTATGGTACTGTGCTTAGCACCATGAGCACTTGCTACCACGGGGGGAGAAGTTTAATAATTTCCACCATTAAAACTGAATTGAACAAAGATGCCAGAGAACCGACAGCTACAAACAATTGTTCTTTGCCAGGGCAGATAGACACCATGGACTGTGTTTTTACATGCCTCTTCTATCTTAAATTTATCTGACTCCTTTCATGTTCTTCCACAAATGGGGACTGCACATTTCTATCCTAGAAAGGCAATATAAATTTTTACAAATAGTTTTACAAAAACATCCCTTGTTAAAGATTGTAAGTCTGCTGCCTACCACGTCTGCTGCATTAACAGCTCAGTCCGGCAAGGGACTGAGCTCTCTGGCCCTGACCCAGCAATCAATTGGATTACGCATGTGCTTAAATGATGGATTAGGAACAAAGTGCTCATTGCCTTTCTAGACGGAGTCCTAAATTAGGTTCTCCAGAAGCAGAGAACTTCAGTGGTGTTTTGCTCTGAGAACTTCAGTCCCATGCTAAGGATGAAAAGAAAGGGCCTATGTAGGAAAGGGCCTAGGGAACAGTAGCAACAAACTTGAGGCAGTGGTATATGGCTGCTGAGTTTAGAGTCTCTCGGTTGGGACCTTGAGTAGCAGTTCCCCCACAATCCAATGCTGGAGTGGTCCAAGCCCTAGAAAGGGGGTATGGCTATTTTAAAAGACCAAGAAATAGGGGCTAGATTTAAAGGGCCAAGAGATAGGGATGAAGGCACTAATAAGCACACACCAATAGTCCATTTTCAACCTTTGTTACTCCAGAAGGGTTCATTCATCCATGTTTGACTGGGTGACTTGGTTGGAGGGCTGAATCACTGAAGACCTACCAAGTAAAGTCTACAACCTTCAGGAGGTACCCGGGGCAGGAAGAAGTGCATTTCCACACACCGCTGCTATGAGGCAGTTAAGAGGTGAGTGCCCCTCTCTCAGAGGGGAAGAGGTACTTGCCTAGGACTTTCCTTTCCTTTTGGTGTTTGCTTTTGAACACATAGTACCACTGAAAAATCTTGCCAGCAAAATTCACAATGACATTGAAAGGATATTGCATACTGAAGATGGCCAAACAATTTAAAAAAAAAAACTATTCAGAAATATTTTTGTGGCTATAAATACAAAATTCTATTCACAGTGATTTCTGGGGTCATTATTTGTCATCTGTGAGAATTCAGATAGCCACTGGGAGTTTGCTAATTTGGAAAGCTTCAAGAGTTTTAGCAGAAGTAACTATCCATTATTGTCCTATTCTAAAAGATTGTGTCTTCCAATCAGGGAGCTGAAATAATACTATGTGACTCAGATGACCAACAACACACAACAAGTAAAGAGTCAAATCAAACAATTTGTAAAAATCACATAGGACAGACTCTGTTCATATAAACTATATGGTGAATACTTGTGAATAAGAAACATATCTATAGAAATCAGGCTTAGCTCAATCATAAAAAGGGCTACATTCACCACAAATATTATTCACAATGAATAATTCAACCAGTTGTGTTATGAACATACCGTGTATGAAAACATAGATGCAATGTTTACATATAGTGAAGAAAAAAATAGCAAAAATTAACTAGTGCTTAAACTAAGCCAGTTCTTCCTTTCTCACATGTAATGACTTTTATTTCAGGAGTGGGAGAGCAGAAAATGAATATCTGTAACTCACATTTCAAATGCACTTTTCTTCACCAAATGATATAATATGATTAATCCATTTTAACGACAAACTCTAGTCGTTGCCAGGTATGTTTCTATAAAAGTAAGTAATTATTTTTAGAGCTTTATAAGAAAAACATTAGAATAGAATCTCAGAAAACATTATGGTTACTATGTCCAAATCAAAATAGAATCATGGGAGTTAGACGTAGAAAATCTGGCTACATCATCCCTTCTTCTATAGAGGCAGGATTATTTCCTACAGCACGTTTTCTAGTGTTTTGTATATTTTTATAAATCCCAAGAAATGGCTGGTTCACTGAATCACTTTGGAGATAATTCTACAGCCTAATATATTTCATATTTCCTCCTGATAAACTAATTTCCTTTTCTTGATTTTATCCCATTACTCCTGATTATACCCCCTTGTACTGTCAGAACACTTCCTCTCTTCCCCTTATTGTTAACATCTTTCTGATATTTGTAGAGTGTCATCATATCCCCTCATTAATCATCTCTTAGTCAAGCTATGCACATTTAGCTCTTGTAAAAGAGTGTCTGAACAGTGTTACCCCTGGAATGCTCAGCTTCTGTTGGCCTAGGGAAAAAAACATCCAGTAGTAACTCCCAGACTTGGCTTCCAAAATATTTGCCTTGTCCTGTCTGCCAATAACAAAAGTTACTTGTCACAAATATGATCATAACTGTTATGATGATTAAATGTACAGCCAAAACTAATATTTTATTTAATGATATTCATAGTCAGCTCAGTCCCATAAGGTGCTGAGCACTCTAGCTCTGTTTTATTTTAGATGCTGATACTCTCCATACTATCTGAGTGCCTTGTGATCTTTAATACATTTATTCTCTTCACACCCCTGTGAGATAGGGAAGTGCTGTTATCAGTGTGGGAGAGAACTACTATGGATTTGCCAAGATCATCCAGACAGTAGCATAGCTGGGGGGGATCAGCGGGACCGGCCACTCCCCCTGAGCCCAGATTCCCAAAAGTGGCGTCTTTTCTACTCACTGGGTGGCTGGAACAGGGAGGACTCATGGAGCTGCCGCCGAAATGCCGCGGGCAGATAAAGCATCAAAGCGGATCCATCCTCCAAAATGCCGCCAAAAGTGCTCCACCTCTTTCGACGGCATATTGGCAGCTGTACCCGCTTCATCGCTTTGTCCGGCGGCGGCGTTTCAGTGACAGCTCCACCAGGTAAAATTATTTTTCTGTGTTTGGAAAGTGATGCCTTTTTTGGGGTGGTCGCTCCCCCTGTTGATCAGGCCTGGTTACGCCCCCACGTCCAGAAAGTCTATGGTAAAGCAGGGATTAGAACCACAGCTTCCCAGAGCCAAAGGGAGAACCCTAACCACTACACCACTTTTCTTCCCAGGACTGAACTTGGAACTGAACTGAACAGAACACCAGAACTGAAAGCATGAATCCCTCCAGTTTCAGCTGCAGAACACATAGTGCTACCCAGAAAAGCACTTAAATTCTTGTTTATCTTTGAACACCTAGGTAATCCCAGTGAAGTCTCTGTGGATCGAGCCCACTGTTAGTAAATCTACAATATGATAATCAAGTTTTCAAGCAGAGATTCTTCATTCATCTATTCTGCCTTTTTATGGTACTAGAAGACTGAAAAAAAAAAAAACAGAGAGAACAATAGAACTGGCCATGGGAAACTTAATGGGAATAATCTGAAATTAAGTTAGTATATAATTAGTGTGCAATCCAGAATTTAATATAGTTGTGCCTGCAATTGATTTTCTGTCATTTCTTCCTAGAAATTGTTCTTTCTAAATATTGTCCTAATTGGAGGTGATGGCGAGGAGAAGAGAGAGTAGAGAAAAAAATGTTGGCAAGGCTATATCGACAGGGTTGTTCAACATACTTACAGGTCATGGATCAGCAACCTTTGGCATGCAGCCCATCAGGGAAATCCACTCATGGGCCGGTACGGTTTGTTTACCTGCAGCATCCACAGGTTCAGCAGATTGTAGCTCCCATTGGCCACAGTTCACCATTTCAGGCCAATGGGGGCTATGGGAAGTGACGCAGGCTGAGGGATGTGCTGACCAGTGTGGGAGCTGTGATCAGCTGAACCTGCGGACGCTGCACATAAACAAACCTTCCTGGCCTGCCAGTGGATTTCCCTGGCAGGCCGTGTGCCAAAGACTGCCGATCCCTGTTATAGGTATTTATTTTACATCATATTCCAGTTAAGATACTGTGCATTGTGGGAGAGTTACTAAACAATATAACAGCACCTCTGTAAAAACAGGGATCTTTTCACTGAAGAATTTGCCTGGACTCTTGTACCATACAAAACACCTTCTTCTCACCTTAGTTAAACAGTGCTTTCAACCCAGTGTAGGGCCATCTGGGGTATCTATTAAAGCAGTGGTTCTCAACCATAAGTACATGTAACCCTGTGGGTACACAGAGGCCTTCTGCGGGTATATCAACTCATCTAGAGAGTTGCCTAGTTTTACAACAGGTTACATAAAAAGCACTAGCAAAGCCAGTACAAACTAAAATTTCATACAGACAATGACTTGTGCTTCATACAGACAATGCTCTCTATAGCACACTGAAATGTAAGTAAAATATTTATATTCCAGCTAATTTGTTTTATATTTATATGGTAAATATAGGAAAGTCAGCAATTTTTCGGTAATCGTGTGCTGTGACACTTTTGTATTTTCATGTCTGATTTTGTAAAGAAGCAGTTTTTAAGTGAGGTGAAACTTGGGGGCAGGAGCAGCTCTAAGGTTTTTGCCGCCCCAAGCGCAGAAGTTCCACGGCTTGCCTGCGGGTGGTCCCATGAACTGTGGATTTGGCGGTGTTTCTGCAGGATGCCCATGGCCCCGCTGGCCTCATTGTCCCTGCTGCCGAAATGCCACCAAATCTGCGGCAGCCACAGACCTCCCGCAGGCATGCCACTGAAGACTGCCTGACTGCCACCCTGAAGGTGAACATCAGGCCGCCCTCTGCGGCTTGCCGCCTCAGGCACGCCCTTGGAGCGCTGGTGCCTGGAGCCGGCCCTGCTTAGGGGTATACAAGACAAATCAAACTCCTGAGGGGGGTCTGGAAAGGTTGAGAGCCACTGCTCAGATTCTGCTTTCTCTTGCCTGATAAGACACTCATTTTGCAGTGAGTATGCAGGCTAAATCACAAAGTGCTGGTAGTCCTACAAGCCCTTCCCACATTTTCCTAGGGCCCAGAAGGATAGACAAGTTCTCCCACATTTCATTGGGAAAGAATCAGAGCAGCTCATCTTACTGCAGCACAAAAAAACCCCATGAAATAGGCCCCTAGAAGTCTTAGCAACACACATGGGGGAGTGACGCACCAAGGAGGACAGAGGCGCTCAGGCAGATCTTTGCAATGTGGCTGCTTACATCCAGGCCAGGTTAAACTAGGAGCTGATCTCCCAGACTAGCTCTGCAATGAAGACATACACAGAAAGTGTGACAGTCCCATTGGGTAAGAAAAATTCACCACTGTTTAAACCCAATACATTCTTGTAAATTCAAGCAGGATACTTCTGAAAGTACATTAACCTAATATTAATAGCATCTGTCTTGCAGATTAACTATCACATTGTGTTTTTATTTAAACATCATCACTAAGCAATCACTCACTAAATTATTCAAAGGAATCAACAAAAATTGTTTTAAGGTCACAAGAAGGATGTTGGTGGACCAATATTACTAAGCACTATAAAACCTGGAAGATTTCATTTTGAGGAACTGTAATAACTGTTCTTTGGCATGTGTAATTCAATATTTTACATTTATGAAGATGGACATTTCTGAAGTGTTTTAATGAGCAGCAATATAGTTTCACAGTTGAAATGTAGAGCCTTATACTATTTTTAATATCATATAGAAACACAGCACCATATGCTTCTGTAGCTTGCCTGCCAAGAACATAGCAAGTTATTTTGAAACCTGCCTCAAAATTCTACACACAAGCCAAAACCATGTCTGTGGTACTGTTCCATTGATAGCTTACCAATTTACAACATAAAAATTGTCCCATAGAGAAGAGACATGTAAGATCTGCTCACTCTACTAAAATGATGTGGTTTGAAGAAGTAAGGAGTCAGGACAAAACTGAATTGCTACATATGCTACACTAGAATAATGTAAGGGCCTAATCCTGCAAACAGCATGGTGTTTGCTTACTACTGTGACTTCAGTGGGACAGTTGTCAAATGATCCTCACTCTGTGATACATGCAAAACTTGGATTCCCCTTCTCAAGGTTCTTCAAATCTTTTGGCCGTTTGGAGTCACCATTCCATTATGAAGAGCTCCAATGATCCAGTCAGCAGGCACGTGACTGAGACCTGGAGATGGTGGATGAAAGCAAAATTAAGGTGAGGGACAGGAAAAGAAAAGGAAGAACTGTAGAAGAATAGATGAAAGGTGAACATGAAAAGAATTAGAGAGACCCATCAGCATTAAATGTGTGTGTATGTGTGTGTGTTTGAATTGCTTTCAATATTTTAGGCCTTTTGGGGAAGGGACCATTTTTATATCTGCATTATATCTGATATTTTATTATATCTGATATTTTTATATCATGCATTATATTATATCTGATGTTTTTGCATTATGCAAAACATATCTGATAATTTATATCATGCATTATATCTGATATTTTTATATCATTCATTCTGAAGACAAAACTATTCGCTCAAGGCTAAAGCCCAGTTTTCTAAATAATGAATCCAATATGCTCTCCCATTTTCTGCTATATTATATTGCTTTGCAATGAACCAGTAGCATCAGTGTCTGTGGTTTTTAATTTTTTTTCCCTAAAAAGTGTAGCTGTTTCTGTTAAATACAACCCCCCTTTTTTAGGGGTGGGGAGGAAATGTAGTGGAGAGTAATGTCATTCTGCAGTGGTTATACTGGTCTGAGAGTCAGTATAAGGAGAAGAATCAGAGGGGTAGCCGTGTTAGTCTGGAATTGCAGAAGTGACAAAGAGTCCTGTGGCACCTTAAAGGCTAACTAAAATTTTTTTAGAGCATAAGCTTTCGTGGGCTAATACCCACTTCGTCGGATGCATCCGACAAAGTGGGTATTAGCCCACAAAAGCTTACGCTCTAAAAAAATTTTAGTTAGTCTTTAAGGTGCCACAGGACTCTTTGTCAGTATAAGGAGAAAGAACAGGAGTACTTGTAGCACCTTAGAGACTAACAAATTTATTTGAGCATAAGCTTTTGTAGGAGAAAATATTTCATGTCTAAATCAAGATAGGAGAAAATTCTTCTCTGTCGTCATTGCTCTTCAACTTAAACACATTAGAAAATAAGACAATTAAAAGGAAATTCACCTCAACTAAACACCAGTTTTAATTTGTATTGACATTTTCTATACAATTTAATATTTTTAGCCTAAAACCAGTAATGGTTGAAAAAGAACACCGGTGGAAATGAAAGAAGTCAATTCAACACAGATGTTAGGAAGCACTCTCCACACAAAGCAGCTGATGCGCTGAAAAGCTACAAGGAAAAGTCTGGAGGCAGAATGTTAAGGGAAAGCTATCAAGAACCGGGTAAATGTCCCACAAAGAGGAAAGTGGGAAGAAGCTGTGGTATTAACAGTGGAACAAAACTTGATCCAGATGTCCTTCCATCCCATACAACTCTCACTTAGCTGAGCCAAGGTCATTCTGTGTATCTTTCAAAACACAAGTGATTTTTGTTTCAAATGATTCAAAACCACTTCAGAATATGAGTAAAAGTGAGGCAGAAATTATGACTAGGCCCAATCTTAGATGATCAGCAGGGGTGGGGGGTAGGGTTACCACCTTTGAAATGCAAAAAAGCCAGCAAGCCCTGCCAGGAAAGCCTGCTGCAACCCCAACACCCCAACCACAAGGTAACTTCTGCAACTCAAAAGTTACTTATAGTATCTAGAGAGATAACACCTAGATAAGACTGATAACATGGTACATCTCCTCACTCTTGGGTGACTGAAACCCTCCCTCATACACACACAGGGTGCGCTTGTGTGTTGGTGGGCAGAGAGCTGCTGTATTTTCAACAGCTTTGATCAGGTATCGTTTAACTGTGGAATTGGCAACATTGCAGCATCTTTAATTGGACACAGGAACTTTTAACATTACGTATCTATGTGTATTGTGATAATAATACAAATCTTTAAATCCGTGTAAAAAAAAAATCTTGGCAAATTAAACTATTTTTCTGGCAACTGGCAAATCCATAAAAAACCCAGCCAAGTGGTAACCCTAGGTGGGTGGGGGTTGTAGAAGCAGTGTTCCGATTGAGATCCATGTTATAGAGATGGGCCAGTTTGACTCTGAATTAGAACTTCTCTAAACACTAAAGGGATTTAGTGCCAACATTCCACTTTGGGCCCATCTCTACTAGATATATCAACCCTTCATCTCACTTCATAATTATTGTGGTTATAAATAATGGTATTCCACAAGAAGTGTAATGCCTAAGAAGGATTAATGACTCTTTAGAGACCTTGCTGATGACTAGTATAGCCATATAACTTACTAGTAGCCACAGAGGATTGTGCCTCTGAAACACTAAAAGCAAGGTGTCTTGAGGCCACCTCTTGTGAATCAAACTACCAACATATTTGATGCACCTTCCTGTTTGTACTCTATCCTATTAGTTATTCTTTGCATTAATTCTTACAGCATTTGTAGAGTGCTTTATTACCACTAACTAGTTAGCCCCTCAACATCTTTGGAAATGAGATTTTAGCCACTTTTTGTTTTACAAATGGAGATACTAAGTCAAAGTGGTTAAATGGCTTGGCCAATTTAGTTTCACAGTAAGTAAGTGACAGAGAAAGAATTAGAGAATGAGAGTTTAAGCCATAGGATCTATCTATGTAGATATATCCATGTAATTGTGGATGTAAAGGGAAGGACATCTGGAAAAATGCCATCTCTTTCACGCTTGCAAGAGGTTACAGGGAGTTGAGCAGGGCAACCAGAGATTTACAGAAAGACTTTAAAAATCTTCCAATGGGACTTGTGATCCTAACCCCCTTGAAAATCTGTTATTTAGTCTTTATACACTAGAGGTAGGGGTGGCTGTGAAAAGTATTGGGGAGGTAGGCTGACTATTGTACTCCAGTGACAGTTGAAACATTGGAGCTTGGATTAGAATATAAACACTCAATGTGTGATTATAAAATAGGAAATGTCCCCACCCCTTTAAGCCTAAGGAGAATTTTTCTTGGGTATATGCAAAAGAAAATGTATTTTCCCTCAACCACAGTCCAGAATAAGACATTATATAAAACTCAGTTTCATGATCCCTAAATGAGTGAGAAGATACTACCAATCTTAAGTTCTCTTGCACTTTCCACCCCTCTTTCCGGACAGGTTTATGTACTCTGCTTCTGAGGGAGTCAACTGCCTACTGCCAATAAGGCTTATTAGCATTCCTGTGGGGATCAGCTGTTAATCCACCCATCCCAGATAGCAGCAAGCAGAGATAGTTGTGTGTTTGGAGTGGGGTTTTAACACTCTCCTTCCAGAGCCTATGTGGGGTCTTTTCACGGCACCACAGGATATTAGGGCTGTGAGAAAGCTAGTAAGCATTTTTTCTTTAAAAGTCATTTTAAGTGTGAGAGCTATTTTTGGTATAGGAGCAAAGAGCTCAAGGGAGAGAAGATTTTTGGGGAGGTGAGGATATGAGGGACCTGAGTTGTTCTGAGTTTTCTCTGGATCCAGGTGAAGTCAGCAGAACTTGTTACTGGTGGAGAACATTTTAAATAAGATGTGGAATTGAGTTACTCTTTTGCACCATCTGGTGTTAGGAATGCAACACCACAACTTTTCACCTAGAGAACATGCCAAGTCTGTTGATTTGTTTGTTCTCTTTGTGGGTAGTGTCAGTGGCCCCTTAATTCTTCCTGGCTAATGAACAGTAAGGTAGTGGGGAAACTGAGGGAGTTTAATATAAGGTGGAAAATGACTGATAGGCTGTAGCAAAAGGGAGGTAGAGTCAAGGGACTGGAAACCTAGTCTCCACCCTGAGGAAGTTTTGTCCCTTTTAGACTTCAATTTGGGACAAGATTTGAACAAGAGCCCTCTAATGCTATTGAACTGGATCTTTACTATAACTATTTGTATAGGTCAGGGATTGGCAACCTTTGGCACACGACCCATCAGGAAAATCTGCTGATGGGCCGGGATGGTTTGTTTACCTGCAGCGTCTGCACATTTGGCCGATCGCAGCTTCCACTGGCCATGGTTCATCATATCAGGCCAATGGGGGCTGCAGGAAGCGGTGCGGGCCAACAGATGTGCTGGCCACCGCTTCCCGCATGCCCCTTTGGCCTGGCACAGCAATCCATGGCCAGTGGGAACTTTGATCGGCTGAACCTGCAGACGCTGCAGGTAAACACATTGTGCTAGCCCGCCAGCAGATTTCCCTGATGGGCTACATGCCAAAGGCTGACGATCCCTGCTATAGGTATTACCTGAACTTTCATAAGGTAAGTTAATTTGCTTTTTTAGGAAGTGGTGATACTAAATATACTTTTGATATGTAAATTTATGTATGCACACATACAGTGGATACCTAGCTTATTTCTTCCCACATGCTTTAAGTGAGTCTATAATACACACACAATTCTATGCTAAAGTAGCAGTGAGTCCAATGATTCCAGGTCAATTCTGTTATTAAGATCAGCTCATTAAACAAAACATTTACATTGCTCACAAATCAGCAGCTAGCCAGTGTGTTTAGAAGTGCAGATTTCTGTCAAATCCTTCCGCACATCTTCACTCTGTGGATGTAACTGCATCAAAGATCTTTCATAGCTGCTGCATGAATGGATGATTCAAATCATGCTTGGAGAGTGTCTGCTGAAACTGTGAAATGTTAATTCGTTATGGCTTGCTAGTTATCAGGTAACATACATGTAGTCAAAGAAGCAGAGTGGGTATGTCAGAGAAAACTTAATAGTACTTTGCATGTACAATACATGATCCCTTTCACTATAACCAATTGAATGTGGAGGGTTCAGCCCAAGGCACAGTTCTGTTCTCCATACATAGATGTGCTGGGATTATACTAATTTTGGGAGACATGAAATCCATTAGTGATAGGTAGACTGGCAGAAAAATGTACCTGTGGAGATTTAAACTTTATGAAAGTATTTTACTGAAGCTAAGGGCAAGATTTGCTCATTCTGCCTATGGAGTGGAATACAGGACCCCTTCTGCTCCCTCACTTCTCTGTGCAAACTACCTGAACCACTGATCCCCATGCCAGAGGAAGAGCAGGTTCTGTGGGACTGTCACTCCTTCACCAGAAGCAAGTGGGCAGGGAATGGGATGGAGCAATGACTCTGATTGCCAAATGCACCAGCCAGCAAAATTCAGTTGGCATGAAGGGGAAATAATCCACTGTTGATTGTCGCAGTTTACTAGCCCCCCATACTAAGTGGAGAAACTGGGAAATGAATTGTGATTCTTAGAGTCCATTTGTTTCCTCATTTGTTTCTATAACAGCACAGCCATACGCTGGCCCTTTGTCACCACAGATTGTAAAATGGTATAGGCTAGCCCTAACTGAATGAATATTTTCAATATAGCTAAAACATCTGGCAATGCAATCTAACAAAGAAATAAGAAAAATCCAGTCCCAGAGAGAACAGGTTAATATCCAAGGCCTTTCAAGTCTAATTCTAGTGCAGGTTGAGCATTGACCTCATTTCTAGTGTTTCATACTCAGTGCCACACTACGTATGTTAGTCATGATAAGACTGTGAGGAATCAGGGAAGCTGGAGTCTGGCTGGCATATGTAGTCATTCTTGAAGTGCCACTGTGTGTGGTATGAAGGATCGTTCCAACATCTTTGCTTGCCTTCAGGACTTTTTTCTAACAGGTGCAGCAGATGAGCTTTTCTTACAGCCTTCCTGGCATGTATCAATCTGTCACCAGTTCTTGATGCCAGACAAAGGAGGAAGGTGGCTTCACCCATACCAGTAAGACTCATGGCATTCAGTTGTGGCCTCAGGGGCCAGATCTTTGCAGGAAGAAATATTGAAAATTTTGATTTATTGTCGGTATTCTTACTGGAAGGACTCAATAGGTCCTCCTGTCACATGGCTTCCCAGAAGCTAAAGCAGTCCAGGTTCCCTATGCTAGGGTGCCCCAGGGCAGCCAGCAAGCCAAGCGCTACCCCCCCACCCACAAAAAAGCTGAAATTTTTATGTTGAAGCAGCTATTCCTGTTATAACTTCAGGGTGCAAACAAAAGTGATTGACTACAAGTTCGTATGGCTGGTGAATTTGCTCAAGTTTTGATTTTCATTTGTCACTGGAGAGACATGTCCAGGCAATATCATGGAGGGAAATATTTGCTAATTTAGCTGTGATCCTCAGTGTTGTAGATCTTGGGCATTCCCTTAGTTAGACAGAACAAGGTTCCCCCTTTTCTTTATAAATATGCTAAAATCTAGCACTTTTTATGTCTCTCTCTGACATACTTCTATGATCCCTTTTACCGTAGGATCTGAGCACCTCAGAAACTTTAATGTTTTTATTGTCACAACAGCCTTGTGAGGTAAGAAAGTGTCATTATTCCCATTTTACAGATGGAAAACTGAGCCACAGAGCTGCTACAGCCCAGATTCACAAAGGTATTTATCTCCTCCCACTGAAATCAGTGGGAGTTAGGCATCTAAGTGACTTGCCCAAGGACAAAGGGAATCTTGAGGTTGAAAAGAGGAACTGAAACACTGGTCCACCGAATCTGAGGCTATACCCTTCACCACAGGACTTCTTTTCATTATATTACTTTCTGGGTCCAAAGCACTTGTCACCCCTTTTTGATGAGTGGCTAGTCAATGTCTGGGGTCCTGGGGATGTCCCGGGTGGGAGACCGCGTGGAATCTGGTTTCTTCTCTGATATAGTCTTGTTTATTTACAAGGAATGTACAAAGTCCAGTCTTCCAAACACAGGGGGAACCAAAACCAAAAGAGCAGTTTCTGAGTTTACATGTGAAAACTTCCTTTCAGCCAGCTCCCCTAATCCAGACCTCTCTCTAGGTTTTTCCGGGGTCACTTTGTGCGTACAAGCTTCTGTGTGGCTGTTTTGCTCTGGCTTGGACAAGCTTCGCTCACACCAACCCTTGCCCAAACGGTACTTGGCAACGCCCCTCTGCCCACTCAGTCCAAAACTCCTGTGCGGATTCAAAATCCCTTTTGTCTGAGATAGGGGGCTTCTGATTAATTTAGCAAGACAGTTATGTTAGTTGAACGGTGCACTCACACCCAACCTCAAAGAGGTTTCTGAGCCATGCAGGCACCAGTACATCTCAGCACAACATCATGTACAGACATTAACTATTAAGACAGGGGAGCATAGCTGTGGGTCAAACCTCCACCTTCCATGGGAAGGAGATAGAGTCTGCTCAGGTTACTCAGTCAGGGTGACGATCTAGTCCCTGCTCCATCCTCCTCACTCCTGCCCAAAGCCTGACCGCCAGAGTAGTGCTGAGCTCCAACTTCATGGGAGAAGCTTGGCGGGGCCCCAGGAAGTAAGTTCCAATGCTGCAGAGGCAGCACACCCTTTCCACCCCCACTACTTCCTCCAAACAGCCCTCATCAGCCCCAGCAACACTTTTTTCTCCCTACTGCCTGTGGAAGCAAAGTTGTTGTTCTGGCCCCAGCTCACAAGCCAACTGGTGGGCAAGGACCCAATGTTTGAAAAACACTGCCCTGACCACTGGCCTACAGCATCATTTTTGCTCCCTCTCTCAATCTGTCCCAGTGAGGGAGTGGAGTTCCTTAAGTGGCGTTAAACACGAACAGAACAAACTTCACAAACTGACATACTGACTGGGAATCATAAACAATCACACAATCTGTGTATTTAAATCTACAAGTATACAGTTCAACCGTTAAAAGGATTAAAATAAACGGCAGCGGAGAGGAACACAGCTCTTCCTTGCATGGGTAAACACTTCTTCTCCTCAACTCCCTACCCTCTGTGGCTGGTTTAGCGAGTGCTTTCCCCTCCTATTCCAATTTATTTTAGTTTTAAAATTAGAATATACGATATTAAAATTATTAAATATTAAAATAATTGAAATATTAGTTTCATCCTTATTTAACTGACAAGACCTGAGTTTAGAACTCTGAGTGCAGCTAGTTGGGGAATGGTTTCTTCTAGGCAGAAAATTTCAACTGTGGAAATGTTCAGATTTTCATAAAGCAAAAAAATGAAACCTCCAAATTTCTGGTTTTTCTGTGAAAAATCTGAAAATTTCTATCTAGGGAAGTGAACACTGTTTGTGAAAATTTTAGCCTAGTGGTTACCTCAGTCTGTTAAACCCACTTTTCTGTCAAAAGAAAGTTGGTGAAAAATTTTCAGCCAACCTCAGTTCGAAGCTCCCCTTTTAAGAGCCGATAGCATCACTGACACCTAAAATAGGGTGAAAGAGAGTTCCCTCTATATTCGTGGTGGGGATGGTATCAACAATTACAGAAGAGATGCAGAAACAGGAACTTGGGTCTTGGCAGATTAAAATAAACAGCCTTTTACCTCACCTTTAGAAAGTATTGATGGCTTTATTGTTTGTGTAAATCCCAGTCAGCAGTTTAAAGATTTAGCTCAACAGGTTCAACCTCCCACCGTCCCTTAAAAAAAAAAATCTTGCTTAAATTCTTAAATAAAACAATGGCTTGCTATTTGGACAGAGAAACATTTCTGAAAAGTGCATTCTTTGCTTTGGCTCCTGAATTACTGATGAAAATGAACAGCTGGCAAATTAAACTCCCCTGATGCACTTTAACCCCCTCCCTCCAAAGATCCCTAGAAATCCAGGTTTAAGATCTGTTTACATAGCTTAGGAGTGAAGGTGGCTTTTCTCTCTTCCCTTATATACCAACCTCGGTTCATTCTCCATCTTCTCCATTTGCCTTTTGGGAATTACCTTGGGAGTCGAGGGGAGGGAGAGAGAGAGAGAGAGAAACCCAGCAATACTGAGGGACCAGGTTACAACATATTTCTTTCCTATAATGGTTAAAACATGGTTCCATTTTCTAGTGGAAACAGAAACTAATCACTTTGTAACTCTGACATTGTGGCCAAGGTAAAAATTCAGTCAGATCCTTTCTACACTGCAAGATATAATAGTTGTTACATTAGCAAAGAATGAAGCTGAATACAACTTAAGTAGAACTAGTGTAACTGGGCACTGCTCTGTCTATGAAGCTGAGTTACTTTCAGCCCAACTCTGAACATTCCTTGTTTTCCTGATATCTTGTCAATAACATTCCCGTTAACTCCAGTTCCACAGATCATGATACATCTTCCCTATTGTACAGACATTTTAATATGAACATTAAAAGAAATAATTGATGCCCAGACCCTCATCCCTGTGTCCCTTTGGAAAGAGATTACTTGCACACAGCTTAGTTGGAGTCTCATCTTTATCACAGACTCTGCTGGTTACATAGTCTTTGAGATAGTGAGGTCGCCTGTTGAGAAGACCAAACTGAGCGTGACCTCTCTCTGTCTCCCTGTCACCCATCTCGAGTTTAGCACACACTCCCCTTGGGGAGTCTCATCTCTCCCTGTGGGGTTGGCCCCGGATGGTTCTCTGTCCATAGGTGCTGACTCTGTGGATGCTCGGTTCAGCACCCATCGGTAGTTCCGCGGATCAGCTTCTGCCCTTCCCACCCCCAGCCCTCCTGCCCACCAGAGGGCCATGCCGATCAGCGGGGGTGGAACTGGGTGGGAAGGGGTAGGGGTGGAAAGAGGTGTTGTGGGGATGGGAAGAGGTGGGCCAGGGTGAGGCAGGGGTCCAGCACCCCCAGGAATGTGTGAAGTCAGCACCTCTGTCTCTCCCTCTCCATTCTGTGATAATCGTGGGCTCTTTCTGGGCATTGTGTCTGCTGCCTCATAAACATCTCCTGTTCCTTCAGATCACTCGCTCCTCTTGCTTAGTCACCTTGTATAACCGTGTCAGTGAACACCGTGTCTCACAAGCAGGCCTTCAGTTTGCCACTGACCGACTTGCTTCTTCTATCAGTGCATCACCACCCAAAAATTTGAACAGTAGCCCTTTATAGTGAAACATTGCTTTCCATTGAAGGTACATAAGTCCACTCCCACCTTTTCCCATGGTTGGGTAGGCAGCTCCTGGAGTAACTGTCATCAGAAAGAGATTCTGTGATCAGGCAGCCAGCAGGCATCCAACTCTTTTATCAAGGAGTGGAGTTGTATATTGGTTCCCAGGCAGTAAACGCACTTCTTGAGCCTATTTAAGACAGCTGTCAATGCCCAGGTGTGAGGCATGTATTTTTTGCATGACATCCTTACATAGTGAGGAGAGGACAACAACTCTCTGTCCTCAAAATATGACTCCATCCTGCACTCACCTCATCATTAACTTGAAAACATGGTTCTGCTCCTACTAATACTTGGCTTTTGTCTTCCGGCCACCTTGCTTGTATTGCTCTCTTGACTGCCTGTAGTTGGATGTCCTCTTCCATATCCTCTTTGATTTGCTATTAACATTGGAAGATTGAATCCATCATCATGCTGCAATATGTCCTGATCCCTTCCCCCAATTTGATGATGCTGGATATATATGCCTGCTCAGGCTGTCAGCTAACAACAGAAGTTGTCCTGGAAGATACCTTATCTCTACCTGGACGCACATAAACATGCACTGCACTCTCTTTGGAGTAGTAAGAAGGTACTTTCCCATGATTGTCTCTAGGGTTTTGTGGTCTGATTGCACTATTACTGGGTGGCTGTACATGTACTGGTGGGATTTCTCCACTTCAAATTTCACAGCCAGAGGCAAATTTTTCTATTTGTGCATACTGCTGTTCAGTCTGACAAGGCTCTGCTGGCAAAAGCGACCAGTTGCTCCTGCAAAAGAGCTACACTCCATCTTTTTTCTCCATGCATCACATTGGAGTGTCAGTGGCTCTCTTGTCTGGTTGTATTTCAAGACAGAATCTTCCATTATCATTTGTTTCAGCATGTCAAATGTTTGATGCTGGGAGTCTGCTGAGTCCCAGTCAACATCCTGTCTTGTGAGCTGATGTATAGGTTCTGCCATTGCAACAGGTGTGGACGGAACTTTGAGAGCAAATGTATCATTCCCCTGAAGCACTATGTCTCTTTCACATCTGCTGGAGCTGGCGTGTCTGCACCTAGCTTGAGCTTGCTGGGATCTGCTTGCTGTCTCTCTGCTGTGAGTAGATGTCCAATGTACATTACCTTATGCTGTTCGAGTCACATTCTTTCTGTGTTGAGTTTTATGTTCACATCCTTGCACTGCTGTAGAAAAGCTTGTAGTTTTCTATCATGGTCTTGTTTAGCTTCTGTATCATTGCTCCATTCACTTACTATTATTTTCACTCCAGGCAATCCTTCCAATGTTTCAGTGAATCTTCTCTGATGAACCTCTGGTGTTGGGTTTATGTCCATTGGAATGCACAGTCATCTGTAATGACCAGATGACGTGGCAAGGTTGTCAGCATGCTGGACTATTTATTCAGGATCATGTACCAAAATCTGTTTCTCACATCACAGACTGTAAAGATTCTGGCTTTGGAGCGTTCTTGCAAAATGTCCTCAACTGTGGGCTATGGATAGTGGCATCATTTCAATGAGCTGTTCACTGCTTTTGCATGTATGCAGGTGCGTAATTTGCCTGATGGCTTCTTTACTACTACTAAGCTGCTTACCCAGGCTCTTCTACCTTTAAAAGTGCTGATACTCCTCTCTGCAGCCTTTTGGGCTTCTTGCATACTGGATTATGTAGTGCCACTGGAATTTTTCTTGTGGCAAGCTTGTATAGGACACCCAGATTCCACTGTAGGATCTACTTCCAGCCACAGCTTTCCTTCAAGGATCTGTTGCCTTTGAAAACATCCCCATTTCTTTCAAAACTGTCTCCATTATCCATGGGATAACTCCTTTTGCTTCAGCCAATACAGCTATAAAATTCAGACAGACACTGCACCCGGATCTGGTCTGTAGCTTTGAGATCAACCAGACTGAGGCCTCCCTGCAGTAGGCACTGTACAAACTTTTGATGACACCTGCTTACAGTATATGTACTAGTTGGGTCTCGTATAAGAGAATTTTTAGTAGAGTGGAAAGAAATGATAGCATGTCACTGAATCCATGAACAAGGATGACACAATTCAAGCTCTTTCAAGATATCTTATTCTTACCAGCAACAACCCTGCAATTCCAGTCACTGGTTTGTCTTTAGGAGATACTAACAATTGTCCAATGAACATAGTCTGGTAATACTGAAAAATGTTTTGCACCACTGAAATACCATCGAACTAGGTTTTGTTTGTGACAGAAGCCAAATTTAAACCCTCGCCTTTTGTGGCAAAAGGATGGTGCATTAACCTATTACACTGTTTAGTCACCTAAAACTAACATTTGATTTAACCTACATGCCTAAGATCAAGGCTTCAGATCTAAAGGGTTTATCCACAACAGTAAAACATGATATCAAATTTTGAACTTACAGTTATAATAAAATGTTGAAGAAACTTTATTTTTTGAAAACTAGTTACAATAATTTTTGATTTAACCTTATTTCCAATGGCTGGATTTAGTCCTATAGAGTAAAATATTATGATAAGGGGGGAAAAGGAAATAAAAGGATTTTCTGACCCCACTGCAGTATCCCCAGATGAGATCCCAACTCCAACTGGAAAGCTTCACAAGCTGTCCGTGAACATCAGAGAGCTAGGGCTCATTTGGGCTGCAGCTTTGGTGAGTCAATCTGCTCACACCTCATGAGTATTGCCATGGGATCCTGACAAAATGATAAGGATATTGTGCGCAGGGAAGAAGAGAACATAAATAAACTACCTAATTCCACTTCTTTTAACTTTCTATATCCATATGTTTTAGTCCTATGGCACCAGCCTTGTCTTCTTAATCAAAGAGTTTTTCTGGACTAGATGATGTAATACACTGAAGCCTGTGTTTCTTGTAGTGCCTATAGGTTGTGTGTGTGTATTATTTTCTTAGGGGTATGTTTTGGACATATGGAAAACAATTTGAAGATGATGCCTCCTGCTACTTTTCAGGAAATAAAGTTAATCTGGTAAGAAAGCCTTTAATGATCAAGATGAATTTAAATAAAAATATGGATTTTAAAAGGAGTAAACCAACTAGCTGATAACATCAGCTGAAGAGTGGGTGCACGGAGCACTGCTTTCCAAATTAGAACAGTATATTGAACCAAACCATCAAGATACCCCCTCTCTCTTTTTAGGTACAGCATCACTGACTGCTTCTGGCTCCAGCGTGGTTTCACACGATTGATCAGATGACATCACTAAAATAACCACATACCTATGATTGAACAAATGGCATAGACTGAATATTTCTTGTAAAGAGGGTTTTTTTTTTCCATTTTAAGTCAAGAATATGAGATCCAATATTATTTAGTTTGCCAATGGGAAGATGTACTTTGAAGGCAAACAGCCCCCAAAATCAAAACCAAATAACTTGCAAACTAACAAAACACATTGGGAAAAAAACCAAAAACAACTACCCATTCATTTCTCTTTAATAATGCAACTCTCATCCCTCAAATTCACTCTGCCCTTTATCTGTATTTTTTTACTTACATAAATTAGTGCCTCGGGTCAAGTCCCTTGTTTTCATATATGTCTTCAAAGCACCAAGTAAACTTTTGCTTTGTATTAACAATTTCATAATAATTTTGATTTCCTTTTTCACTATTGCTGATTATCAAGATACAGAAGCATGACTCATTTCTAACATAGGAATACATATGTCAACACTGGCCTTGTTTATTAGGTGGCTCACACACTATATAAACCTCTACAGTCACATTACTAATTTTGTTTACATCAGCCACTTGATTTCTATAGATATTGGTACTAACTTTACTGTGGTGTAAGTGGGCACATCTCTATACACATCAGTATTTATGCCAAGGCTGACTTTGGCCTTTTGTTCCTGTATTTACATCTTTTTCACTTCTCCTTTTTCTCACCAGGTGAGAAATATCCACTGACTGTCAGGACAGCCCATCTGTGTAGCTCAGTATCTCCATTCTTGTAAGGCAGGATGGTTGCACGCATAACATAATGGAATTTTGTGCTCCCATAAACACAGCATCACCTTTTGAAGGAGACTGATAATATTACCAATGTGCTTATTTTGCCCTGGTAGTTTTTTGGAGGGTAAAACAGAAAACAAACCCAACTGCCAGGACTTCACAAGTAATAACATCTATGTTCCCCTCAAGAAAAGATCCAGCTCTGGGTATAAACATGTATTGAAGAGAGAATGCTGCAGGTTTGGCACATCCTGTGTAAAGGCAAGTTTGGTGTTTTTATAGTGAAACAAGAAGTGCATTTCTACTAAAAACTGTGTAAAAATGGCACCTTCTTGCACAGCATATCTGCCCTTTGCGTGGACTGAGAGTCCTGTTTCTTTATTTACTTTTTTTAAACAGCTTTTTATTCCTGTTATCCATGTAGGTCCCAATGCATCTAAGAAAGAGTGAGCTGGATTCTTTTCCTTCTTCTGCATCTTCAAAAGAATCATTGACTGTTTCCTAATCAGTTTGGCTATGCAGATCTACAAAAGGCCCTGAGGTGGCACAGGTGGCACTGAGGACATAATCAAAGATGAAATAATTTTATCTGTGCAACTGAGGGCCTAATTTGACCTGCAGAACCTTCATAACTGGGAATGATGTAAAAATGAAAGACACCTGTTCCCCATCCCCACCTGCTTGTTCCCTATTTCCTTGCCCAACTAGTCCCACTTACCCCCCACCTCCTCCCAGTTGCTCATCCAATCTGTTTCTCCATGCACACACTCCAGCCTCCAGTCACCCCCACCACCACCCATGCTCCCCGTCTCTCCTGACATCCAGTCCCAAACTCCCTCTCCAGACTCCTTGTCCATTTTCAGTGTCCACCTTCCCCCTCCCACAGCTCCTTATCTCAGTCTTTGCTCAGCTAGTGCCAGCTCTTTCCTTGCATCCTTGATACTCATCAGATTAGTCTCTTCTCCCCCTCTTCCCTCCACGCCACTGATTTCCTATCTCCTCCCCCACTCTGGCACCTCATTAGTATCAGTCTTCCCCACCACCCACTAGCTCCCAACCTCCCATTCCCCACCCCCATTCCCAGTTCCACTCTCCACTCATAGTCTCCTGGCCCAGCCAGTTCCTGTTCCCCTAACCCCAACTCCCAGTCCAAGTTCCCTTCACCCCATGCTTGCCTCTCATTCCAGTCTCTCCCATTAGGATCCTAGTCCCAATCTGCTCTACTCCCCACCACACCCACCCATTCCCAGCTCATCCCCTCTGCAAGCAAATCACGCAGCTTCTTCTGGCACATTGCCTGGGCCCAGCAATGGGCACATTGAACCACAAGGAATGATAGCTCCTGCTGCTCCTCACATCAGGTGCCCAGAAGGGAACCAGGCACAGCTTGCAGCAGCCCAGAGCTGCAACTCCAAGGAAAGTCCTGCTCAACTCCAGGCTGGAGCATGCCCAGTGTGGATGAAATCTTTGTTGAATTTAGCCACTAAAATGAAAGAAGTCTCTACTGAGCATGTGTGCAGTATACTTTTTCAAAGGTTTAGAACTTGGCCAAATTTGGGCGGACAGTCACAGAGACAGCAAAGTGTGCATCTTGACACAAAGCTCTCTCCCTCACAACAACACCCCTCATCCAAACCTCAAGTCCCCTGCTGCAAAGAATGAGGGCACTAAAGCTTCTCAAAGAAAAGATTGCCATTTTTTTTAACATGGGCAAAACCCACATATTTTTTCCAAAGCCTTGTTCTTGGAAATTACTAAAGTGCTTTGGCTAAAATTTTCCAGAATCTTTCATCCTGAGGTAGAAAACCAGCATGGAAAATTTCAGCCCAAACAATTCAAATTTGGTAAAGTTATAAGAGACTGAAAATGGGGTCTTATAATGGAAGTGTCAGGCAACTTAAATAATAGGCGATGTTACCTTTATTAGTAGCATTAATACTGTAGCACCTAGGAGTGCTAGTCATGGGTGAGGACTCCATTGTGTTAGGCTCTGTACAAACACAGAACAAAAGGCAGCCTCTACCCCAGAAAGCTTGCAATCTAAAGGGTGGTCGACACTGAAAACTTACATTGCTGCAGCTATGTCTCACAGGAGTGTAAAAAAATCCACATCTCTGAGGGACATAGCTATGCCTATCTAACCCCCAGTGTGGACAGCACTAGGTCAGCTGTGTTACTGCTTCTTGGGGAGGTGAATTAACTACAGCAAGAGGAGACTCCTCCTGTTGCTGTAGTAAGGCCTGGTCTACATTAGAAATTAGGTTGTTTCTGGTCAAGGGTGTGAAAAATCCACACCTGAGCAGCATGGTTAAGCTGACCTAAGTCCCTGTGTAGCCAGCGCTAGGCTGACCTAGCTACCACCACTGTGGGAAGATCCCTCTCATCGGCATTGTAATGTCTACACTGATGCACAATAGTGATACATTTTAAGCACAGACATAGCCTAATGCATGGTGTAGAGGGGGCTCGTCCCTCTGCGGGGTGGTTGGGCACCACACCGCCTCTCCTTCTTCCCTCAGCCGGGTTGGGGAATACCCGGGCCAGGGGCCCAAGTGCTCAACCTGGCCTGAGCGGTACCAGTTCAGCACGCCCTAGCCCTGAGGCAGGGCGGGGCAACAAACACAGGTAAAGTCAGGGGCTCAGACCCTCAAGCAGGGGCTGAGCAGCAACAGTTTGAAGGGCCCAGGCCCGGAGGCAGGGCGGGGCAACAACCACAGGTAAAGTCAGGGGCTCAGGCCCTCAAGCAGGGGCTGAGCAGCACCAGACAGCTAGCACTGGCGTCTGGCTGAGGGGGAGACTGCCACCCACGGTTAAGGGTGGCACAGGGCCCGGGGCCCTAGCAGCGGTTACAGACCCGCTGCAGTCAGTGGAGATCCTGACCGCAACACACTGACATAGGTTCAGACTCATTCCCCGGGCCACTTCCTAACTCCCCCTCAAAGGGTACCTGGTTAGACACGGTGACTTCCATGGGCTCCTCCGAGTCGCTGTCCGGGGGCAGAGGCGGCAGCTCCTCGGGGTAGCATGAACTGGGTAGGCTCGGTCCCTCTTCCTCTGGGTAGCTGGCACAGGGCAGACTGGGAGGCTCCTCGGGGTAGCATGGACTGGGTAGGCTTGGTCCCTCTTCCTCCAGGTAGCGGGCACAGGGCAGGCTCGGCCAGTTCCCGGGCTCAGGCTGGGTCATGGAGGCTTCCCGTTCAGGAGCTCTGGTCATGGCCTCTGGCCCCACCGGTGACTTCCTCCTAAGTGAGCTCCGGGGCCGAGCTTTTATACTTCTGGGTCGGCCGGCTGACCTCTGTGGGGTGGGCGCAGGTTTCTCCAGCTCCGCCCCCTTTGGCCTCTGGGGAAGCTCGTCCCTCTGCGGGGCGGTTGGGCACCACACCGCCTCGCTACAGTGGTCTACACTAGAAAATTAGGCTGGTTTACCTGCATCAGTCAGGGGTGTGAAAAATCCACATCCCTGAGCAGCGCTGTTAAGCTAACCTAAGTCCGCAGGTAGACAGCATTCTTCCATCAACCTAGCTACCACCTTTTGAGGAGATGGATTACCTGTGGCAAACAGGAGAACCTCTCTCATTGATGCTGAAGCATTTTAAGCATGGATAAGCCCTCAGCATAAGGCAAAAGAAAACCAAACTCAGATGGATACAAACGGACGGGGCAGTATAAGGAAATAAGACTGTTGGCTAGCATGATTGGCAGCTTAACTGCTATCAAGTTTTTTTGTAGGCATTGCAGCAAAGCAGAGTTTTAAGGAGGTTTTTGAAGGAAGATAATGAGATACCTGTTTTCATTATGTTTCAGATGTTTTCAAGGAACTCATCCCAACCCTGAGGAGCAGCATGGGAGAATGCACAAAGATGCTTGTTAGAAAATTTAGCAAATGAGTGGTGGAGGATGGTATCATGGACAGATAGGTGGGAGTCAATCTTTTGATAGTGAATGACAGATAACAAAAAAGGATTCCTGAAGTCAAAGCCCTAAACATAAACACAAAAACAAAAGATCCTTGGAGCCCACCTGTCTGTCTCTTCCAGTTTTCAGATCCTATCACCCCGCACCCCTCTCTCTGCTGTTTGTGATGTACACAGTGGATCGGGTGCTTGCTGCCTATATGGTTCATCATCCTTCCCAGTTAAACTCTTATGCATTGTTGCTGGATGGTTTTCAGTATCAGGTGGCTGTACTCTCCTACCATTCCAGCAGCATTTGCAGGGCCAATTGGCTATATAGGAGAGGGATTATAGTGACCTGCTTTGCAGATATAGTGAACCCCATTACACTATGCAGAAAAGGTAGCCCTCCTTTGAGGTAATGAACTGAGCCAGGCTCAGTTTTCCAGACGCACATGTTATAGCATCTATATTTTCTTCCTGCCTAAGTTAACTAATAATTACCTGATTCCCCCTTGTCATCACAATGACACACCACAAAATCTATTCAGGCAGTAGTCTAAGTTTATCTGATCATGACTGTTCAGGTCAACAGGGCTGGAACTGCTCAATAATGTCTTTTAACTCAGTTACATGCTCTTAATGAAAAACAAAATAAACACATGCAAAGTCGTACAATTATGTTTTTTAAAATTAAGGGAAATAAAAAAAAATAGCTAAGTTCCACTGAAGTCATAACAGGGGGGCCAAATTCTCTTTCCCTTCCTCACAGGATATGATTAATTCCCATTGTATCTATTATTATGTATCTCTTTATCTCTCATTATAATTTCTTCAACTTCAACAATATCTCCAGTGCCCATCTAGTAGGTTAAAACATACAAAATAATGCAAAAGGACTCCCTATTAGTATAACTTTCTCAAAACCTGTTTCCTCCTCAATAGCCTGAGAAGAGAGAGACAAAGAATAGGCTTTGCAGCTTGTCCAGAAATCCAGCAAATTGAGGCATTGGTAGGAGTGGAGCAAGTTTCAAAACAGAGACTGCCCTGAGAGAGCTGCTTATCATTTATACAAAGATGGCTCTAATCTGAGTTTGTGTACTGTGCTATCTCCAGGTGACGGGACATTGTGATGTAACTTGTTCTATGTACAAAAAGCTGCATTAAGTTCACTAGTCAAATAATTCATTTTGAGTAATCTATTAATATCTATCCTGGTGTCCTGACAAATTTTCAATGCTTCCAAAAACTCAAGAGTACCAGTTCTCAGGATCAAGGCACTGAGGACATCTTAGGCCCAGATCCTCACTGGGAATTAAACACCTAGATACGTTTGAGGATCTAGGCCTTGGTGACCTTAAAGCCGCAATAAGATCAAATACAAACCTCTCAAACAGTTCTGAGACATTCACCCAACATGTGAATGAAGCATTTTTAAGACAGATTTAGAACTCAATGTTTCCTGTATTTCTTCTCTGGGAAAATGGCACTTTTCTTTTTCCCCTGCAACCCTGAACTCAACAATACAAAAATCAAGCTCACAGGAAGAAACTCACAGTGGGCAGCATGAAGAATCATCTCAAAATGCTTGACTTCCTGGGCCTGATTTTCAAATACACTAAAGCCCCTTGACACTTCCCTGGGTGATATATGAGCACATTGCACTTTAAGGCCCCTTCATGCTGCCTTAAATATAAATATCTCTGAGCCCATATTTTCACTTAAAACATGGCTCAAATACAGAGTTGATCATAAACATTCTCCTATTTAGATGAGGCTGTATATCATCATGTGCGTGTTTTAAATTATCCAAAGCTTCCGCCAACCCCACTCCTGACATTCAGAAACTGGTTCAGTAGAGTCAATAAAAAAATTGTATGAAAGAAGCATCACCATCTTAACTTAAAGGTTAAAAGGCTTTTTTTCTGACAATAACAAAATGTCTTATGATTGAACTGACATTATGAATCAACAGTTTGGACCATAAACTGCAGAACCTTAGAATGTTATGGGGATAGAGAAAGAAAGAACAAGAATTGTATGCCAGGTAGAAGAATATGGATGAATGCTCTTTCCAGTAAATAATGTCATTGTGAATTTGATTGAACTAATGGTAGCTCAGAAATGGAAATGACTCCAAACTCAACCATAGTGTATTTAGTCCTACAATATAATCACCCTGGACCACAAGAACAAGTAGACACCATTCAGGATTCATTCTGCTGTTGAGAAGATGAAAGAAATGTGGAACAGCAGCATACAAATCAAGCTATGTGAAAGTATTGTGGTATTTTAAATACACTCATACTAACTGTATCAAAATCTCCTAGGATGCCCACAATATTCCTGCTGTGCTTTGTGTATCAGGTATCTGTAGTACTTGTCAATCTTACCACTGGTGTATCCCTAGCATGCAGGCTGAAGTTTCAAATTACTGATGAGGTCTTTTGCTTCTTTAAACATGGTATTAAGAGTACCTTCGAGTTCTGAACAATATCATCTCTTTTTAGATCTGTCAATTCATCATAATATTGTGCCAGAGTTTGTTAGGTAAACATGACTGACAGACTCCCATCTTTATCCTTGCATGGCTGGAGGTCAGCATTTGTGGAAGGTAATGCTTTTTTAATTAGCTGGTAGGGGATTGAATTTCCTTTGTGTGAACTGCTTGTTGTTTTCCCGTGAGTCAGTATCTGAAGAGGCTATGTCTTTGCATTCACTCTATTCAGTGTAAGTCAGACAAATGAAGAACAGTCATAAAAGATTCATACTGAAGACATTTATGAAAAGTCAGATCTGTCCAGAAAACAAAATACTTCACCAGGTGACTGCGAGACTTTACAGACAAGAAATACCAATTGTAAAAAAAGAATTGTTATTGAAGTGAGTTCAAAGGAAATGCTCTATACTTTACTGTGCACCATTAGCAGCAGAAAATACACAACAGGTATAATTTTAGGGGGTAGTCTTAAGAACCCTGTGAGGGAGTGGTTTTGCAAGCTAAAATCAAAACAACCACTCCAAACACAGCTTGGTTTGGCCCACAGATAACAACAATACATCAGACTTTGTCCTGACTAAAATGATGTTGGGATTCCATAACATACACTTGACTGAATATCTTTAATTATGCAGAATTCCCATTGTATAAATAGTTCATGGCATTTGCTTTAAAAGCCTCTAACATAGTTTGAGATATATGCCCTATGGCAGGGTTTCTCAAATGTTTTCTTCCTGAGGCCCCCCAAACATGCTATACAAGCTACATGGCCCAACTGTGCCACAGTTAAGGGGCAGCAAGCAGAGCAGGTGCCCAGGGCCCCATGCCATAAGGGGCACCATGAAGCTAAGTTGCTCAGGCTTCTGCTTCCACCCCAGCTGGCAGGGCTCAGGGTCCCATGCTTCAGCTGAATGAAGTGGGACTTCGGCTTTCTGCCCTGGGCCCCAGCGAGTCTAACGTTGACCCTGCTTGGTGGACCCCCTGAAACCTGCTCGTGGCCCCTGACCCCTGGTTGAGAACCACTGCCCTACAGTATATTAGAAATTCAGAGGGAAACACAATCTTCATATCATTATATATATAGTATATAAAGGGCCTGATATTGATAACACTTATACTGGATTTACAAGTAAGCAGAGTTACAGCAGAATTTGCATGGATTCACAGCTTTTGAACCACAGAGCATGGGTAGATTGTTTGGGGGACAGAATAAGATGAAAATTTTGAGTGGGGGTGGGTAAGGGGGAAGAGCCACTCCAAACCCTAGCGACTGCCATAGAAATCCTCAGCCAGTTGCTGGTGTAAGGAGTAATGGCTGGACCATCAATGGCAGATGAGACCAGAGTGCAGACCTTTCCCAAAACAAGGCTCATGGAGGAAACTGTATGCATATTCAATATAAATATGTAGGGGTGCATTTTCAGAAGTTTCATCTGTAAAACGTCATTATAACTGAGTATTGCCCCTCCATCCAAAGTGCAAATCAGGTAGAGAGATTCAAAACTTAAATGATCTCCACAGTTTATTTTCCAGGTACAAACATGAGGACATATATTGTGTGGGTATGATATATGCCCCCTAAAAAAGGAGGCTGGACATCAGTCTAGTTGATATGACACCCAATAGTATATGCATATGTATATGTGCACTCTTGTGAATATAGTTTTTGTTTTCTCTTTAATTATCTGATTCCATGGGTATTTTTACTTGAATTAGGGAAACTGTGCTTTGTTTCTACTTAGAGTAATATTTGCTAGAGTGAATTTTCAATTATAGAGCGGGATAGACTTACATTAAACATCTCTCTTCCTTCCCACATACAGTGGAAATGATTCTACAGACAAGACTGGAAACTCACTAACTTAGATTTGACTCCAGGTGGTCTAAACTAACAAGAGTCAGGGTGCAGAAAACTAAACAAGCAAGCAAACCACCACTCATTTATAAGAAAGTCGAACAGAGTCAAATGAAGTTGAAAATAGCTTTGTTTAAATCAAACCCACAAACTTCTCTGAAAAATTTGGAGATGAGTCTGAGTTTGTTTCACCCTCAACATTATGCTTTGTCTTCCTCTATGGATTTGGCATTCCCAGGCATAAAAAATGTAATGTACTATATGTCATGTACGAAACATGGAACAGCTTTTAAGTAATTTGAATTTTTATCCCTACAAGGTTGTTTGCACTCCCTCTCACACTCTCTCTCTCTCACACATGTACACACACTTACTGGAATCTACATGTAAATGATTTACTAGTAAACCATTTCTGCTGTAACGTGTGTCTGTGAAAGGAAGAAATACATGTATGTAAATAGCCATGTCTGTGAGTGGGTGAAGAGTTCTGTTGAGGATCTCTCATGTTTACTACATTGTTTTCAAAAGGAGAATTAGCCATTCATGAAGCAGTGGGAAAAAATGACAATTGTTGTGTAACCAAATGCTTGATTTTAGAGCAACTTTTAGATTAACAAACAATGTGAAATTTAGATGGGTTGAAAACTCACTGTATTGTTTGCATATTTTTTTTTACCTAATGGCTCTGCTCCTATAAAGCTAGAGGGGAAGTATGTTGTGTTATTGTGCAGTGGAATCTAGATCATCAGTGATTCTCCTTCCAGCATGTGTTTGCACTGCCACTGTATGAGGTCTTTGCAATATAAAATAAATATTTTTCTCTTCAAGGTGAACAGAGACTCTGATACTTCAGACTGCATGTAGGGCATAGAAAAGGATTTTTGCTGGGATTTTTATCCTTGTTTTCGCTGTTGTGATTCTAGTTTTATAGGGTGAAAAAAAATGTTTTTAGCTTTCTATCACATTTAATTGGCCTGTGGAAAATACAGGGGTTTCACTTAAGATTTATAAACAAATACTCCATTATGTTCCTCATTACTTGGAAGAATACCTGTATAAGTGGTAGCTGTCAGATACAATAAGCACTCCCCCGCCCCTTTCTCCTTATATAATAATCCCAGCATTCAAAAGACTAATCACTACACATTGATCTACAAAGCATCTTATTTCCTCATCAAATTTCCTCGCTGGGCTTAGCCTATACTTGTCAACTTCCCAGGTCCCCTTTTCAATAACTGGTTTATTCTTAGCATCTTGCCAAGAAGCATTCCTAGGAGTAAACCACGGAAGAATGAAGTTCTAATTTCTTTATCTCGCTCTGGGAGAGGTTTCTGCTCATGCTCATGGGAAAGGTCACAGGTAATTTTGGCTGTTGGTTCACTTTGGAGGAGCAGCCACATACAGCACATAGAGGTCCTTTGTCTAAAAATTCAGATGACCACCAAAGATGACAGAAAGAAACTAACTGGCAGCACAAGCAAACAGATTCTTTTAACCCAGAGTAATTTGCCCTCATTCAGTTTCAGCTGAAGTCAAATGTATAAAGTCTCCTATTTTCTGGGTTATTTTTCTCAATGTCTATGGGTTTAAATTCAAAACCCATTAAAGTCAATGGGAGTTTTTCTATTGAATTCAATAGCCTTAAGGATCAGGCCCTAGGATTTTTTTTTAAAAGTAGGAAGTTTAGTTCTCATGAAAGATGCTAGTGTGACAGTACTGAAGTCCTCTCCTCAGCCACAGCAACAAGACCGTTTTTGTTGGCACTAATTGCAACACTTGTTGGCAGTGTCAAAACAGAGTTCAAAGATGAAGACTGACCTGCCCTCTAATCTCTACATGTGGAGCAAGAACTTTGCGGAAATCATGGAAAGGGAACTGGGGTAAACACCCAGCATCCCCAGTCTGAACTCCACATGATATAAAAAATGAGGCAATAGGTAAACACACTGACAAATGCCCAAGCTGTATGTTCTATGGATAAATACGGACTGTAGTTTCCAGTGCAGCCAATCATTTCACTAGCACTACATGCCTTTATACATTTAAAAATAAATATACTGAGTTGCATATGATAAGGTGTGGAAAGAATCAATTATCTCCACTCATAGGGATAACTAAATACATTACTTGGGAGATTCTTGTCAGCTTTACCTTGTGAAGATAAAGAAATGTATTGTTTTTCACAATATTATCTATAGGTGTCTGGTATTTTATTTATTTACGTCTTAATATTCATATACTTATAGTTTGTGTCCATAAGCATATAAAACCAACCTGAAATCAATTAATAGATTGATATACTTTAATACCAGAAAGGACCATTATGATTTTCTAGTGTGTGACCCATTGTTTAATCCAAACCTTAGATTTCACTCAGTAATCCTTCACTGATCCCAATAACTTGTGGTCAAAGTAGAGTATCTCTTTTAGAAACATCCAATTTTTATTTCAAATTATGGAGGATGGAATCTTGGCCCTCTTGAAGTCAATGGCAAAACTTCCACTGACTTCAAGGAGGCCAGGATTTCACTGAGAGAATTTATTGCATCCTTTGGCTAAAGTAGTCTACTGTTAATTATCCATTGTTAAAAATATGCATCTTATTTCCAGTTGGAACTTTGCTGCCTTCAGATTCCAGCCACTCCATCTTGTTGTGCCTTTGTCTTCTAGATCAAAAGCAAACAGTACCAGATGTCTTCCTCCCCAATTATGTCAAAAGGTTCTAATCCTGTGCTAAAGCTACAACCCACATTTCTCAAGTGAGGTTCAAATTTGGCAAATGAGTTCTTCCATCTCTACAAGAAATCACTAGATTTTACTTAGAAATTACAAAGTACTAGCGAGAAGTAGTGTGCTGCTTTAATTCTTTTGTCGTCCCATCTTTTAACTTATCCTACTGGCTTCTCCAAAAGCCTTTGGCTGGCCCCACATAAGGAGGTTGTTTACTACATCAGAACTGAATGGCTGGCTTTTCCCAGCTATAGCAAAATTTGCTACTCTCTGTGGATCTCATCCATTGTTGAAGACAATTTGGCTCCATTGACTCCAGTGGGCCTTTGGATTAGAACCTATCTGTTTTGCACAGCATTAACCAAGCATACCTCCACTGTTACCAGTGATCTGATTAGACAGTGCCAGGCCAGTACTGCCCGTGGTAAGTCCCTGTGGTGTAAATTTATTCACAGTATGTGGGCTACCCCGTGTTTTTCAGTGCCTGTGTGGGTGATACCGCTGAAACATTTTGGATACTGATCTATTTAAAGGGAGAAGATGCTGCATGCTTTACTTCAGGCAGAATCAGGAAAAAGAGCAATGCAGAGACAGAACATCTACTGCACAGCTAAAGATCATTCTCACTGTTCTCTTGCTCTTATCTCCTGCTCAGGTTACTATATTTTCTCTCTCTCCTCATTCCATTGGAGCAGTGCTGAAGACGGGTGAGATAATACTTGGCTCAAATCCAGGCAATCATTTCTGAGTAATTAGTTTAGGTACCACACACCCAACCTGTACTTTTTCAAGTAGGTATCAAGTGGGTCAAGTTACCTGACTACGTGCCTGTATTTAGATGCTGTGCTACCTATTCAGTCTAAGCACATCTCCAGCTATGGACAGAGAACTTAACTGAATGTATAGGTTGCTTTTGGGAGCTCTGTTTTTTGCTAAAACCAGCTGTCTCTTTACCCCCAATGCTACGTGGAGTACAAATTTGTTCTTCCCCTTCTTAATGTCATCCTATGCTGCAAAGCATGACGTTAGCACAAACCAGGAGCAAAATCTACAATTATAGTCACCTCAAACACTGACATTAATTCGGCGGTTACCAGTATTTCCTTTCATTTCTTTGTGTAGTTGGAAAAAACAACAACATGTAATAGGAGAATGGACAGTTTTTTTAAACTGAGAAACCATGAGTACAAGTTATTCTGTAATATGTATTTCAGGGGGCCAATCAGATTTTCAAAGACACTGATGGTAATTAGGGACCTAGTTCCCATTGACTTAAAATGGAAATTACATGCCTAACTGTTATGTGTGCTTGGGAAAATCTCCGTCTTGCAGGCAGATCCTTGCATGACAACTGCTATTCAAGTGCAAAGTATAGTTATTACTATGATACGCCACTGATGAGCAAAGGCCTTGACATGGCAACATTGCAACTGATGTTCCCTCTCCCAGCACTTGATAACTCCCTTTTACTACTACCCTGGGGTCACTCTTTCATCCCTCTGATCCATTGTCATTATGAAATAAATTCCTCTACTAACCCCACAAGCATCAGCACTGCAGGCTGTCCCACAATTCCCTTCTAAAGTACCTTGCCCTTGACCTGTAGCGACCACCTTTAAGGGAGAGAGTTGCAGTTCAGCCTCCAGGTTGATTCTCTCCTTGGCCCCTTTGCTGTGCCCGTGAGCAAGACGGCAACTTAATACCAGCTGTGAAGATAAATATTCACCAGAAATTGGCCTGAGACCACTAACTGTTTCACAGAAACTAAGGAATAGCTGTCAGATATGAAAGACTTTCAGTCAATATGAATCTGGATCAGATTCAAATAGGGAAACTCGAGGTGAATGGCTTCCGTATTCCATTACCAATTCCCCAGTCTCCTGTGGTAAAACTTAGGAGACATGCTTAAGAGGCTGTGTTGCTCTGTGTTGTTTTGTTTTTGTTTCCCATTTTTAGATGCTAGTCTGAAAAGGCTGTTTGGCTCCAGATGTCCATTGACTTTCAGGTGTATGTTAGCAGACATTCCAAGGTTAGTTCAACTCAAGCATCAATGTTGGAGTCACTGTCTGCAGTGCTAGAAATTACAGAAAGTACTGGTTACTTGTTCCTATTTCACCTGACTGATTAGCATTGCAATCAGTGCACCAAGGAATTTGGAAAACATCAGTTACTTGGATCAGAGAGCAGCATAACCCCAAGCTGTGGGAAAGTTTCAAACAGTTGAAATGCAATTGTCTTTGAAAAAAAATGTTTCAAGGCAAAAAAAGTCTAATATGTTTGTAATTAGAGCATGATTCATATTTGGAATATGAGATATAACTCAAAACACAAGACTAAACTGTTAACACCATGCTAATCAATAGGAATGTTTATGATTTCAGCACTTCATGGTTACTATTGAATTATTACAAATAGGGCCAGATTCTGAGCTATCATAAATGTATGTAGTTCCTTTGAAGTCAATGAAGCTATGAGGATTTAAAACAGTCAAAGATCTGGTCCATAATCTTTTCTTGACAAGGCTGCAGTCCTGATTCATCATCACTGTGTTACTCCAATTTTATACCTGTGTAACTAGATCAATGTAGTTACAGAACTGTAGAACTGGAATAGTGTAGTGGTGAATCAAAACCATATTAAGCTCTGTAGATGTTATAATTCAACTGCAAATCAGATGTCATTTGAAAGTATAGTATTACTAGAAAGAGGTCAGTCCTTTCTTTCTTGTTAAGGGAACCTCAAAGTTCAGTGTAGATGGTCTCACTGGGTCTGCTTTTATCTTTTACTCATAAGCACCACTGTGCCTTTTGGCTAGGTTCCAGTAGCGCTGTATCACTACAGTAAATATGATTTTGTTACTTGTACTCTCTCTGTACCGAACAATCATCAGATTCCTGCTCCAAAACACTTAAAGGCATAAGTGAAAATAATACAGCATGAAACAGAATGGGGGAACATATGGTGATCCTAGTTAGATATTTACCTCATTTGACAGCACTTCTTTACTCATTTAACTTGACAGTACCCTTTTTATTAAATATGGGCAGGAGCCCAAACCCCAAATCTGGCGGAGGTGCAAAAAGTCCTAAATTTAAACTGAAACCTAAGACTTAAACTTTAAGTTTAAACTGATATATGTTGATTTGTGTGTTTCTTTTAGTATTGCCAACCCCAACCTTTCAATAATCATGAGTCAAGTCCTCTAAAAAAATTATAAGATTGGCTTAAAAATCATGAGGTTTTTTTACAACTGATTCATTTTGGTTTCTTTTTATTTCTCTTACATTTTGAGCCCAACTGGCTCCTGCGTCACATTTTAAACCTCTTCTCCACAACCATATAATCTGGACATTTACTTTCCCTTCCTAATGATGTCTGAGATTCTCGTATAATCGCTTGACTCCAGGAATTGGGATTTTAACAAAATCAGCACATATTGCAAGACTTGTGTTAAAGTTGCAAAGGTTGAACCTCTGTAAATCTTTCCTAAGGTTCCCAAACTATTGACAGAGGCCTTGGGATTAAATTTTTTGAAGTCCTGGGGCCAAATTCTGCTCTGACTTACCGCTTGTGCAATGGGGTTGCAAGAGATGAAAGCCCAGCCAGCACTGGGCCAAAGATATTACATGATTATCCTCACCATTTTCAATTTCAAATGAATCACATTTTTGTTCATTTTTATCTGACAACATTTAGTTTGGACAAACACCTACGGAACAAAGGGGAACACCTGTACCCTGGCAAAATGAGTCAGGAAAAAAAAAAGTTCCTGCCCTGCTGGGCTGGACTTTAGCCAAACTAATCCTTTGACAGACAGAGGCCTTGTTATGTCAGGAAGCAGCCACCTTGCCTGACCAACAGGAAACATACTTACTTTTTCCCCCACTCCCCAACAACTGCTGCAGCCAGCTGCTGCAGAAGATAGGTGGCTGGAAGCTATGCTGGCTGCCAGAGTAATCAGAGAGAGAGGAGAAAAGGGTTGAACCAAGGTCTGTGTTCTGCTGAGAGTTAAGGAAGGGAACTACATACATCTCAAGAGGGCTTAGAGGTGCAAAATATGCCTGCTAATGGGAAACTAGGCTGAAGCCCTGGTGAAAATTTAGTCCTAAATAGAACTACTGCAAATTTGCTCCAACTTATTTGGAAGAAAAATTGCTTTTTAAATTAAATTTTTCATGGGAAGTTTTTGGTATATTTTTAGCTTTAAAATACCAGAAAAAATATTTTTAAAGAAAAAAAATCATTTTAGTCCCACCCAGAAATATATTTTAGCTTTAGTAACAATTTAATCTCCACAATAGTTATTTAAGAAAGCTTCACTCTGTCACCCTATACAAATAGAAAAAGCAGCCCAACATTATTGTACCTGAGATATAATCATTGAACATCAAGAATTTAAATGCTAAGCGAACTCCATGCATTTAGTTAATTTTCAGAAACTGTAAATGTCACAGACAAGATGTGTTTCAAGCAAACAAGAGAAATTAATTTTGATGGATGTTAATTGCAAAATGGTAAAAGGATCATTAAAGTAGCAGCTCAGTTGGCAAACGATGGTGTTGTACCTGAAATGGAACAAAAAATGATTGATAGGAGGAGACTGCACAACTTAACGACAAAAATGGAAAATCCCACTGGTATACAAAGAAATGGATCACAAAGTGATCTGATCAGTAAGACAAGGTAATACACATCAAGGTAATACACATCAAGACTGATAAATTAGCCTACATATTATAACTTTACGTAATAACCAGTAGTGATTAATTCAGACACCTAAGGCCTGCTCCAAAGCCCATTAAAGTCCGTGGGGATTTTTCCACTGAATTTAACAGCCTTTGGATCATACCCATAAATGACCATTTAAGAAATGGCAAGGATGACCATAAATCTTAATCTTGCAGTCTTCCCACACAAATGAACGGAAAAGAATCTGAGAGATTCCACAGAGAGAAAAATAATATTTTGCCCTAGCAACGAGAGATGAGGAATCTCCCCCAAAGGTGAAGGAGGAGAAGCCACGTACCTCCAAGGCTGGAAGGATTGTGGCCACCACTCCAAAGAGGATATGAAGGATGGTGGTGGTTGGTGACTTCCTTCTAAGGGAAAAAGAGGCCTTCATCTGCCTGCCTGATATAGCATCCAAGGAGGTGTACTGCCTATCAGGGGCAGGTATCAGAGACATTGTGGATCTCCCGGATCACTTGGGATCACCTGGCCTTCTGACTACCGCCTCATGCTGCTCATCCATGGGGCATTAATGAGAGGTATGACACAGCAGATCACAAGTGACTACAGGGCACAAGGGTGAAGGAATTGGGTGCACAGATGATGTTCTCATCAACCCTTCCAGTGGTCAGGCGTAGGAGCACAGACAGAGACAGATACATCCTGGAGATGAATGCCTGGCTGTGAGGATGGTGTCACCAGGAAAGATTCAGCTTCCTCAACCATGAGACGCTGTTCTGAGAAGGAGGACTGCTGAACAGGGATGCGGGTCCACCTACCAAGGAAGGGGAGGAATATCTTCAGATACAGACTGACTAATCTAGTGAGGAAGCCTTTAAATTAAGTTTGGTGGGGACAGGAGACAAAAACTCAAAGGACAGTCCGCAACATGGATACCTGGGTGAACGATTGGAATCTAGGGGGAAGATGGGCAATCACAGCAGGAACAAAGGAGAGACAACAGGGAATATAGAGGAAAAAATCTAATGAACATCTTAGATCTCTGCATACTTATGCAAGAAGTATAGGACATAAACAGGAAGAACTAGAGATACCAGTGAATATTTGCAATTACGACATCACAGAGACTTGATGGGATAATTCACATGACTGGAATATTGGTATAGAAGCTTGTTCAGAAAGGACAGCCAGGAAGAAAGGGGGGGAGATGTTGCCTTGTATACAAAATATGTATACCCTTCGACTAAGTTTGTCATAACAGTCTGTGACAATAATGTGCCATGGAAACAGAAATTTGTAGCCACCTTTTGGTTATCTTCTGTCATTTCCCCATAAGACTGTGAAAATATTTAAAATATGTTGAAAGTGCTAAAAATACATAGCAGATTACATTATTTTTCTGGCAACTGGCAAAACCATAAAAAAACCAGCCAGGCTGGTCAAATACTGGCCAGGTTGGAAACTAATGGAGAAGTATTTGGTGAGGCGAGCACGGTCAAGTAGCCAGAAGCAGCAGGGTCAGTCTCTTAGCAACACACCGGCCACAGCTGATCCTGCCAGGGGCTATCTGACTGAGTACACTTCCTGACTGGTGGAGGAATGAAGCTTGCAACGACCTGACCCAGCAGCAGCTAGAACACATTGGCTGCTCAACGAAGTCTATGCCTGTGGCTGTGATTGGTTCTGCTTCCTGCTCCTGCCCAGCCTGCTCTTGTGACTGCTTCAGACCCACCCTTCTCCATCCTTGGCACCCGTGGCTCTGACTCCAGACTCTGCTTCCCAACTACATCCCTGGCTCACTCATTGGCTCTGGCATTCGGCTGCTGATCCCTAGCTCTGACCCATAGCTCTGTGCTTGGCTACACTGCCAAGCATCCCCTGGTCCTGATTCTTGCCTTTACTCAGTTCTGCTCTAACCTCCAGGCCTGGCCAACCCCATGGCTCCGACCTTTATGCCCAACTGCTCGGATCCCAGTCGTAATCTTGCCAAGATCTCACCAATGTCCATTTACTTTTTTCTTGATGAGTGCAAATTTGCAGAACATCATTACTAAATATACAGTTGATAATTCTAGATAGTTACTGTCACCAATTAGCAAAAACTCGGGCACAGCACCCAGGAAACTTGAGACCTAATCCTGCAAAAACATACGCACATGAGAAACTTCATACCACTAAGTAATCTCACTGAGTTCAACGGCTATACTCATGTGTGTAAAGCTGCCTATTTGCACAAGTGTTTGCAGTATCATAACCTTCACTTGTACTGTTCATAGCAACGTGACATGAACAATTCCAAGCCTTTTCACCACTTGCATTTTTTAACATAATTCTAAGCATACGAAAGTTTTCATTATTCTAGTCGTTACCCTGTTTTCACATACATACATTAGCTAGGTCATGGTATTTTGCTCTGGGCTTCTTTTTTTAATTAGTTTTGCTGACCAGGGACCCACTGTTGTTGAAACAGATGTTTCAGCCCAATAATAGCTCTCAGCTGCCAAAAGCAAAATATGGAACTCAGCCCTGGCCATGCAGAACAAATGACTGTAATGAGGGGCAAACATAATCTAAACAATAGGAAAAATTGACATCAATGTGTGTTTATCGGCTTTATCATATGCTGCATCTATTCTTGACTGCACTTTCCTGTTTAATCTAAAAATATACAAGATCCAATAAATTAGTGACTCTTCCATATAATTATACAGCATAATCATAGATCTATGATTACCATTTATTTATTTATTGGCACTTCTAAACTAAGTGTTATTTAACTGAATCTCTGTGTGTTCTACTCAAAGTAGGACCAAAAGCTTTTGCCAGTCTCTTCTGAAGGACTATGTCAGGAGGTCTGTGGGCTACACACCCAAGCAGGGGTAGAGCCAGTTCAGGCAGGTGCAGGTGGATGCTGTTGTAGGGTCAGTTGGCGAGAGCTAGCTGCAAGCCTGAGGTAGGAGCCAGAACGGGCTTGAAGCTCTGACACTTAGTAACAAGCTTAAGGCAGGAGGAGAAGTGGTGATGTTGCAAAAACCGATTCACAGATTTTTCTGTGGGTCATCTGGGAGGGTCACTTGACCCAGTCCTGGCTCATGGATTGGCTGCTGCAGCACACCTGAAGGATGAGTCATCACAGGCTGAGGGATAAGTCATTGCAAGTGCTGGATGACAGATTCTCTCACAGAGTAGGGTTCTGATCCAAAGCCCACTGATATTTAATGGGAGTGTCCACTAACATCAATGGCAGACCCTATGTGAAGAGAGTTCTCTATAGTGTTGCAAAAAAGGACAGTTTCAGACAGAAGGAAACTGGCATCTATCATCAATTGTTGTAATGCTGATGTGGTTTTTGTCCTAGAAAAAATGGATGATAAGAGTCTTATACCTGATATACCTTCCTGAAACCATTGGATCTGTATTGATTTACACCATAGTTTTCTAGGTGCAGTCTCATTATTGCTCTGTATAAGGACTATCACTACCCTAGTGCATGACATAATACCTTTTATATATGTAGTCTAAACTGACATATTTTTACCTCCTTATTATGACTGTAAGATATCTAATCTGCTGTCCACTAGTACCACTGTAGGTATTACTGTTTTACATTTATGTGTAGGCCCTTGAATATCTGTATTATTATCACACTGCATTTTTCTATTGCATACATTGTTTTGTTACTTCCTGACCATATTTCTAACCTTTCCAATTTCCTTATGTTTCTCTGTCTTTATTGGAATTTGTATAACCTCCACTTTAGCATCAACACATTTAATTAACATGCTATTTAAATTTTATTCCCAATCATTAACAAAATTATTAAATAAACCATGTCTAACACTACTCTTTGTGCATTTCTTTGTAACGCTGTTTGTCAGTGAGGGCATGATTATACCACCCTTACTCAGGTTGAGTAGTATTTTAATCTGCAAACAGGCACCGTGATATCAGAGAAATAATATAAAGGTATAATGGTCTAATCCACAGTAATCAGTGACAGACACACTGAGTGGCACAGGCAGATGGATAGTTAGAAAACAAAATTGTGTAGTGTGGTGGTGGGGATAACAAATTAGATAACAGTTTGCAGTTCAGTATGGTGGGAAAAGAAAAAAACAATGAATATGCACATGGGATGCATGTGGAGACACGATGTGAATAATAATGATTAGACTGGTCCTAAAATATTCTGTTTACTTCTGACCATCTCAATATCAGAAAAATGTCAACAAATTATGAAAGGAGTCAGAGAACAAAAATATAATTAAGAAACTGGAAGGATTTGCTTATGGGGAAAGGGGAAGAACTAAATAGATATAAATTGCCCAAACGTCAGTGAGGTACATGTTTGTGGTAGGTAGAGCTGGGCACAGAAAGGAAATTACGTTTTGCAGAGGATTTTGAGATCTCAAAGAGTTGTTTCGTCCTGATTCAGAGCAAACCCCAGAATTTCAGACAGTGACAGATTAAGGTATAAATTAACAAGTGAGAGTTTAGGGCCTTGCAATCTGAAGGGCCTCTAAAAAAACAAAACCTGATTCCAATTCAAATTTTAGTTGGTTGATAAATTAAGGGGATGTGGGGAAAAGATTCTCTCTAAATATAAATATTTTCATTCAAATCTGACAAAAATATACATCTCTGTCTTTATTGGATTGTATTTGGCTATACAAATATTCTTACCATTCATTAATTGTTCATTATTGACAGACGGGAGGCCAGGGCTGAGAAAAAAAATCAATAATTGAATTTGTAAAATTAGCATTTCAAAAAGTAAGTATGCTATCACTCTCCTAAGGCAGCATTTTGTTGGCCAGCTGCTACTGGTAAAGTTCATAACTGATTTAAATAAATAAATAATCTCACTGCCAATAAAATTGGGAAAAATGTGAAGTCAGAGACAGCAGTGCCGTGAAACAATCCTGCCAAGTTCATACTAGTATGTTACTGTGTTCATTCTTCTTTTGATCTGTACATAGGTACAATTGTGTGTTTTAGTGTGCACACCGCTTTCTGCTTCATGAACTATCTATGCTTCAAATGATTGAGTCTGCAGGTGATCATCTTATGGATTTGGGTTGAGTGGATCCTGAGAAGGATAAATTTGTGTTGGCTTCCATCCATCAGTTTCAGAAACCTTCATAGTAAATATCAGAGAGTGCTGACGAAAGGATATATAGAGGTCTTTTTTTCTGGTAAATTCTTTCTCTCTGTTTTGCTCATATAGATTGTTGTTATTCTGTGTGTCCAAGGTGTTTACTTGCGATTAATTTGTAGTCTTGGGGGAGACAGAGGATAGAGAAGCGAATGCGAAGAGAGATGTCTGCCTAGAAAAAGGACAGGGATTTTTTGCTCAGTGGGTTTAGACTGAACAAGATAATATTTTATTATAGGTATTATGCTATGTAAAAATTCTTAGACAGACTTATACATCACATATCATATGCATAATACACTGTATTTTTTTCATATGGCAAATGAAAAATACCAACAATTCATTGTTTTGTAGAGAAAATTAAATCAGAATAAACATTTGTAAATATATTCTATATATAATCTGGATAAATTTTGTATTTCCCTAACAAAAATTAATCATTTTTTTTCATTTATTCGTATAAAAAGGAGGATAATTTTCCTTATTCATGGTGTAAAAAAAATTACATATTTTCTCTTGTTTTCCTGTGAGAACATAAACAAAATAGCACTAAAACTTTCATAGAAATACCCTGGAAACGTAACACAGGAGTTTGGCATACATATATGCATTAATAAAAATATTATTTGCTGTTGTATAGATACATAAATATCAATATTTATAATATATAATTATTTTTACTGATTTCAATAAAAACTTTATGCTACTAATATTAGTACCAATATCTGGCAATTCAGTATAACCATCTATAAAAACAAAACAAATAAATTTATTGGAAGAATTCAGCCCGCATACAATTTTCTGATGGTTTGCTTATTACCTGCGTATAATTCATATCAATATAACTAATAACTGAGCTTTAAGCTTGTGGGTTATCCTCATCCTATGTCCTCTGTTGCCTCTTGTATCCTCTCTTGCCATCATATAGCCTCTAACAGTCTCATTGTGTATTCAGGCAAGGAATTCCATGATTTAGATGCCCCAACAGAGAAGCAAAATTTTCTGATAATTCTTCTAGTAAACTGTATTATTTACCATATTTTTTATTTTGTATTTTTATATTGTTTTTTTCTTCTACTTTACTTATATACACAATTAGTTCAAAGAATTTGTTAAAAATGTGTTTCTGTCATGATGTCATCGTTACAGAGGGCTGCTGAAAATGAAGATTATTATTCTATTTTTACAACTTTGCCTTTGTATATATGCAAATATAAAGCTTTAGTGTTTATATATGCAATGTCCTTTCTGTAAATATTAAATTAATTTTTTATGGTATGAGGCCTCTTGCACTTGACATAGCTTAGCACCTCAGAATGTCATAATCCAGTCCTGACTTCAACATTCTCCACTGAAGTAAATTCAATTCTTCTGAAATTTATTTTTTTCTGAAACATTTCTTTTAGATAAAATCAAACCGTTTCACTTAAAAATGCATATTACATTAAAATACAATTCAAAATAAAAAAGTTGAAGCAAACAGTCTTTTCAAGAGAAAAAAATCAAAATATTCCATTCTAACAATGTTGCAACAGCACTTCAATGTTGTTGGAATTCTCCCCCCCTCCCCAAAATGAAATATTTTAGCAAAATTGACATGATTTCACAAAGTGCTTTAATTCTGATATTCAACGGAAAAAAATTGTTCCGTCAAAATTTTTTGCAACCAGCTCTGGTGGTTGGATTTTCAAAAGAACTCAGATTACTTAGGAGTGCAAGTACAAATGAAAGACAAAGGGATTTATGCTCCTAAATCAATTAGACACTATTGAAATTCCTCCATTTAATCTTTTACAACTAACTGAAGTATGTAACAAATATGAAAGATTTATTTTTAGGGTGGGTAAGAGGATTAAACTAGGAGTAATGGGATGAAAATAAGAAAAGGAAATGTTCCTTAGTTAAATCTGTGTTGTACTCTTTTATTGTGTTCTCTGTGAATGTGATCCCTATGAATAACTTTTAAGGTTTGTCCTAATCTCCTTTACATGATATATATGCAATTTTACTGGTCACTTGTGAGCACAACAAAAATATTCTATAAAAAAAGAAAAGAAAAAGATAAGAAACCAAAGAAAGGAAGATTTAGGCTGGATACTGCACCAACAACCATTTTCTATCATGTAGACTGTGGATACATCTGTCAAGGGAAAAGTGAACAACCCACATCAAGAGAATTATTTAAAACTGGATTTGACAAAACAATGTAGAACATTCAAGAGAAAAATCCTACCATGCAGGCCTAATAGGTCTTTTATATTTCTAATATGAATATATTCAATGAATGAGGAAATGCCTTGGCATAGTTTGAAAAGTAGAAAGGGAAGCCAAAATAAACGCTGGATTGTGCAGCACTTATGCTGAAGGTCAATTACTCACACAAGTAGTCCCAGTGAAGTTGTCACTCGAGTTTTGCATTAGTGAAGTCAACGGGACTATTAGTGCAGCCCATATGCACATTGATGAGCAAGCAGTTATAATCTAGCTCAAATTTAGCTGAGTTTGAGCCACAATTTTCAAAAGTGACTAGTGATTTGGGTTGCCTCAGCTTTTGGGTGCCCAACTCAAAATGCCTTAAAAGGGCCTGATTTTCAGATAGCAAGTGCTCACCCATTTCAGAAAGTCTGTCCCTTTAAGGTGTCTCAAACTTGGCACCCCAAAATAAGGTCTCCCATAACTACTCTCTTTTGAAAATCTTAGAATTAAAAAGTATTATGAAACACTGAAGGGGGAAAGAACTTGCAATAGAGAATGTGGAATAAAGATTTCTTCTTCCTTTCTTGCCTCATGTCCCCCATCCCCATGACAAAGACATGAGCAGGACTCAGTGATAAGAAATGATTTGCTAATTTTTTAACCTATAAGTGTCTGAACTACAGGAAAGCGTCTGGCTCATTCCTGCAACAGATTGTGGGGGGGGTAACATCCCAAGAGAAAAATGGAAGTTGTTTTCTCTCTTTTTAAAAAGACCATTTTGCTATCTTCAAAGTAAATGTTTCATCTTGGCTTTGCTGTCAATGCAATAGGCAGAATGTATTTTAAATTAGTGTATATTTTTCTTGTGTTTCAAGCAGTAGCCAGCAAAGCAAGTATATGAAAGGCTCATTTCTTGTGTGATTTTCTAGACTGATTTCCAGTGAGATCACTTAGTGTGCAAGCACAATGGATGTCAAAAATGCATAGATCTGAACTCCAAAGAAGAAGGCTGATCCTTCACATGAGTGATGAATTGTGAGCAAGCTTAATGTTGTACTCCTAGTCAACAGATAGTTGTTCCATTTACAGAGAAGTCTGACACAGCCTCCATATCGGCAGTGGCCTTCAGCACAAAGAGTGGAAATGAGTTAGAAATGGAGAATACTGGAACATGATGAAGTGGGAAAAGTTTAAAACATGTATCGACTTTTCTGCATTAACTTTTAAAAAATTCCTCAAACCTCCCCCCGCCCCAGGTAGTTTTTAAGCCTAGGTAATTGCATCTGTATATTTCTGTTAATGTATGTAATGTATAGGCATATAGATGCGTGTGTAAAGATTATGTATATGCATATAGATTTGTGCATGTGTATAATGGAAAATGTATATTCATATGTGTGTATGTATATTTTGAAAATGTTTAGATGTTAACTAAGCTCTGATGCTTTGGGATACAAGCCAACAACAGACTGAGGGGATTATGAATAAATTTCCCCTATTGACAGGTTATTCCATAAGTGCCTGTGTCAGCCTTCCTTGTATCTTCCTCTGAAACATATGGTACAGGTTACTCTCGGAGCCAGGATTCTAGATTAGATGCACCACTGGTCTGATCCAATATGCCAGTTTCTATGTACCTAAGAGTTGTCCATACTCTATAGTTTTGATTATATATTTCCATTCAAAAGCTCTGTGCATTTTTCATCTTGCTTTACTGACACAGTCTTGGTTTTAGTGCAGCATCTTTCCATTTTCATGTTTTGAAACCTGCTCTGTTTCCACAGTGCTTCCCCATTTCCAGTTGCTGGAATCATTAAGTCCGTGAATACATGCGACAGATCCCCTGAAGTGTTTTCAAGGACATCTGATTGTCTTCCCTGAACTACACGCTCCCAGTTACAAAAAACATTCCATTCCCCTCCTTATATTACAGGGCCTCCATTATTCAGAGGAAAAATATAGATATAAAAATGTGCTTTTGTTCCAGCAGTTTTTCTGCACTGCACGTTGAAGTCTGCCAGCTCAGAAGCCTAACTGACTGAGTTACTTTCACAGACCAAAGTTCCAGGCTTATTCTCAGTTTCAGAGGGAATAGTGTGCATGTAGTGGGGAGAAGTGGGGGATGTACCATTTTAGTTGAAACTGAAATCCCACGATCAGGCTAGAGGGGCACTTTCGCAAGGAATTCTTTGGAAGGTTATCTTGTAAGCAGTATAACTAGGAAATGAAATGGATCATCAAGAAAATTCTTTCGGCTTTTTTTTTCCTATGCCCATCAAGGAAATATTTCCTTCATATATCAACTCACTTTTTCTTACTAGAAATGATTTGATCTATGAAACAAGAGAGCCTGGGGCAATACAGAATTGTATGAAAATTGATATTAGAAAGTGGGGGAGGGGAAGAGGGAATTTAAAGCAAGATGAGGGGAGTAGCTTGGATGCCAATTGTTTATGGTAAGTGTGTACTGTGCCCAGTGGAAGCTAAACTGTCTCTCAAGACATCTAATCTACAGTTATAGAATTTTAGAATGAAATTAAACACTTACACCCTTCAAATGATGTTTTTTGTTTAGGGTAGACTCATACTCTAGGATGGGTAACCCATACCCCCACAGCTTTAATAGTGTCAAAGCTAAGTACAACGGAACTTAACAGGAAACACCACTACAATTATTGGGGTGAGATTTTCAGTCTTCATTCATGAAAACTCTCATTTATGTAAAATAAACATATGTAAAATAAGGTAAATAATAGCAACTATATAGATATGCTCTTTTCCATGTATTTCACACAGTCTAAATGTTATACAATAGTCACCTTACTTTTTTGTTATGAGGTTATGTCCATAAGAACTGCAATCAGGTATCACATTGCATAAGCACACAGTGTTATGTGGAGAATAATGACATGAATCAATAATGCTGTCTGGGAAACGGCTTAGAATAAAATATTACAAGAGGGTACAAACATCACCCAGGAGGAGGTTTCGATGCTGATTAAATATGGCTGCCTCAGCTATCCTCAGTGCAATGACAGATGAGGAGTGCTAGCTTTGGCTTTTGCTGCATATTCTCAACTAGGGTTACTCAGGTTGCATAGAAACACATGTTGATCTGCTCAGGCATGCAAAGGCAGTCTACTGCCTTGGACTGCCCTCTGAAGGCTAAAGTTGTATATACAGCAAAGAATAAAAAACACAATCAATTTTCTGACTCCTAAACAAGTAATTTCAAGGAGACCCTAGATCTCCTTAAGGTATTTTTACCAAAATACAACAACATTGTAAGGCCTTTGCAGAGGAGACACAACGTTCTGTCTTTTCAAAGTAGCAGGACAGTTTGAAAAGGATAAAACAGATCCCCACAACAGAGCAACATGAAGGACAATTAAAAATATAGGAAACTATGTACTTAAAGAATTATATTTACAAAACTATACTGAGAAGCGGGAGAATAAGAAATACTTTAAAACATACGTTTATACTGATTGCATCAAGAAGCTAAGCCATGCCACTCTGTTTCTTCCTGTGTAACTTGCTCGGTGTTTAAAACATATGGTGCCACTTGACGAAAGAAATATAACCTGTTTTGTCCTAATACTACTATGGTTTTACATACGACTGCTGAGTAGAAAAACATATATTGGTCATCCAACTGCAAAGCCATCTGACCTGCTCACTATTACCCACAAAACTTAGAGTTTGGCATAAGAATGAATAAATATTGTTAGCCTAGCATATTTCTAAACACAAAATATGTAGGTGGCAAATAATTTGCCCACCACTGAAAGGGAAACAGACACACTTATGTGTCAGCAGTTACAACACTAATTTCTAAAGGATCTGAATTGCTGGCTGGCTATTCCATTCTGTTATAAACTTGATTGAAACCATTAGCTAGATTTTAATGAACTCCATGTGCCATTTCAAGTCTGCTCCTGGAAAACAAAATCTATTCTATGATTCTTGGCACACATAATTGGGATAAATCCCAAACTAGGTCATTTCTCGTGTCTTTGGTTTAGTGGAATTCCTTTTAAATAGACATTTTAAAGAAACAAACATATTTACATGTAGATTATTGGCTATGCTTCCTGCTTTATCTGGGCACTATGAAATGTGAGTATGTTTTTATAATATATACACACATATCTACTTAAATATATCATGCAGATAGTTTTGAGAGCAAGGAACTCTGAATCAGACTGCATTGTTGTTTTTTTAATTGAATGTTTTACCATCCCTTCCATTGATATGCTGTGTCGCTTTGAGCGATACACTTAAATGCACTCTTCCTCCATTTCCCCATCTGTAAAATGGGGTTAATAAGTCTTCCCCACATCTCCTTTGTACAGAGTTTTGAGATCCTTAGATTAAAGGTGCTGCGTAAATCCAAAATGCCATTGGGCCAGAACTTGTCCAAACAAGATAATACCTACCTTATGGGGCAGCAGCGTCTGCGAGGTTCCCCTGACAGAGTTTCCTTTGCATTCTTCCACTGGAGGAGTGGAGCTTGCCTGTCCTGCAAACGAATGAAAGGAATTGTCCTACAACCTTCACTGCGGCTCACCTGGGATCCCCACGCAGCTCTGTGCCATCTCTAGGTACCCCAACAGCACCCCACCCCATTCTCCTTCCTGGCAGGGCTATATGTTTCCCAGGGTAAAGGAGGGCATACAGACAAGTAATAGCTTCTAGACCCTTCAGCCCAAGCAATGCTTTCCTGTTTCCATATGCAAATGCCTAGACCTGTGGAGAACCACATGCCTTCACCTATGGTGAAATCTATGAGTAGAGACTCCCTTCAATATGTGCATCCCATCAGCATGATCAGACCCCATTCTTTCCCTCATAATTAATGAGACACAGCCAAGTGGTCAAGGAGCTGGCGTAAGGATATCTTTCGGAATCTTTTAACTTTCCCATTAAAAAGACATTCCCGGCTTTTGTAATCCAGTCGTTCAGTGGGGGTGTATCTGCATTTCTGCTACAATTCAGCCTGCAAGTCTGAGATGATGTCATAATCAAGGAGATTCTGGCTAATTACCCTCAGCCAAATCCAGAAAAAAGCATATAAAGAAGATACTGACTGCTGTCCTATTGTTATCAGAACAATGCTTAGCAACTTGATCCCCAAAAAGATTCCACAAATGGAAAATATAACCTACAACATTATATGCCTTTTCTAACTCTGATCTCATATCTGGTCATTGATTTAATTTATACTGAATAAGGGAAGTCATATAAAGATTCTGATACTGACTTAAAAGATGTGAGGCACATATAGAGACTCTGATGCAGAGCCCACTGAAGTCAATAGAAAGACTTTGGATTTGGTCCTAGGTGTCTAAAACCAGCAGGCCTGAATTTCTCTTCATCTCCAGTAGGAAAGTCTCTTTCCCAATCTCCCCACAGATTCCCATTCTGGAAGAATGAGCATTTAAAACTAGACAAATAATGCCTTTTCCATCAGCAGAACTGTGGAGTAATTTCTTTGTTTCACTGAGTGGCCTAAGGGCATCATCTTTATTGTGTGAGAGAAGATGATTTAATTGCATATACTGATGAAAACATACCGTCCCCATTAGTATATTTAATTTGTTTGTATAGCGCTACTCAACTTCTACCTATAAAATTATGTATCGGGCAGGTGCTGTTATGCTTATGTACAACTACAGCTTCCTGAGTTGGAGAAGCTAAAATTTAATTTGCAAACTTCAGAGACAAGACTGAGGGAGAGCTACAATTTGGTATTTTAGTTATTTTTATTATTACTATTTTTTATATTACAGTAATACCAACTAAAAGCAGGGGCCAAATGCAAGCTCTGGTATAAACACATAGGAAGAGACTATTCCTGCCTTGGGCATTTTACACTCTAAGGCCCTAATTTGCAAACACTCAAGCACATTAACTTTACTATAATAAAGTTACTCATGCTAGTAAAGTTAAGCACATACTTAAGGGTTTTCGGGATCGAGGTCTAAAGAGATGACAGATAACGATCAGAGAGATTAAGTGACTTGCCCAAGTTCACATAGCAAGTCTTCAGCAGAACCAGCAACAGAACCCAGATGTTTTCCCAGTCTAGCACATCCTTCCTCTCAAAACAAAATCTTCCTCCCTGAAACTGGTTATTGCATAAGGCCTGTTCAACCAACTATATAGAAATTTTCTAACCGAAGGTTCAAATACATGAAAAATCCTTTTTAAAGATTGGATATGTGGATTCTCAGTTACTTAGGACTTGATCCTACAAGCATCCCTACCTCCCAATGGAGCATGAAACTGTTCCGGTCCCCTAGCCCAGGAGACACTCAGACTCTTGCACAAAGCCCTTACTGCTTATTCGATCACTGTGAATGAACTTGTAGCTAATAGGACAGCAGGGAAGCAGGCTACAGGAAAGGTTCTCTCTTGCTACTGACACCATTTGTGTTCTAAAAGGCAATATTTTAAAGAAAAAATATGAATGAACAGAGTGGAGAGGTTTCTTTCTATTTCCTAGGATTTTCAACTCCATCTTTCCCTGCAAATGACTCTCCGGTGTAGAGCCCCACCCCTCCCCCACCTTCACTCTCTCTCTTCTTAAAAATACAGTTTACTTTCAAGTCCTCTACAGTTACAGTGTTTCAGCCATCAAAGTCCCCTCCCAGCCATTTTCATTTACCTTGTGACTCTGACCCTTTGTTAGGCTGAGCATTTTCAGAGTAAACTGATCCTGAAGGTCCCCAAGGATGTTATTCTCATTTATTCAGTCAGCTCTTTGACTGGAACAGCCTACATTTGGCAGCGGCTCAGAAGCCTCAGATTCAAAGAGCACACAATCCTTTTTCTTCCAGGGGCCTTTCAAAATAAGGTCCAAGGTTTGTCAAGGAGCTTTAATGGATGTCAGTCATTAGCATGTTACATTTCATTCATGGCTGCCAATGGACGCGATGAGTAGAGAAGGAATAAAAGGAAAAGGCAGACAATAATGGCAAGGGATAATCTTCCGTGGCTTTTGTGATGTGACAGTTTATGCAATGCTTTCCTAGCTACCATTACTTACTTTGGGGAAGTTCACGTCCTTCATGATTGAAGCCCCTCCTAATACTGTTTAAGAATTTCAGAGCCCGGGTCTGGGGACCCAGGACAAGTTTGTCACACTGTACTGAGACAGCTGCTCAGTGGAAAGCCATTTTCTTTTCAGGTGCGTGATGGATTGACTGAGTAGCTTTAATGCCATCTGCATGTCCACAGGCAGTCATTACCTCTGACAGCTGGCCCTCCTTTGCAGAACTTCAAAATGTTGGGGATAGTCCCCAGAGACTGATAAGACAGAGACACTTCTGTGAGCATCCCAAAGGGAGTGAGAATGGAGGCAAAAGGCTCATGGTTATGTACTACTGTACCTGCCAACTGGTGTGTTACAAAAGGGCTGAAATTACCAGCTGGTCAATTATCTGATTAAAGAGAGCCTTTCATTGGAGCTTTAAAAAAATCCAGACTTAAAGCTAAACCTCTAAGTAAGTTAATAATTTTTTTTTTCGGTGATCAACAGTCAAGTTTTTAAAACATGGTGAGGAGAAACATTGTGTACTAGGCATATGTCACATAGTTTCTATTTTGCTTTTTACTTTAGCATCAGATTTAATCTCACTCATCTTTTTTCATTAAAAAAAGAGAGCAAGAGAGAAACAATCGACTGCCCAATTCTACTTTTTCATCTTCACTTAACAGATTAAATAAGGATGATTCACCAAAAAAGCATTTCAGTTTTCGTTAGCTTACACTTGTCTTGGAATTCCTTTAAGTTACAGAGTGCATAAATTACCATTCTGTCAGCTAACATCGCAGATACCTCCTTCTGGCTCCTGGACTCAACAACAGCTGCTAGGATTTGAAAATAAATGTACAATGTGCTGGGGCTTCACCAGCCAGTTAATGACCTGCCACAGTAGTTATAGGGCCCAAGACGAAGCAGAGAAAGCTTAACTGATCTGGGCAGTCACTAGCTTGCTGGCTTGGAGCACGGAACACCATGGAGTGCATGATTGTAAACTCTAGTGTCGAATCCATTCTGAATTAAGTACATTTTATTAATAATGTTTCCAATGTGTGTCTTTTCCTGCTTTAATAACCAAGAAAGTGATTCAAAACTGGAGGAGTCAGCAAAGCGCATTTCACTTGAGAAGGCTGGATTCTCAAGACACAAGTCAAACAAACATGCTTCAGGCTGTGAATTACTTACCCATTACAACAGGCAAAACTGGGGCTGAATGTAGTTTATTCACTCCATTCATATCCATTTGCATTCCCACCCCATTAATATCTAGAAATCAGCCCAAACCCAAGCCCCTGGATCTGAACACAGCTTGAACTCAGAATAAGTTTGGATCCACAGATGAAGTTCAGAGATGGACTCTATCTCTGTAATGGGTTGAACCAAAATCTTAGGTGCAAATACTTCCAAACTTTGGATAAATTCAAAATGGTTGCTAGTCAGGCCCATCTCTGTTCAAATCTATTTGCTGCTTAGGAAATGTCAGATGATTAGCATAAAGAGAGTAACTTAAGAATTTTCATACAAGATTGGCAAATTGATGGAAAAACAGTGTAAATTGTTGTAATCTCAGTCCAGCTATAATGAGCTCCATTCTTACATTCTTTAAACCATTCACTTTTATGCAAATGTTCACTCTTCCACTCTAGAAAAAAAACATACACACAGTATCTCTGTAGTATTGAATGTTTTTATAATGAAACACTTATCTTTTGTGTTTCTGTATATGCCAGGAAAAATATGTCCATTATTAAATATATTATGGTAGTTGGTTCCTATTTTGGACAAGGGAAAAGAATTGGCAGACTGTTAAAAGGTTTTTGACTACCTAATGGGAACACAGGAATTGCCAGAGTGAATCAGACCAATGGTTCATCTAGTTCTGTATCCGGCCATGGACAAACACCAAATACAGTAGACATTTATGGGACAACCTGCCTCTCCAGAAAGCTCCTTCCAACTCCTACTAGTTAAATGCTGGTTTATGCCCCAAAGTTTGAGGCATTTATATCTCTTCCAAAGCTCTTCTCATATTTTAGAAATAAAGCACTGGATGTTATTAGCTATATATATGTTTAATCCTTTTCTGAATCCTGCTAAACTCTTTGCCTCAATGATATCTAGTGGCTATAGGTTCCATCTAATCTATCATTCTACTTACTTTGATATGCTATTCACAAGTCATAGTGCTGTGAATACTGCTCTGTAATCTGACTGATATAGGGGAGGAAAGCTCGTGGAGCACTGTGTCCTGCACTCATCACACAAGTCAAGAAATAATCCATAGATTTTGCTGTTTCATATGCCAGTAGAAGGTCACTTAACCATTGGTGAGAGAGTTCTTAAATTGTCTCTAGTTGTCATCTCCTTTTCACTTTAAATAGTAAAGATAAAGAAATTCATTTGAGGCAGAATGGATAATGGGGGAAGGGTGTTTGTGTTACTCAGCATCAGCTTTATGGACTGGTGCTGCACCCCACTAGTAATCTGAGCAAGAGTGCCATCTTCCTCAAATTTGCAAGATACATCCATGAAAATCAGGACTGTCCTCTGTAAGCATCTACAAGGATCTGTATAAACAACGAGGAGTCTGATGGCACTTTAAAGACTAACAGATTTATTTGGGCATAAGCTTTCGTGGGTAAAAAACCCACTTCTCACAAAAGCTTGTGGCCAAATAAATCCATTAGTCTTTAATGTGCCACCGGACTTCATGTTGTTTTTGAAGATACAGATTAACACGGATACCCCCTGATACTTGACACCATGCAGGAATCTGTATGTCTTTGGGTGTGGTAGACAGGGATATCTAAAAGGCTATGAACCTTCAGGGTTTGAAAACAACTGAGACAATCTCTGTCACCCCCACTTGGGAACCCCATAAATTCACTGGAATGTTTCTCTTTACACCTTCTTCTAACTGGGGCACAGCAGGGCAGGGTTGGAGGGGTTGGTCCCCAAAGTGAGGGGCCGTGTTGGGGACAGTTGGTGCACCGCAGGATGGGGGGTTAGTCCCTGGAGCAAGGGGTCTAGAAGATCAAAGCACAGTGGGGCAGACAGTGGCAGTGCGGGTCTGGTACCTACCTGTCTGTCAGAGAGGCTGGAGCTGTATCCAGGAGGCAGCCAGTTCTCTCTGCCCACACTTGATCAGCTCCTCCAGGCTCCAGCATCTGATTCCGGTTACTGGAGTAACAGCACTTTTAGCAGTGATGACCAGACACAGCCAGGTCCTCTTTTCGACTGGACTGTCCAGTAGAAAACCAGCCACCTGCCAGTCCTTCCTGTATCCATAAAGCAGAGGGGATTTCCCTTTTCTCCCCCACCCCATCCCGGTGTGCAGGCACTATAGGGGAAAGCCATACGGCTGCCTTCTGGAGACACCTTTGCAAGTCATGCTATAGGGAGGGCACCAGGGCTGGGGGAGGAAAGGACATGTGAGGGGAGCGATTCTGGGCAGCCTACAGCCCATAGGGCAGCCCAAGAAGTCTGTGACAACACAGACAAGTCTGTAGGCCTCCTGTGTACATTACATCAGGGAGCTCTTCAGACCCTGGAAAAGCATAGGAGGGTTCAAAGATAGCTGTGGGTTCTGTGCTGCACGTGGTGGTGCTGTTACATGGGTTCTCCATCATAGGCACTAAAGCTTATTATAAGTGTATCATGCAAAACTGCTACACAGCTTGGATCCCAAGAAGAGTTATAGGGCCCTTTACTTTATTAAGAACAATGCTGACAAACAGTTCCTCCCCTGTCCCAATACCTACCTATTTCTCTGGAGCCATGGGGTGAATTTTAGCACTAAATGAAGCAGTGGCTCAAATACTGCAGAGCATTCTGCACAGGTATAAAAGTCATAACTGAAGACATCAAGAGATAGGAATCCACCTTTTCCTTTGGCAATTTGTTCCAATGGTTAATTACCCTCATTATGAAAAATGTGTTCCTTATTTCTAATTTTAATTTGGCTTTAACTTCTACTAATTGAGATGATGCAAAATGAGAAAGGTAATTCCACTTAACTGAAATTTCCTAAGACTACATTTTAGAACAAAGAAGTCCATACAAAGAAAGAGTTATCGTTAGCAAATAATGACAGATGTTTTGAGAGAAAAAAATGAATCTGACAATTAAAACAAAGATTTTCCCATGAATTCCATTTTTTCTGTATTAGCTCTGAGGTATGTAGCGTTGTTGATAAAGCTTTTCATTAACTACCTTCAGAGCAAATGAAATGGCTAATCCTGGCTGACAGACTGACAATAGTTGAAACTTGATGTTTTGGTAGATTGTAATTTGTCATTACTGTACACATGCTTCTGTTTTGGGTTATTTTACCTATTGCAGTTTGTATGGACTTTTAAAACAAAATATTAGCTCTGAAGTACAGTGTGTGTGTGTGTGTGTGTGTATATATATATATATATATATGGATAATGCCATTGGATAGAACAGATTTATAGATTTACACATGTGTGTGTTTTGCAAGGAGTAAATCTGTTCTATCCAGTGGCATTATCCAGTTAAACAACAGGGACAAAATCCATTCTCACAAGCAACCCTTCTGAACTCACTATAGTTGCCCAGTAGCAATAGAGCAGAATTTACCATTTAAATTGTTTCACATACTCTGAAAAAAACTAAGATCTATTCAAACTTTCCACTCTTCAGGATTTTTTGCATGAAATAATCCACTTTATCCACAACATTGGAGAAGATTAAGAATGTACAATATTTTTTAAACTTCAGTGCATATAACCAAAATATTATATAGTTTTAATAACCTAACAATGTCGCAATATCCCCATTTTCAGTATGCTGTAGATATGTAGGCATCTTCTGTCATGGAAATGTAAAAAAAAAAATTAGTGAAAAAAATAAAGTAGAAGAATACTAAGCCACAATTCCAAAAAAACCATCCTTATCCAAAACAGCACTTAAGTCAATTCAGTGATGTCAATGGGACTTAAACACATTATTAAATGCTTTCCTAAATCAGGGCCCAAGCAAGTACTCACCACTGCAAAGCTGTTTTGAACTACAGTGCATAGGTGTGGTATAATTACTCTACCATAACCATTCCAAGACTGAACTAATTGCCTCCAAATTATTTCTGCCTCCATACCATGGCATCCTGCTGCCTTTTGACAATCTGTCCACATATCCAGCTATTATTCAACTTCATAACATGACATTCTGAACCTTGGGAGAGTAATGCTGAATTTAAAGTTAAGTAGTTTTGCTAACCCAGAGTGTTCGGACATTTGGTATCCAAGGATCCAACCATGGCATACCCTCCCCGTTGGCTGACCCACATGCAGTTAGGGCATGATGTTGCATGCTTTGCACGCACCACATTCCCAGTGTCATCAATGGGCAGTTCACTGAAGTCAGTGGAGATTCTCACTGTGCAAACCAGTAGCAGGTCAAAGTGTCAAAAAAAACAAAACAAAACAAAACAAAACACCCCGCAATTACACACATTTCAAATGAATTCTGAAGAGTTAAAAAAAAAAGTGTTCTGGATTGTATGTTAAGTTTCAGTTCCAGAACATTCGATGAATTGGTATGGCCAAGTTTTAAACTGCTGAAAGGAGTGGTCTATAATAGAAATAGATTGCCAGCTTCAGCCAAGGCACTGCTGCAATGTTACATTACAGGTAAATGTGGTATCACCTTTCTTATTCAAGCACCTGATTCTTTACCATAAACCTTCTGGAATGGTTGCAAGGGCAAGAATAGAGAGGAGGAGATGATGAATGGGAAGAAGAGCATCTGGATGACTAGGTAGGCATACAGGATGGGATTTTCAAGTGTGCTTAAGCAAGCAAAGAGCACAAATCCTACTAGCTTTTGAAGGGATTTGTATGCCTATGAAACCTAGGGTACAGCTACATAGCAAGAAAAACCTGCAGTGTTGAGATTGAGAGCCTGGGTTAATTGACTCAGACCCACAGGGCTAAGAATAGCAGTGTAGACATTCCCACCCAGGCTGTAGCCCAGGCTCCAAGACCCTCCCTCCTCTCAGAGTTTCAGAGCCCAGGTTCCAGCTCAAGGGAGATTGTCTACACTGCTATTTTTTAGCTCTGTGGCCCAAGCAATATGAGTCCAAGTCAATTGATCCTGTCTCTGAGGTACGGCTGTGAATTCTTCTTTGCAATGTATATGTATTTTTAGATGCTTTTGAAAATCCAACCTACAGACCCTGATTTTTGGAAATGCTTATGCACATAAGTAACTGTACACATGCAAGTAACCCCACTGAACTCAGTCAAGTTAGTTATATGCATAAGCATACTGCAGGATGGGGGCAATGGTACCATAAGTCTGTTACCATGATATGAAGTTTTTATGCCAAGCAAGGTAAGAAAAATGTTGAAAAGCAGATGTGTAGACTGAGGACATTTGTAACAGCACTTGCAAGCTCTTCAACAATTAACTGAATGGAACAATCATCAAGTTAAATAAAAAATAAGACGTCAGAAGTTCTGCCTTTCTGACGTTGCTTTTATGCATAAAATCAGCAAAGCCAGAAGCTTTAATACTCTAGGTTTCTTTTGTTTTATTTTATTAACCTCTCCACAGCTGACACAGTTGAAAACACTCTTTCATCACATACTTAGCAAAGGTTCAAGCGTAGCAGAAAACTCAGCCAAATTTCTGTCTGCTGGACTCACTGTCTGTATAATGTGCTTCACTTCTAACTTCACTCCTGTCTGATTCTGCTGATGGAACTAAGAAAATCTGTCGCAACAAAAGCCTTTGCTGGGCACTATCACACTGGCCATTCCAAGGGAACCAAACACAAGCTGTAGCTAACAAAAGAGAAACATTCTTAGGTTATTTCACCGATCAGGATTCAATTAATTTTCTGCCTGGCTGGGTGCTTTGGATGTAACCCACAACGATTATCCAATTTTCACATTTGAGGGGACACTGGAGCTATATTACATTCCTCCTTAAGAGTTTGTCTATGGCAGAGTTGCCTTTAAAGTATGATTTTAAACTGATTTAGCTAAATAGGTGCAAAAAATGTCTGCGTGGACACTCTTCTTTTGGTTTAAGCCAGGCTTGGGGCTTGTCTACGCTTTAAATGTCACAGCAGTACAGCTGCACTACTGTAGTGCTTCAGTGTACACACTACCTATGTGGTGTAGGTATTCTAGCTCCCCATTGACCTTGCACTTTACCCAGGGACATAGGGCAGGTCTACACTTAAAATGCTGCATTGATGCAATCGTGCCACTGTAGCACTTAAGTGAAGATGCTCCTACACTGACAGGAGAGCTGCTCCTGTCAGTGTAGTCAATTCACCTCTGTGAGAGGCGGTAGCTGTGTCAATGGGAGAAGCTCTCCCAGTGGGTTAGGTCGGTATAATTATGATGTTCAGTGGTGTGGATTTTTCACAACCATGATGACATAGTTGTTCCCATCTAGTTTTCAAGTGTAGACCTTAGTTCAGTTTAGCTTAAATTAATTAGGAATAGGTTAATATTAAACCCAAATAAGCCACTCTCAAACTGACCTAAGCATTTCCGCACCAAGGGTATGACTACACTATGTCCAGGTCTGCACTATAATCTTACATCGGCAGAACTTTGTCACTAAGAAGTCTGAAAAATCCAGTTATACCAACCTAACCCTACAACTACATCACTTTACAGCAGTAGTACAGTGAGAGAAGGGGTTTTTATTCTGTCTACTTACCAGTATCTATACTGGGGCTTATGTCAGCTTAACAGCATCTCCCAGTGGTGTGAATTTTTCATGCTCCCAAGTTGACTTATGTTTTAAGTATAGAGCAGGCCAGAGACTTCCATTGGTTTAACTAAACTGGTGCAAATTGGTGTGTAGACAAGGCCTAACATTTAGAGCCTGATTCCCCACTACCTTGCACTTTCTATAGTAATTTATGCCTATAGGAAGTGAGTGAGCAAACTACTGACTTGATTTGGTAACATTGTACATTGCTTTTGCACTTACATTTCACAAGATGCAAGGCAGTGGTAAATCAAGCCCAACTCATGTAATGGTGTAAACAAAAATATTAGAGATGGACCCAGACCTCACATCCCAGATTTGAATTCTTCTTTATCCTGAACATTAGGGAAACTAGGATTTGAACTTTGCTGCTATTTTCTCTTTCTATAATGGACTAAATCAAACCTGTGGACTCACACTATGGGAAAGTTTAAATGTGGATCAAAACTCTGTGGCTCAGGCCCATATCCAGAAAAGGGAAAGCTAAAGAGTTTTAGAGAAACCTCCTTTTTCTTTTATCTATACTGAAACAGTGCTTCTTTTAATAATCCAAGAACAGAGATACCTTTGACATTTCGATCAAAGGAATACATTTAAAAATTATTCCTATATTTGATGTATCAGTTCCAGTTTATGGCACTATTTTCTTTTATAGAGGATCTTTGTATGTATTCTCAGACTGAGGAGTAAATTCAGGTCCTTCTATGCTGAGGAATATAAGAAGAGTTATTTGAACACTGGACCACATTCTGCACCACATTGTGGGACCTTTACACCATTCAGGGTGTGTCGTAGATGAGATTCCCCACCCTCAGAGAGCTCTAAACGGGACCGTCACATCCTGGGGCAGGCCAGACTGAGGAGGGGGCATGGCCTGAATGCACTCTATTCTGGCTATTTTGTATGGGCATAAAAGCCATCATAAACTGATGCAATTTAGGACTGCCTAGAGGCTCCTTTAAATTGTGGCATGGGCCAAGGGCAGAATTAGGGAGACACAAAAATGGCCAACAGCCATCTTTGTCCACATTCTCTTCCAATCCCATGTACAGCACAGAACTGAAGGAACAGAGAATCCGATCCAGTCAGTCTCCCTTGTACAGCTGTTTACTAGTGGATCCCTGATGCCTCTGTTGTGCTTTTTAAAAACTTTATCCTGTATTAATTTTGTGGCCCTAGATATTCTGGAAAGAGTGAGAAATTTTCTGTCAAAATGGTTTTTCACCAGATAATTGAAATTTTCTACTGAAACATTTAATTTTACAGCAATTTTTAGATTTTCTATCAAAAAATCAGAACAAAAATATTTCATTTTAGGTTGGGTTAACACAGATTGAAACATTTCAGTTTGTTGAACTGAATTAAAATGTTTTTTCAAGATCAGTTGGACATTAATCTGTGTTTATTTAACCTGCTGCAGTGTCTCATAAGAGTTGTAGTTTGGATGCCCCGTGCCTCCATGCACTTCTATGAGCTAGGTTCCCTGGCTGGAGTAGCTCTGTGAAAAGTCTGGTTGGTGGCCTGTGAAATTTATCACAGCATATGGTGAGACAAAACTTTTATTTTTAAGTTCACTTAACTTATTAAATTAAGTATTAGCTTGGGTATTACTCTTATTTTCTGTTGCGACCAATCTGACTTTTATGCGTCATCACTTGTAATCATTTAAAATCTATCTTTCTGTAGTTAATAAACTTATCTTATTATTTTATCTTAAGAAGTGTGTTTGGATTAGATCACATGGGAAACTTCATTTGGGATAACAAGGTTGGTGCCTATATTATTTTCCTTTGATCAAAAGACAGACTTTCTATGAGCCTGCATTGTTCAGTAGTGTGCTTCACGATACAAAACACACATCTCTAGGAGGAAAATCTGGGACTAAGAATTTGTTGGCGTTGCCCTGTAGAAAATTCATGAGTGACAAGTTAGATTGTTCATGTGTTTAGCTGTGAGTGAATTTACTTGCTAAATGCTGTGTAAGCCAGCCAGGAGGGGATGTTCTGACAGCAAAGCAGTGTAAAAGACACCTCGGGCTAGAGTTAACGGAACATCCCTGTTGAACAGTCCAGACTGTCCCCTTGGGTATGTCACAGTAAAAAATGAATATGTATGTATGCACATGCCGGCTTATGTTAATTTTTGGATGATGAGCATTGTCGTGGTATATGGATAATCAAAAGTTTAAAGTGAATTTTTAGTGAGATAGGTGCCAATATGACAGTCTTGGAAACTGATGCCTGTTTATCCACACAACAGATACAACAGAGGCAGCAGCAGCAGGGCAAGAGTCTCCTCTCTGGGCCAGATTCTTGGCCTCTCCCCTCCAGCCTCAGTTCCTTTTGTTCTGTTTCAGTAGTGGAGAGGGGACCAAAAGCTCCTCTAAAAGCGGCACCTGAGCTTTTTGCAGTACAGATGAATCCTCAGCTGTCACAGTCAGCCTATGCCAACGGCTCCTGGTTCATTCAGTGTAGGTGGCACTCTGGGGCAGGCTGGGAGTGGGAAGGGCCAGAGTTCAATGTGCTCTACCAGCCAAGAATGACAGAACAGCTGCTTGGGAGCTATTGTTTGTTGGCATAAGTTAGAGTAGCCCAAAGAAATTTTTTTGCTGCTTCAATTAGCAGCAGCAAAGATTTATGAAGTTTCACCAGAGGGAAGGATCTCTCACAGGATTTTTTAAAATTTATTTTTCCCTCTTCACCCAGAGTGTGCAAGGTTTGGTCTATATATTATTTTAGCACTGATTTAACTAAACCTGTTTAGTCCCTTAAAATAGACTCAAATGTTTAAAAGATTTTTAATCTGTATAGATAAGTCCAACTTAGTTAAATCCATGGAAAAACTGTATTTAGACCAGCCCTGAGAGGATTATGCTTAAACCTCTGGCCCACCAAAGAATAAGAACAGCAACTGCAGTAAACTAGCTAATGTTGCCCCTTCTTTTGACATGAGTATTGCCTCTCTGCCAAGAGATAGCAGAATTCTGGGGCATTGCAGATTGGCTTCCCAGTGGAAGAACAATCAAGGTCATGGAGTCTAGGTAATATTTTAAATGTAGCTTGCTTTATTGACATATACAAAATGGTTCTGGATCAGAGGCAGTCACAAAGAGTGTGCAAGCTTCCAGAGATCAAAGATTTAAGGAAACTACCCTGCCCCAGACTTGCCTTTAAATACAATGAATAATGCAGAGAGTAAACTCTGACAAATGGCAATTTCTGTCCAAGAATACTGAAGAACAAAAAACCCCCCAAAGTACTGTATTTCTTCAAAGACTAAACTTTTGCTCATATGCTAACAAAAAGAACTTTTAAGAGGATATGTAATAATGCCTTCTGGGCACTCCTGCCATAAGCACTAAGATAAAAATCACAAAGGTTAACAGATTTCATGATATCAGTATTTTACCAGCTAGTGCTCAACGCGTAAATTTGCACCTCTGGTACATTTTGCACAAGTGGCCAAGTGAACTTTGAGTCTTCACCCACATTTGAAACATGCAATATAATCCCCTATCACAGATATTATACTGGATTAGAATCACTGTTTCTCTCTTCCAGTTTGGCAGACTGCACACTGTTTTTTGCTGCAAAACGTATAGATCCAAGATTAAGCTCACCCACACATCAAGTTCACTATGTTATTTTTATATTCACAAGAACATTAAAGGCAGGGTAAGAGGGACAAATAGTCCAGATTTTAAAGATTTTCCAGCAAGACCAGAAAAATGCTTCATTGCATCTGTGTTCAGCATTAGGAGAAAAATAAATGTGTTGTTTTCAAATTTTTGCTTCAGGGTCAGCCAACACCAGTCTACCATGCAACAGTTTTGAGGGGGGAAAAAAAGCCTCACTTAAGGATAGATCTGCCAGAGTAAACAGTGCCTCAAACCAGGGAAATCTAAAGCACATGCCTTATTGTCAAGTTTGGTTTAATTTGTTTTACAAATCAAAATGCCAGCTCAGCTTTTAAGACCTATTTCGGTTAAGTCCACTAGCATTTTACCGAGGGGGTGAAAAAATGTATATTTGAGTTTTGCTCCCTAAATTATGCATAAAATGTTATGCCAGTTTATGTTTGTGCATAAATTTTCCATTCTATTCTAATGTATAGTTTCTACTTTTTTCTTTGTTTTGTTTAATAAATCATAGGGCCAGATTCTGCCATTTTTAGTCATGCTCCTGTATCCCATACTCCACAGGTAGTCTCCATTAAGTTAATGAGTTACACATCATGGGGGAGAAAGGGTTTCAGAATCTGCCCCTAAAACAATCCAAATCTGCAAAATTGTTCTCTTCTGGTTTTAAAAGGAGAGTTTGTGCTCAGGATTTTTTAAAAGGAAAATCATAAGAAAAAGGGCCACTTTTTGTACTTAGATGTGTACTCAGCTCTTCTGACTTCCATAAAAATTTTGCATGCATATCTGAGGGCAGAATTTGTCCTTTCACTGTTTAAATACTAGTCAGTGTTTTTTTATTTAAGTAGCAAAACCAAACCTGGAATGCTCTGCAGACATTTCCAAGAGGCTTCAAGAGAATAAAAAGTCATTGCCAATATAGACAAACCTCCTCAAAATCAACAGCTTCTTTTCAATACACATACACACACACCCCCCACAGCTTGATTCAAAGCAGGTGTAAACTGGCATTGCTCCATTTCCTCTAATGAAAATATGCTAATTTACACCACCTGAAGAGCTGGCCCAGCATAAGAGCTGGCTGAAAACATTTACATATTTTTCCCATTTAAAAAAAGAAGCATCATAACAAAATCTTTCAATGCTTTACATTTTATTCAAAAAACTTTTCACATTTTTAATCTACATTTTATCAAAGTTAACCATTTTATTTACCAAAAACCTTACTTTTGGAAAACAAAAAGTTAACCAGTCTGATACTGGTTTTCATTAAAATTCTGATTTCAAATATTGCAAAACAAATTTAAAAATGTGCCCATTTGGAACCTTACCAAATGAATTTTCAAAAGTTTTAATATTAAAATAAATTCAACTAATCCTACCAGAATGTATCCTTTGAAAAACAAACATCTATCTATACAGGACTTTACACTGCATGCATCACTGTGGTATCTGAATATTTAGATGGCTCATATCCAATATCAATATACATATTAAGATATGTATATTAAATAATGGAAAAATTGTAAACCCTGCAAATGACCCTCTCAGTTTGGGTATCTTCTTTTGCATTTATATTTTGTGAAGGGAATATTAACTTATTATCTATTTCAGAAAATTAGGCATTATCATCAGGGATAATATTAGTGTTTGAAGCTGTCTTTACTATGTGTTTGTACAATAACTAGCAAAATGGGGCACTGATCCTGGTTGGGGCCTCTAGGTACTAATGTAATAAATCCACTGATTTGAATTGTTGGATACCAAATATTCAGTACAAAATGTCAAATACCAAATATGAGATGTCACATTTTTTATGAAATATGTAGTTATTTATTAATGAAAAATCATATCTACAGGTTGCTCCATAGCATTACTTAATATACTTATGTTAAGTATTTCATTTTCATTACAAAATTGATATTTATGGCCACATTTGTAAATTCTTTAGTCACAGTGCTAAGCAACTAATCAGTACGACGTCATATGAAGAACTGATCGCCAGTGTGAATAAGGAATTCACAGCCAGGCCCAGAGGGTTTCTGAGCATAATTCTGCTATGTTACACCAGTGTAAATCAGTACTAACATCACTGATGTCAATGCAGTTGCACTAGTGCAAAACTGGGATAAAGTGAGATCATAATGTAGCTTATTGTATCAATACAGTAACTACATCATTAAGAGCTGTAATAAGTACTGACTTGTAGCAGGTTATTGGATTTAATAAACAAAAAGAAGTAAAAAACATACGGTTCCTGCTTAATATTATTCAATAAACATTTTTATAGGTGTTCTCTAATGATCACTTTAATATTACTACAATACCCTCTGTAATTTGTACTTTTCAGGAGGATCACTAGTTGAGTGATTCAGCCTTTCAGAACATATTTGAAACCAAATAAGCAGACTAGTGTTTACGGTATGACAAAAGGTGACATTCTGAAGTGTTGCGAAGAGTGAAGGAAAAACAAGAAAAAAAGAATGGAAAAAATAGAAAGGAGAGAAGCAAGGACGTAATATTTTCTCATGTTCCCTACTGCAATGCTTCTGAGGGTTCTTTAATTTTTCTTGAACAATAGGCCCTGTCTTGCCCCTAGTGAATTCAAAGTGCCTGGATCTGGCAATTTAAGGGCCTTATCATGTAAATTACATTTACACTTACATTTACAGTGCCAGAGCAGCATAAAGGGGCCCTAGTCTAATTGAGAACCAGGCCCAAATATTTCAGTGGCAACAGGACTTAATATATGTATTATTTCACATAGGGCCTGATCCATTGAAATTAATGGAGTGATTCTCATCAATGGCTTAGGGATACAGAGTAAAAAATATTCAATTTGTGAAACGTGCAGCCAAAAGAATCCAAGATGTATTAAAACTTGGCATGCTCTAAAAAGTATTTTGCACACATTTGTGCAGATCTGAATCCATGGATCAATGGAAGACCAAACTAGATGTGGTGGAAAAACAAAGACGATAAATTGAATCTCTAGGGGCCCCTCCTCTTTTTCTTTATTCTGTTCCTAAGTCAAAGTCTAAACTGCCAGCAGCTTTGTCATCACACCCTTTCACCCATGGTACACATTTGCAAAAAGCATATCCCAAAACACAACAATTTACTTTCTCCCATCTCCCTGCCTGTCAGGTTCATGTATCATTCATGTGGATTTCTTGTCCTAAATTTACAGATTAAATGTCAAAACTAACCAACAATTAAGAGTAATGCATGATTTGTTTGACTTTTGCAGGCTGTTTAGCCAGTTAAACGCTTGATTGCATTTTAAAACTGCAATTGTTTCTTTAAAATAATGCAAGATCATGAAAAGTGACCACCTAACAGGCGAGGAAATATAAATGCTCTGTTTACTACAGACCTAATACTGCAGTGGAAGTGCAAGCTACTCCAAATTCACTCACCATTGTCCCTCCTCTAACCTGACCTGGGGGAAAGACATCACCTTTAATGGTGAAAAGGACTTAGTGTAGGCATTATGATGGAAAACCCACTGATCATGACCTCCCAGTGCCAGGGATGACATGATCCTTGACTGTATAAACGGGATTATTAAATAGGAATAAAGGGATGGTATTAATTAGAGAAAGTTAGGAATTTATTGAATAAACTTTTTCTGTTAGAAAATGCTGATTCATTGAAACCAAACATTTTCATAGTAAACGATCGGTTTCAATTAATTTTTGACCTGAACATTTTTTTAAAAAATGTTCTTTAAAAAGCATCAAAATATTTTTTTGACATTTTTAAAACCAAGTATCAGTTTGAAATTACTTTCAAAATTTAAGCTACATTATATTTTTTTTTTTAAAAAAAATGATGGTCAGAACCAAAATGAGAGGAACTGAAATTATTAAAACACGCTATTTCAATTGATTCCGACAAATTTTATTTATTTTAAAGCATTTTCAGTTCATAAAAAAATGTTAAGGTTTTGACTTCATCCTAAGTCAGGACAGGAATTTTTTTCAAAATATAAATATTTTAGTGGGAGGAACAAACTGTTTTCCCTCCTAGCCCTAGTATCAATACTGTTTAGTACACTGGTGAGATCATTACTCCAATACCGTGTCCAGTACTGATTTCCACACTTTAAAAAACAGATTGGAAAATTAGAGATTTTTTAAAAAGAAAAAGAATCACAGGAATGATTCAAAGGCTGGAAAAACATGTAGTGACATACACATTACAGCAAGATACTTAAGGAACTCAAATTTAACTAGCTTATCAAAGAGGAGGTTAAAGATGACTTCAGTGGCACTACTCAAAGCATGTACAATTAAGCATATGTAGGATTCATAGAGTTTAAGGCCAGAAGGCACTACTCAAGCATCTAGTCTGACCTCCCGTATTTCATTTACTTACATTTCACTCTGTTACCCCTGCTTTGAGCCCAGTAACTTATGATCAGGGCCTAGTATTCCCAAACACCCTTACATTAACAGTTTGTAATGAAAAATTTGCACAAATTTCATCGGAATAGTTTTCTGTCCATAAGTCTATGGAGTATTCACACTTTGATACTTGTGTAACCCTTCTGCCCATCAGAGTTGGCAGCAACAAGGGCCGGGTTCAGTATCCAGGAGTTCCACTCCAATAGCACAATACAAAAACCAGCTCGAGCCCCCACCCAGTGACCTGGGACAACCATATACCACTCCTCTGGGCGTCTGTACGAGACAATACTTCCCCTCTCGCAAGCACAGAGTCTGAGTGTACCAAAGCCTTTTAATAACAGGGAGAAACAATGTGGCATTATATTGGGGAAACACCACAAACAAGGTTAATAAACCAAACCGTGAACCAGAAGCCCCCCTCCCAGCAAATAGGCCGTGGCCTTCCCTTTGGCTCTTGAGTTCCACAACCCCCAAAAGTCACTCAATAGTCCCAAAAGTCCAGCAGCCCAAGAGTCTCTGTTCTTGGTCAGTGCAGAGTTCAAAAGTCAATTGGCAGAGTCTTACCTCCCAGCCTGGGTGGAAATGGAGGGTAGGGCACGGGGCACCTTACATGGTCCGAGGCCGACTGCGCCGCCTCTCTGTGGGGTTCCGCTGCAGCCCTCACCGCAATCCGCTCTGCTCGGTTCGCCGACACTCAAACTGCTCTGCAACGCCAGTCACTCTGCTAGCCATCCTGCTAGCCGACACACGGACAGCTCTGCGGTGCCAGTCACTCAGTCAGCAGCACAAACGGCTCCGCTAGTCGACACACGGACTGCTCTGCTGTGCCAGCCACACGAACTGCACTCAGGAACCACTCGGCGGAGTCCGCTGCCAGTCATACAAACTACACCCAGGATCCGCTCGGCTGAGTCCGCTGCTTTGCTCTGCTCTGCTCGCTGCACAAGTTGCTTGGTGCCACCAACATGCCTTTAGGCCTGCCCCACTTAACACAGTGTTCAGTGGTTTCAGCTCTTAAGTGATTTCAGCTCTTAGTGGGGGGGGGTGTCAGCACCTTGGCACAGGTACACCAGCAAACTCAAAGTGAATTCAGCTTAGCAGGCTGAATTAAGACTCCTAAGGGAATCAAAATTAGGTCTAACATACCACAGTGAAGAGAGGCAGGGTACAGAAGACCAGGGAGGCCCTTAGACAAATCCCTCACCAAAAGATATAGAAACCTGCCCATAGCCTCTATCAATCTCAGAGTGTTCTGAAGCACGTGGCCCTTGACCAGTGAGTGCTACTTAGATGATGGTGAGTCCCTCCATCATAACAGGGGCCAAGTATATGTCCATAGTCCTTCATTCATACGATCAGGATAACATCACTTTATCATTCCTGCCCCAGTAACATAGAAACTGGGGCTCCCACATCAGCCGAAGTGGCCATGTGGGCTGCTGTGAGCTCAGGCTAGGCGCAGTGGGTGTGTCTATGCAAATTGATCAGCCCCAAAGTTATTTTCCAAAACTCACTGTAATTCCCATAGTTCGCCACCAGATGTCAGAATATATCTCATTCCTGACACTGCTTACACTTGAGCTGTATGACTGGTCACCTAAGTACACAGAATTGTCTCTGTTCTCTCAGTGATGACCTAACCTTTATAAACTATCTCCTTTCCACTCAAAATGAATTCATTTAGTCAAACAAACAAACCGTGTTATGATCAAACAAATCTCAGCTATGATCCCAAAATTCACTTTCCAGGAAGATCTGTCTAACCACAACTTTATTGACATGAATGTTCACAAAAAGCTAATAAAATGTTTGTGAACATAGATGTGATAAAGTATTTAGAAGTCACTGAAATGTCTGAATAGTTTCTCAATATTTACCAAACTCTACTCCCAAATACTTGAACAAACTAGTCTGTGGGTAACATTCAACTACCTCCCTTTCTTTGGCTTCAGTGGAATTATAACACTTAACCCAATAGTGTGTGCTGCACTGTGTATTTAATTTGCACAGAGAAGAGCAGACAGCTGTTTGTGGTTGTATTCTAGGTACTTTTAACAACAATGTACAGTATGTGCTATCTATATTGGGAGGAAAAGAACAGCTATCTATCCTACCAGGAAGCTACTTATAAACCCAAAATGCTGCATTAAGAACGGTTTGAGTTTTCCTTTTATCTTTTTAAAGCTCATTTGTTTTTTTTCTGCTGTCTTGTTCCCATTCAACTCTTAGAAATACAAACATATGTAGTACACCAGTCTTTCAATCAAAACAGGTTCCAACCTATTGCTTTCCATTCATTTTTTTAAACAAATGGTGTCTGTCACATCTCTGTTACTCGGAAGACCTTTGTAGGGATTCACAGACACTTGGCAAGTGGCACAGAAGTTACATGTTCATCTGAGGATAAGCTAGATGAGGTTTAAGTATACATGAGGTTGCCCCTTTTCCTACTCTAAGGTGACCATCAAGGAAGAGGTCTTGTCAAGGGTTCGAGACCAGGTCTGTGCTTGCTTCTGGCTAGCAACAAGGAATGCAGTGGGAAACAAGTATTGACATTCCTTCTTTGATACTATAGCCTAGAGTAATTCCTGCTTAGAAAGGGTGGGACAGAAACAGCTGACAGCAACCAAGCTGTGGATAGTCAGTGTGGGTCACAAAGGATTTGTCTAAGGACAAGTCAATACTTTCTTTGTCTCTCCATCTTTAAAAATAGCTTGGGTGTTTATTATTTTTCCATTACCACACAGGCATCCACCTATTACAAACAAGGAGTCCACATCCTTTTGTTTAGCATGTAATTGACAAAACTGAAGGAGTCAGTTCATTAAGTCACACATCAGTCTAGCCAGCTACCCAGGCTCCTACTCTGGGCCACTTGATCCTTGAAGTTGTTTTGTTTCTGTATAACAGTCACGTCCCTTCACCATATCAAGACATCACTTTTCATCCTAAGATCTAAGCACCCCAGGGATGTTACTTTAACATACTACCCTCCAGTCCCACGTTTTGCAGCACTGTCTCACTTTACCTCCACAAATCCCCTTGTCCCAGTTGAAGGACAGTTTGCCCTAGGCCCCCCATCTGAAGTGGCATTGTGACCTGGCACACAAAGTTGCAGAGCCACTCAGGTTGTGTCCATCTGCCCCCCCAGGGCCACCTTTGATGAGCCTTGTGACCTAGCTGAGGGGTCAGAATGCCAATCAATGCAGTCCATCCACTCCTTCATTTCTGTCTACAGTGGGGCAGACAGGCTAAACCTGAGTGGCGCTGGGTCCCACTTTAGCCACTTGAAACACTGAGAGATATTGTTAGCAGTGAAAGTGCTTCTAAAGCTGAACCCAGCAAGTTCCACTGTAAACACTAACAATAGATTGTGAAAGTGACAAAGAGTTTTGTGGCACCTTAAAGACTAACTAGTTAGTCTTTAAGGTGCCACAGGACTCTGTCACTTCTGCAATTCCAGAGTAACACAGCTACCCCTCTGATTCTTGACAATAGATGGTGAATGACTCATGTGACGATGCAAAGCAGAGGAGGGAGGGTCCAAGGATGTTCCTCTCTTAGAATCATAGAAGACTGAGGTTGGAAGAGATCTCAGAAGGTCATTTAGTCCAACCCCCTGCTCAAAGCAGGACCAATCCCCAGCTAAATCATCTCAGCCAAGACTTTGTCAAGCCAGGCCTTAAAAACCTCTTAGGATGGAAATTCTACCACTTCCCTAGGAACCCATCCCAGTGCTTCACAACCCTCCTAGTGAAATAGTATTTCCTCATATTCAGCCTAGACCTCCCTCACTGCAACTTGAGACCATCGCTTCTTGTTCTGTCATCTGCCACCACTGAGAAAAGCTGAGCTCCATCCCCTTTGGAACCCTCCTTCAGGTAACTGAAGGCTGCTATCAAATCCCCCCTCACTCTTCTCTTCTGCAGATTAAACAAGTCCAGTTCCTCAGCCTCTCCTCATAAGTCATGTGCCCCAGCGCCCTGACCGTTTCCATTGCCCTCCACTGGACTCTCTCCAATTTATCCACAGCCTTTCTGTAGTGGGAGGCCCAAAACTGTGTGCAATACTACAGACCTGGCCTCACCAGTGCTGAATAGAGGGAAATAATCCCTTCTCTCGATCTGCTAGCAGTGCTCCTGCTAATGCAGCCCAATATACCATTAGCCTTCTTGGCAACAAGAGCACGGTGTTGACTCATATCCAGCTTCTCATCCACTGTAATCCCCAGATCCTTTTCTGCAGAACTGCTGCTTAGCCAGTCGGTCCCCAGCCTGTAGCAGTGCATGGGATTCTTTCGTCTTAACTGCAGGACTCTGCACTTGTCCTTTTTGAACCTTATCAGATTTCTTTTGGTCCAATCCTCCAATTTGTCTAAGACACTCTGGACCCTATCTCTACCCTCATACCTCTCCCCGCATCTTAGTATCATCCGCGAACTTGCTGAGGGTGCAATCCATCCCATCATTCAGATCTTTAATAAAACTGTTGAACAAACCCAGCTCCAGGACCGACCCCAGGGGCACTTGTGCCGCTCATGCAAGGGCCAGCCACAGTTTCAGCTCCTGTGCTCCCTAGAGTGCCAGGCATAACTGGGGCCACACAACTCGAGACACACTACATGCCAAAAAAGGGACGGGGGAGAGAGAAGAGAGAAAGTTGAACATGTTTGCCTATAATGACCAACAACTAGTTGGCCACAGGGGCAAACACATGCTACACCCGTTTATGAGGTTATGCTGCCCTTGTGAGCTGAGGAGATCAGTGAGGCATTGCAGGTACAAATTTTCAAGAACACAAAAGTCCCATTTTCAAAAGTGGCAGTTGGAGCTAGATGCCTAGTGGGATTTTCCAATGCACCTATATGTCCATCTTTATCTTTAAATGCCAAAAGACCTTTAAAAATCTTTCCTCGAGTCACCAACAAGCCAGTCCCACTAACAAAAAAAAAAAATGTGAGGAACGAAAGTGGAGCTAAGCAAAAGCACAGACGGTCAAGTCAAAGTACCACTCGTACATGGAGTGATTTTCAGTGTAGTCTAAAGGAGGTGAATGTCATTAGGAGTTGAGCATCTAACTCCCTTAAGTGCCTTTGACAATCCCAGACTGCAGCTTCCCTGATAGCTACCAAACTGCTCTGATAATACTGATAAACTATGTAGAGTTGAAAGTGAAGCATGTGTTGTATATTACAGGGTTGATCAGCGGTAGTTAACTGAGTCCTGAGATAACACTCCTAAATAGTGTTTCATTTTATGGTGGTAATCGTGTACACCTTTTTCAACATGGAGCCATTTAATCTTATCTTTGATCTAGCCCAATTGTGGCCCTCTCAATACTTGCTTAAGAAAATAATTGATATACCATAAAATTCTGCTTATTTTAAACACAAAGTGAGTAACTAAACTTAATTCTGTTGGCTGAGTGCTATGTGGCGCAGAAAGTTGTGTGGATGGAGTTTTCCTGAAGCCAGCCTGAACACAAACACAGCAGTACTCTCTGCTTGATTATATGTTCTCCATGACATGTGGTACATATATTGTTGCCATTGTAAAGTCAGCATGCAACCAGAACTATGTAGGTATAGGGAAGTAATCAAGGAACATGAGATAATGTGTGGTAGCTGTGGGAAAGGTTGACTCTTCAATAGTAACCACCACATTGTCCACAAAACTGGACTCAGTTTGTGGGATTTTGTCTTCCTTGAAAACTGAGTGGAAGGCATTTCTTTCAACATATAAACAGTTATTGAAACAATCATTTCAATATTAAGGAGCACAGCTCTGAAAGCAGGCACCCTGCACAATCTACTTTAGTTGCTTTTTTAAATAAACAAACAATGCACATGATGGGAGCATAGTAAATTATAAAAATTTAAAGATTATAGAAAAGAGGTTGGGGAGTTCCAAGATAATCCACACATAATTGCTTTTCTGGGTGAATTGGTGCCTAATGTATCAAGAGTCAGCATTACATTTTGAAACGGCTGAAGTCTACAAAATCTGCATTCTTCAAATACATTTGTAACTATTCAGGACTGGCATCCAGAATTGAATTGCTGCTGTTAATCTGCACCTACAATCTGATTACAGGTTCCAAATGCAGGCACAATTTTTGCAAAAGAAATTACATTCTTCTGTAACTTTAGGCTCATCTTGAATAGTAATGGCCAGTTATGTATATTGAATGGATATTTGGGATAATCACCTAGAAATCCAATAACAAGGATGCACCTGAAGTATTTTCATATCCCATTCTGACTCCAAGATAGGGATCCCAGTTTACACAGACCTAGGACACTTAAGGATATCAAGAATGAGGGACAGGATGTTATTTTCCCTGGAACTGAGCCTGTCAGAGGCCAAGCATAAAACATTTATTGCTATTAAAAAATTTAAAATATTTGCTTTGATTCTTTTGCTTTGGTTCCCTTGGCATTAAGTTTGCCCTGCTAGGGAGGCCGCTTATTTTTCTAAGACCTGGTCTACACTTAAAAGTAGTACCAGCATGGCTACATTGGTTAGGAGTGCGGGGAGAAGGGGGAGGGGAAGGAGGAATCAACCCCCTAAACAACATAGCTCTGCAGGCAAAAGCTCTAGGTGTTGGAGTAGTTTTTAGTGGAGGGAGCTTTAGGGAGAGTTTGGCAGTTGATTTAATATTTTGGTTAAGTATATCTGACCAGAAGTGGTTCTGGGAACAAGCCCAAAGGATATGACCTAGACACCTCCCCAGCTATTTTATAATTGCCTCCCCCATATGTACCCAGAGATTCCTATCAGTAACCCATTCCCCCAGGCTTCTTTTTCTTCTCTCTTTGAACTCAAGTTTCCATGTGTGGACCCCGAAACATACAGGAAGTCAGTGATTTATAAGCACATGCTTAAGTGCTTTGTTGAACAGAGCTGGGCTTAAGCATGTATTTAAGGGTTCTATTGAATTGGGGCTTAAGGATCTGAACCAGTTCCCACTGAAGTCAATGGTATAGGTACCTGGCTCAGGCTCTCAGTGCGTAACTGAAATAGCTAACAAGGTTGTTTAAAACACTGATAATCCTTAAGACCCCAATGTAAACAAAAGGAAGAGAGAGGCAACAATCAGATATTAATCACAGTATGAATATGATATAATCAAGGACCAGTTTTGCATAGAAAATAGAACACAGCATTAAAAGCATGGGTTTGAGCCATACATTCCCATCACTCCAGCTGTTGGGGCTAGCCATATGCTGGAAATAAAGGATACTTCTCCAATCTGAGCCAGAGTTAGTCTCCTAAAACAGAGGCTCAATTAGTGGTGCTTGTGAATAGCAACATGGCTGCAGCAGCCAAGAAGCAAAGCTACATCGTATCAGAAGTCTACATATGTAGGTAAGCTGAATCTGGATCTGAAGGTAAAATATATGGCTTCAAAATGATTCTCCAATAGTTTAAATATCTATAATTCCCAGACAACAACAACGATAACAAAAAAAAAACTGTTAGGCTTCATGGTATGGTTGAAAATACACATCAGTAACTTAAGGATAACAAATATGATAAGAATATTGTACTTATTCCCAAAACAAACCTAGTAAATGTAGTGTTAAAGTTAAACTTTAGCTTAAGAGACATTCAAACTTGTTGAGGTATGGGAATGCATAACCAATAGAACTGAGTATGAAAATTAGTTGGTGAGGAAGGATAATGACTGGTTGAGTTACCTTAATGTCTCAATAGAACCACTTATTAATGACCTGAGCTATTGGCCTAGTCCTATTTCTGAATGTAACCATAACAATTAGTTACAACTGTCATTAATAACTTAACTTATTCACAACTCAATTTCCTAAAATATAGTCTACATGAGTTTTCAATTAGTTTTGCCAAGATATAAAGTTTGGTGAGTCTCTGTTACTTCATTATTATGATCATTAGGGCCAAAAAAACTTGAGAGAAGTGCTGAATTTCTCAAAGGGCTGACTATTTATTGTAATCAATAACATAAAAAAACTAATAATGAATTTTGTACCCAAAGAGTGCTGTACTTTTGGAGAGGATATGCTGCATCCTTAATCCATAAAGTGAAACCCTCAACTCAGCTTTAACTATGAAAATACGACAAGTGACTCAATAATGGCAGAACACACTAGGGAAATAACTCCAAAGAGCAATGATTATTTGTATTGGGCTAGGGCTCCTCATCTGATTCACGGCCTTTAAATACCAACAAACAAACAAACAAACAGAAAAAGATGGAATTTTCCAAACTGCAGTCTTTGGTGTCATAAGATCCATCCTCACAGATGTACCGTGTGCACTTTACCTCATAGATTAACTCAGGGATTGGCAACCTTTGTTTGGCACATGGTGGGCCAGGCCAGTTTGTTTACCTGCTACATCCACAGGTTCAGCCAATCTCAGCTCCCGCTGGCCACGGTTAGCATGCCAAAGGTTGCTGATCCCTGTCTTAACATATCATTTCATATATGATAGGTCATCAATGGTTAATCTTCAAGATGAGACAAGGTGGATGAAGTAATATCTTTTACTGGACCAACTTCTGTTGGTGACAGAGACAATCTTTTGAGGCCTGATGAAGAGCTCTGTGTAAGCTTTAAAGCTTGTCTCTCTCACCAACAGAAGTTGGTCCAGCAACAGATATTACCTCACACACCTTGTCTCTGTAATATCCTGGGACCAATGCTGCTAGAACAACATTACCCAGAATGGTCAGGGATGCCACCCCATATTCCAGCTGTCCCTAACCCTCCAACTACCAGAAGCTGGGACTGGATGACAGGATTGATCATTCAAAATTGCCTTGTTCTATTCATTCGCTCTAAATCGTCAGGCACTAGGTATGGTCAGAGGAAGGATACTGGGCTAAATGGACCATTGATATTAATATTATAATGCTTCACTGCTACAAAAAGAGCCAATTTTACATGCTACAATGATGATAGTTTAATATGTAGCATTGATGAAATCATAGCCAAAATAGAGAAGTGCATGAAACACTTTGCATTGTTAGCGAAACCTACATAAGAAGCTTTTCCTGGAAGTTAAATACTTAGGAGTTTCATGTCAAACTCTTCCACTTTCCAACCATATGAAAGATGATTTGGTGAGTAAAAGCACAAGATTACTTTATTTGAATGGCAACGTTTTCACCTAGTCAAATGTATAAATATTTGCAACGTGTTTCCTGGGGTGGGATTTTTGCCATTTTCAAACTACAAAAAAAGCTGCACTTACCAGCAGATGCGGTGAAAATTCATCCTTGCTCATGTTGACAGAAGCTCACAGAAAGTTCAGATTTTGTTTCCAAAATCTGATGCTTTTGCCTAACTCTACTCAGAAGTGAAATTCAGTATGTGGGCCATTCTTTACAGAACTCGCTGGGGAGATGGGGAGAAAAGTGTTACTGCACAGCACATCCTGAAGTTATCAGACCAGTAGTTTTACCATTAGTTTTTCAGCTTGCTTCTTGCATGCTTATTTTGTGGTCAAATCCATTAGTCAGTTGCAGCAATAAACACCTGGAGTCTATCAAAAACAAAGAGAGTCTTATTCTGTAGGTACAGCCAGCCCGTGAACATACCAAGCAGAAACTAACTGCAAAATACAGAATTCAAACAGGAATATGTTTTTTATGATGTGCCAGCATAAGGGAGATCAAAGACTAAAGCCAAATAAATAGCAACTGGGTACCAGCAGAGGAAGCATATTTAGACCTTAAAAGTAATCAGAAACAAACCAAAAGAACATCAATACCTTCCAAATTCAAAAGTAACATTTTTCTCCCCTTCATAAATGATTCAAGAGCCGGCAGGGCTTTGTTTTTTAATATATATTCCTACTGGTTTTACATTTGGAAGGGTATTTACCTTCTCACATACAGCAGAACACGCAACACAAGAATTATCTCCTCACCCCCCCATCCGCCTGAAACCCCATCCCTCTTTCCCGCTACCCCATGGTTTTAAGAGTTACGCCACCTACTGCCCTGTGATTGGATTCTCCTTGGCTGCGGTATGGAATTTGACAGTTTAGGTTAACCATTTATTGAGCTTGACTCCCTCTTATCGGAAAGATCGCCCAGCAAACTGGAACAATCTGGCTGGCATCCATTGACTGGCAGAGCAAATTTTTCCAGTTGGTATAATCAGACACCCAGAATTACATGCCAACCCTATTTTGTCAGGAAGTTTGATCAAAAGGAAAAGGCCTACATGACTAATGTTCAGTGTCATGTTTAGTACCTGCAATGTATCTACATAAACAGCTTTAAATGACTACTAGTATTGAAATATGTTAGGGGGGAAAAAGATACAAGGGAGAGCAGTCAAATGACAAGTTAAGCCCTGAGGGCAAAGAGCTACATCTGTACTTGATTTGTCAGGGATTTACATTAGTGAAACTTTAACTCTGCAAATGATACATAAGATTACACTTACAGAACAAGTTTATGCAAATAAAGCTTAGTCTACATAGTATGTGGGCCCAGACATGCTGGATCTGGCAGGATTCATTGAGTCTAGTGGCTGGGTTTAATAAATTCATTTACATGAAGGATTAGGACATCTGGAAAAGTAACATAGCAGTTTATTGAAACATAAATAACATTAATCGAAAGGTTACAGGTATGCAAAGCATACCATACAGGCAACACAAACTCATGGGAAAAAAACCCTACCTCCCTGTAAAAATGGAGATGAGACAGACTTCTTACCCTCCATCAAACTGTAGAAAACCACTTTTACTGCATGTGGCAACTCCACATGTCCCTTCTGACATATTACAAGAACTCTGGCTTAATGCAGTCAGGCTTGTACATAGGCATCTTTCTATCAATAGATAGAAACCAAAGATCTGAACCTGCCAGGAGCTGGGCACCTCCTTCGCGTTGCTGAGCTCACTCAGCTCCCATTGACAGGGCAGTACAGAGGGTTTTAGGAACCTGAGGCAAAAGCTGAAACTGAGGATCATCCACATTTACAAAGACATTAATGTGGAGACAAAAGAGTTTAAGAAGAGAGGAGGGGCTCAGAGACGGGCCCAGGCCTGTGGGGTCACCGCCATCATTGCAGGAATGTAGGAATTCTGCCCTCTGTGCAGCCAGGGTTTGTTTCTTCCAGTCTCACCGTTCCCTCAGCTTCATCCCCGCTGCTGGCGGGAGCAGCATCCCCAAGCCCCCACCCTGCTTCTGCCCTTGGGCTCTTGGCCTGGCGGTTCACTCAGGCCTGGCACAGTAATGTCAGCAGCAGCAGTGGTAGTGGGATCTGAGCCCAACTGGGGCAGGCAAGTCGCTCTTCATGCTATTGGTGATGGGTGCCCAATCTGAGGGGCGCTGCCACCCCATGCACCAGATCAAAATGCTTCTCACTTAAATTTGGCCTGGCAGCCCCTCCATCCTTTTAAGGTCCTTCTCAAACAAGGGGGCTCAGGTAAACTGCCCCTTTTAGCCCACCCTACTCTAGAGGCCATGCCCATTGAAGTCAACAGAAAGTGATAACCCACAAATGCTTGAAGGACCAGGTTAACGAATGTTAATTTAAATGATCAATGGATAAATAATTCAGTTGTAAAGTCAGCAGCCTGGCATTGTGAGGTAGTGATTACAATGCTCATTTGTAGGTTTGGAAGCAATACTGAACTTTGTAGTTAGGTCTGTCTTATTGCAGCTTGGTTTTTGAGTTCTGTAATTTATACTTGCTAGTAATTTCCAGCCTAACATCTTGGAGAGTTGGTTAACATTGACACAATAATAAATTGCACATAAGCAGAAATTGATACATCATATCATGATTTAGAGACTGTCAGAACATAGTTCAAGTGGTCTGCAATAACTTGTACTACCTCAAGATTAATTTATAACTTGGTAAGACATTCTAATGCCTCTCCATTATTTTATGTAAGAGTATAAGCTGGAAGAGTTTCTAAGCATAGCCCAGCAACAGTGTAGTGCATGTGGAAAACTTTCTCAAAGGGCTTTATTGTCCAAATGCTTAAAGCTGTTTCCAAGAAAAGTTTTTAAATAAATGGACAAGTGGCCTAGTCCAGGCTAAATAATCCACCCCAGTTTTGACAACCTGATTTGGACATTTGCTTTTTCTCAGTCTTTTTGGTAGCATTGCCAACCTTTCCAGATTAGCCAGGAGTCTACCAGAATCAGAATTGATCTCTTGATGGCTATTCAAAGCAATCCAAGACATTTTAATAGGCTGTTAGATGTCCAGTCAACCATGCAGCTGGGCTAAGGCAGGCTCCCTACCTGTCCTGGCTAGGCACGATTCCCAAAGACGACTGGCACAGTCAGCCAGAGGGGCTCTGCACACTGTCCCCACCCTGAATGCTGACTCCGTAGCTCTCATTGGCCAGTGGAAGCTACGGGGGGCAGTACCTGCAGGCAAGGGCGGTGCACAGAGCCACATGGCTGCACCTCAAACTAGGGCTGCAGAGACATACTGGCTGCTTCTGAAAGTCTCCTGAGGTAAGCACTGCCCAGCCAGACTCATACCCTCTCCTACACCCAAACTCCCTCCCAAAGCCCATACCTCAAACCCCTCCTACCCCTCAACCTTCAACCCTGAACCTCTTCCTGCACCCAAACTGCCTCCCATAACCCACACCCCTCCTGTACCCCAACCCCCTCTCCCAGCCCAGTTAAAGAGAGAGAGGGAACAGGCTAGAGTGAGCAGGGGCAGGACCTCTACCTCAGAGAAGGGACAGAGCTGGAACATGGCCTCAGGGACAGGGCAGGGCAGGCATGGGGCAAGAGTGTTAGGGTTTGTGCAATTAGAAAGTTGGCATCTGATTCAGGTGATGAAAATGAACATGTGTCGGTCTGCACAGCTTTGGATCATTATCTAGTAGAACCCATCATCAGCATAGACACATTCTCTGGAATGCTGTTTGAAGCATGAAGGGGCGTATGAATGTTTAGCACATCTGACATGTAAATACCTTGCAATGTTGGCTACAAGAATCCCATGTGAATGCCTATTCTCACTTTCAGGTGATATTGTAAATAAGAAGTGGGCTGCTCCATCCCCCCTCCAGGAGCAGGGAAGCTGCCCTGCACTTCTCCCCCTTGTGGAGCAAGGTCCAGGTGCCCTGGCTTCTCAGCTTTTCCCCCTAAGTCCATTGCCTACTCCCCAGGAGCAGAGCAGCCCTGAAGTTGACACATCTGCCAAGCTCCTGGCTGGGAATGGGTCCAAAGCCACCAGGGCTTCTCAGCTAGGAGTGGGGTCCGAAGCAAGAACTAAATTAGAGTTGTACACAGTCTTCGCTCTGCATGTGGGGTACCTTTATGTAACCGGAAATCATTTTGGTGATTGCAGATTTCACAATGCAAGATTTTCTTCTCTCCAGCCCTGTGCATCTCAAGCATTTCCATCTCTGTGATGCTCAGAAAGATTCCTCTTTCCTTTGAGCTGGAGATATGAGACTAGATCCACAAAGGGAATTTATATGCAATGTTGCAATGTCCACCTTCTAGGTGTCCTGCCACCTACTGAAATGCACATTTAGGCACTGAGGTTCCCCATACAATGCATGGGGAGTGTTCAGCACCTAGGAATGGTATTCACAAAAGTCACATAAGCTAGCCAACAGGAAATGCCCAGGAGAGGGGTGGGGTTAAGGGCTCCTTCCTCCAATTGGAACACATAGCTCTGAACCCTGTCCTGGAGTTAGACCTTAAGCCAGGTCAATCTTTCCCAACAAGAGAAAGTGCCACCATTATTACATCTCAATAGTTAGGCCACTCAGCCAGGATGTGAGACACCCAGTCTACCTGATGGGAAGCAGGGACTTGATCCTAGGTTATCTACTACCCAGCTGGGTGCACTAATCACTTAGTTATACAGTATTTTGAGCATGGAGCACTTAGTCTCTCCTGATGACGCTGTTCTATTTGGTATAAAATACTTGAATGGTTATTGGCCCTGAGAGAAAAGAATAGAAGATGAGAATAACTCTTTAACCCCATAGAAGGGCTGTACAGGTTCCAGTCCCTACTCCAGTGAAAATTTTATTAAAAGAACAGAACTGCTTCAACAGGAACGACCGAGAACACCCCAATGCAGAGCAGAGACTTGATGATCTTCCACCTCCAAGGTGTAGAGTATAGGTGCCTACAGAGTAGAGGGACCATCACCACTTTGTGCACAGTGTGATCTGATAGACATGACCCAAGCACACCTACCAGACCAGGTCCTGTAGAAGAGATAGGTGGGGGAGCACAAAGTCTGACAATCTTGCTGGGGCTCAGGCATGAGCTAAATACCGTGTCAGGAGTAAAGTGGCTGTGCACGTGCCCACCAGCCAAAATTTAGGCACCCCTGGGGACTATACTAGTGGAAACTTAAGTGCCTAGGGACTTTAGTTATCTATCAGCTTGAGCAGCAGCTGAGCGGGGTTTTTTTAGGATCTAGGCACTGAAAGCGGTAGTTAGGCATGTAAATCCTTGTTGTGAATCTAGCCATGACGTTTAGGCAACTCAGTAAGCCACTGGGGGTGCCGCCACCACCACACACTAATAAAATTAATTTTATTTTGGATACACAGCCAACTTGATTAGCTTAAAAGTGCTACAAATCTTCTTTCTTTCTTTTTTGTGGCTTATACTGAGCTCTCAGCGCTTACTTTAATGTTGATATGGATAGTTCTGTGCATTTAGTAAAAAACCCAAACATTTTATTTTCATCCTACACAAAGAATGAAAACCTGGCCCCAGTGAGTAACTCGGGGGACCTGAGTTAGTCTTCAGTGATTTTAAGGGCTGTTGCAAAGAGGACGGTGATCACCTGTTCATGTCCACTAGAGGTAGGAGTAATGGGCTTAATCTGCAACAAGGAAGATTTAGATTCAATAAAATGAAAAAACTAACTCTCAGAGTAGTTAAATTCTGGACTAGGATTCCATGGGAGGTTGTGAAATCCCCAGTGACATTGGTAAACCAAGTCCCAGCTGTGGCCAAGCCCATAGATGTTAGCTAAGAACTGACAAACTCATAGCTGGAAAGCAAATAAGTTTACACGTATGTCAGTTTTGTTTATAATAGGTATTAGCTTTTCTTAACTTTAGTGTTTAGACTCTATGAAATGCTTGTAAGTTGCTGCATATATTATTCTCACGTGTAGTGTCTGTAGTCCATGCTAAGGGAACATGTAAGTTTTGCTTGAGAAATTTAAAAATGTTTACTCTAATCTTGTGAACCCAGACACGGGAATTGTCCTGTCCTATTAAGAAAGCCTATCAACCTTAAGGTAGTTGAATAAAGGACTGGCTACAAGTGTTGTCTTTGGTGTAAGATCTAGGGTAAGTATCTGGTCTCTTGGGACTGAGAGAAACCTGAATATTTTGTGATTTTTAGTAAAAGTGACCATTTATCACTAAGTCCATGTGGCAACACACTGAAGCTTCCACGGTAAGACTGTTATAGTGATTCATGAGTTTACTTTTCTTTTTTTTTTTTTTTTGCTGGGTTGGAGCAATCTAATTATAGAACATACCAGCCGTTTGGGGTATCTGCCTGTCCCAGAGTCCAGAGGTGCACTCAGGCAGCTTGACTCGAGGGGAAACGGCACCTGGCCATATCCTGAGGCTCCAATTCCCTAACATAGCAATAGTAATTTCAGCGTTGCTGATGCTAGCAGGGGAGCCCTCAGTGGAGTTCACTCAGCTCTGATGCTGGGGCCTGCAACATCTGCAGAGACAGACAGCAATAACGTGTCTCACTACAAAGCCACAGATGCACCATCACCTCCGCAACATCTCATTGCAGTCACCCCATCTCAGCTCTTTGTGAGGCTTCAGTGGAAGGGGTCAATAGCACATAGAATCCTTGTGATGAGTCTTGCCACAAGTCCTCCTCCCTCTCTTAGCTCAGTCCTACCAACCCCTAGTTCATGTACAGCTCCAGCGTCTTCCTAAAGTGTCAGCTGGAGGATTTCTGGGTACAAAGCTTATGCACATGTAGCCACACTCTCCCCAGTTGATGTTTAGGAAGAGCTCCTTCCCTATGGAGCTTCTCTTATCTTGAATTCTGGTAAATAGCTTGTTTTACAAAGCAGCTCTTAGTCACTCTTTCCTCTGATCACCAATAGATGGTAGCAGAGAGTTCCCTTGCTTGAAGAGCTTCCCTTCCCTTCCAGGAGGGGTTCTCCACAGGCCCTACACTCAAAACCAGTTTTCTCTTGAAAAATAGTTGAGAGAAATTTCAGCCAGCCCTCAACATTTATATCTATTCTTTTTATTGCTTTGTGTGTGCGTGTGTATATCCTGAAGGGGAAGTGTATATTAACACTGTGTATACTAGGGTGATTGGACAGCAAGTGTGAAAAATTAGGATGGAGGTGGAGGGTAATAGATGCCAATATAAGACAAAGCCCCAAATATCAGGACTGTTCCTGTAAAATCAGGACATCTGGTCACCCTAATGTATACACACACACTCTATAGAGAAGACTTTTCCTTGACAATATTTCATTTTTCCCCAAAGCCAACTAGATGAAAGGGGTGGTGGAATAAGACTTTCCATTAAACTTCACAGGAGGAGAGCAAATTTGAATCTTCCAATTTGAACAGTAGGGGGCATAGGTGCTGGAACTAGTGGTGGTGCCCTAGCTGGGCTTGCTTGCAGTGGCTTCCATCATATACAGGACAGGTGTTATAGTCTGGTTCAATGGCTCTCAGGACCCACACTATACAAATTTTTCCAGCATCCCTGGCAGGAGAAATGCTGTTTGAGCCAGTCTGCCTTGTGTTTTCAGATGGGAAAGCTGCCATGCAAAAGGGATAGCAGATGGTAGATCTGAGAGTAAGTGCCTTAAATGCTTGGTTGGGTGCCAACGTTTTGTCATTTAGTTGTCTCGTGTCATTGCACTGTATTATGTTGAGTAAATTGCATCTAACAAGGCTAACTCAGGCTTCCCAACACAACATTTTCGGAAAAAGGACCCCCTATCATGCTGATGAGGTGGTCATGAACTTTGTACATGGAGTTTAGAGAGACATCAGGTTGCCTACCTCACACCTAAGCCCTCTAGCGTGATTCACAAGCCAGGGGAAGATAGTTAGGCAGGGCAAGGCCTAACAGACCCAGTCTGACAGGCATGCTCAGAGGACACTTAATGCCACACAAAATGAGGCAGATGCCTCTCATAGCTTTTGGCCAATTGGTTAAGGTATTTACCCGGGATTGCGGGAGCCCTCTACTACAATCCTCCCTATGCCTGTTGAGGGAAAGCAATTTGAACAGGGGCACCTCATCTCTCAGGTGAGCACCCCAACCACTAGACTATAAGCTATTTTGATGTGGCTTTTTGGTCTTTCTTGAGGAAACCATTAATCCTGGGCCTTCCACCTTTCAAGTGAGTGTCCTATAGAGTCACGTTCTCTAACACGGTGGCTAATTATTTATATAGAATGGAACAGCTCCAGCAGGAGATGTTGAGACGCACTTTTCCCCTACCCCAAATACCAGAATATCCCACAGTTCAGAGGTTGGGGACAATCCTGAACAGGCCGGGGGAAGTAGGAATTAAATGTCTCCCACATACTGGGTGAGCACTCTAACTCCTGGGATATAGACTTAAGGAAGATGCTGCCATCACCATTACCTCATCCATTGTCAGCATTCCTTGCAACACCACCTCAGGTGCCTAAGCCACCTGACTCCAGCAGAGAGGTTCCCATAGTGGATCACAGACAGAGATGGGGCCTCCCTGCAGCCCAGATGCAGGTGTCTGCCTCCATGAGAGGAGTAGGGCTTAGGTTATAGTTCTTCCATTGGTTATGTCAGACTGCTCCTCACAGGCTAGCTTTTGTGGATCACATTCTGTGACCGTGGTTGCTACTCACAACTGGGGCATTTCCTTTTGGCTCATGCTGGGATTAGCTCTCAATGTTCCCACCTTCATTTGCTTACCCACGGTCTCTCTGAACTCAGATTACTCCCTCTTCATGACTGTCCTCTGGCCAAGCATTGTAGTCAGTCCCTGCCTCATCCAGCCCTCCCTGCAACCAGGGCCACTGGCACTCACCAGATGCCACCTTCACCAGTCCTGCACTATTTCCCAGGGGCTGGTAGGGAATCTAGGCCCGCCCCCTACTCTAGGTCCCAGCCCCGGGACCTTATAATTAGCAGCCAAGGTCTATAGCAATGCTTGCTGATCTTTTCCTAGGTTTTTTCCTATTTTGCTTTCTACAGGCTCTCTTCCTAACAACTCCTCTGGGTAAACCACATTCCATCACAGACTGGATCCCAGGTCTTTTGTGCCCCTAGGAGTCCTCCTACCCACTACTGAACCCAGAGAACTCCTGCAGATTCTCTCCCTGAAGCCCCATCCTGCTCTCAATTTCCTTGCTTTTATACCAGCTCAGCCTGCCCCTTTCCAGCTGGGCTTCATCATCAATCAGCTTTATCAAACCTGATTCTCTCCCAGGTGCAGCCTATAAGGTTAAGTGACCCTTTCTGAGCCATCTTAATCGCTTCAGGGGTGGGGTGAACCACCCCAGCACACATTCCTAGAAGCCTCTCTCCCCCCAAGAGCCATATAGGGAGGCTAAGGGCCTTACCTTGGGTTTGTGAATTCCAGTGACGTTTAAAGGGCACTTGAGAGAGAGAGAGAGTCATGTGTTGTAACACCTAAGAACCTTACGCTTAAATCCACATAGTTTTATAGATGAGGATAATACTGTTATCCCCACCTCACAGCTGTGTTGTGAGGACAACCAAGTCTAGCATTTCTAACATCCTGAGAAAGACCCTGCTGGTGCTATTTCCAACCCCGACAGCCAGTAATTGACCTTTTGAGAAACCTGTCTTGGAATAAACTCTGATTGCTTTCCAGATAAATTCAGTCTCCTCTAATTTGCTGAGAAGTTACTTCCAAGATTGCTGAGGCTCACCCGTTAATAAAAGTAATATTTGGGTATGGAAGAAAGCCATGCATCCTATGCAGGTACAGCCATCTGTCTTTACCCTCTAATATTCCTTTTCTCTATTTGCTTATCTAACTTTTTTAGTCACACAGAGGCAATGCCTATTCTACATATTCATGGACCAAATGGGTCAAAATTACTTTAGCATATTTATAATAGAACTTTTTTATGTGCATAGCTCTTGAAGACATGGAGGATACAAGAAAGGCCTCTGACACAGAGTATATAATTGGATGTAGCATCAAGGTTTTAGATCATATGCAAAAGAGTGGGTAAAATGGTAAATCAAACTGTCAATGCCATGTTACAGCATTACAACCCAGTAATAGCACCAAGACCAAAGAATATGTAAACAACACATTTGGTGTTTGTAGCTCTTGAGATGAGGGTGGGTGGGAAAATCACAGTCTTGACATTCAGGATATGTGGCAAGCTAAAGTCAACTGAGTCTGGTTAGCCTTAGAGTAAATATAAATCTACCCAGCTGACTTCATCCAAGTTCTGTGAGTTGGCCAGAGAGTGAGTCTTTAAGTAGAAAAACAGATGAAGTTGTAAAACAAAATAAAAGGAAAACTCTGGTTAGTGATGGCAGCTCTGGTCCCATAAGAAAATAATGTGATTTATTTCAAAGACAGATCAGAGGACTAGCTCTAGTGAAGTCTTATTCCAGCCTTAAAAGATCTTTTAAAGTGTATAATATGCCAGATGGTAGAGCCACATCTGAGTTTTATAGGGTCCCGTGATCACCAAGAAAGGGTTAAGCAGATCATAGTAGTTGCCAAGTAACAGCATCCATCCTCAAGGTAAGTTTAGCTAGTTTGAATTCTGATGAAGTAATGCTTGTAGCAGTGGTATTCTGTAGAAGAGCACTGGTAGATGGAGTTTCTCTAAAGCCTTAGCTGGAATATTCTAGCTTCAAGACGAGTCTCTTCTGCTCCAATAATTAAATCTAACACATTAACAGAAAGCAAAATATTGATCTAATTCATGTCCATATCTCTAAATACCAATAATCCAAACTGTCCAGGCCCTGCCCACTCAGTTTCATGTACCCAAGCACCCCTTGGACACTTCATGCCTTTAATCCCACTCACCACTTTCAACTGTTTCAATCAGGAGAGCAGAGCAAAGAGGGGAAACCCCTCCTCCTTCCACACACTAAGAAATGGGTTCAGCAAGGAATAGTGAGCCTGCTTACCCATGTGAGCATCAGTAATACTGCCAAGAATGAACTTGAGTGGGTCACTGCAGACAATCTGTCTCTGGAAGAAGGATGAAAGTTTGTGGCACAAGTGATGTTCTTGTCTATCCTCCCTGTTGAAGGAAAAGGCCTGGACAGGGATCATCAAATCATGAAAGTAAATGAGTGCTTATTGAGGTGGTGTGTGAGAGGGTTTTGGAATTTTTGACATGCTCATGGTCCAGGAAAGAGGAGTACAGTACTGGGATGAGCTCCATCTATCAAAATACTAGGAAGAGCATCTTTGGACAACATCTGGCTAACCTGAAAAGGAGACCTTTAAATTATGGCAGATGGCGACAAAAATCCAGCCCATGTGAAAGTAGGTTCAAGTAATGAAGTCAGAGAGATGGGGCTAAATTCTGGAGAAGAAACAAGAAACCACAACTGCATTAAAAAGAGGTAAGAAGAAAAGTAACAGGGCAGTCTGCAAAAGATCAGCATCTGTATACCAATGCCAGGAATATGGGGAACAAGTAGGGTGAACTAGAAATCATCATATTTGGAAAAAAAATGACCTAATTGGCCTTAGAGAGTTGGTTTACAGCTCCTATGACTGGAGTACCAGCATTGAGTGATATAGTTTGTTCTGGAAGGATAGGAAAAAAAGGAGGAAGTGTTGTGCTGTACATCAAGAATGTCTACACTTGCTCTGAGTGAGGATGAAAAGGGAAAAGAATAAATAGTGACGTTATGGTGATGGTCTATCATAGACCACCAAATCAAGAGGAGAAAGTGGATGAAGCATTCTACCGGCAGGGTAATGAGATTAGCTAACACAAGAGCTAGAATTAATAGGGGATTTTAAGTTCCCTGATATCCACTGGAAGACTACTAGAGCAAAACCTAAGTCCCGCACATTCTTAACATGTGTACGGGACAGTCTGATTCAGAAAGTTGGAGGAAACAACTAGGGGGTCATCCATTTTGGATCTGGTGTTGATCAACAAGGATTAATTAGTAGACAATGTGAAGGTGGTCAGGAACTTGAAGAAAGTGATCATAATCTGATAGAATTCAAGATCCTATGGAAAGGAAGCTGAACAGCAAAATAAGAACATGACTTCAGAAAGGCAGATTTCAACGAACTCAGAAAAACAGTAGGCAAAGTCTGATTAAGAAGAAAGGGGAGCAGAGGGGGGCTGGCATTTCCTAAAAGATGCAATATTAGAGGATCAGAATAGAATCCTAGAACTGGAGTCCAGTCCCCTGGACTCATGGCAGGGCCAAGTATTATCTAGACCATCCCTGACAGGTGTTTGTCCAATCTGCTCTTAAAAATCCCCAATGATGGAGATTCTATAACCTCTCTAGGAAATTTATTCTTGTGCTTAACCACTCTGACAGGAAGTTTTTCCTAATGTCCAGCCTAAACTACCCTTGATGCAATTTAAGCCCATTGCTTTTTGTCCTATTCTCAGAGGTTAAGAAAAACAATTTTTCTCCCTCCTCCTTGTAACAACCTTTTATGTACTTGAAAACTTATTTTCCCTCTCAGTCTTCTCTTCTCCAAACTAAAATCCAGTTTCCACCCCGCCCCCCATCTTCCATCATGTTTTTTAGATCTTTAATCATTTTTGTTGCTCTTCTTTGGACTTTCTCCAATTTGTCCACCTCTTTCCTGAAATGTGGCACCTAGATACTCCAGTTGAGACCTAATCAGTGCAGAATAGAACAGAAGAATTACTTCTCGAGTTTTGCTTACACTACTCCTGCTAATACATCTCAGAGTGATGTTCACTTTTTTTTTTTTGAGTGTTACACTAGACTCGTATTTACCTTGTAATCCACTATGACCTCCAGATCCTTTCCCACAGTACTCCTTTCTACGCAGTCATTTCCTTTTTTTTTTTTTTTTTTTTTTTTTTTGTGTGTAATTGATTTTTCTTTCTTAACTGATTACTTTGTATTTGTCCTTATGGAATTTCATCCTATAGTAACTCCTCACTGAATGTTGTAGTTATGTTCCTGAAAAATGTTACTTTAAGCGAAATGAAGTTAACCAAATCCAATTTCCCCATAAGAATTAATGTAAATAGGGGTTAAGTTCCAGGGATTTTTTTATATATATACACACATGCACACACACAGTATAAGTTTTAAACAAACAATGTAATACTGTATACAGTAATGATGATTATGAAGCTTGGTTGAGGTGGTGAAGTCAGAGGATGGGATATTTCCCAGCGAATGCCTTACTGCGAAAGGATGAACTAGCTTTTGGCTGAGCCCTCAAGGGTTAACACACTTGTTAATGTAGCCTTACACTCTACAAGATAGCATGAATGGAGGGAGGGCAGACAGAGACACGCACTTTATATGTGAGAGAGATGCACATTGCCCCTTTAAGTACACTGACCCCATTCTAAGTCCATTGCCTTAGAAAGTAGATCAGCAAGTAGAGAATGCAACTGCTGCCAGCAAGCTCCCTCTGTCCTAGCATGGTGATATCTCCTTCATCCCTTCTACCCCCACCTTGTGAAGATAAGGTACAGGAGCAGGGGACAGGAGTGGAGCGGGGGGGACACCCTGATATTAGCACCCTTTTCCCCTCTGCACAGCAAGCAGGAGGTTCCCTGCTCCAAGATAGAGGGAAGGAGCAGCACACAGCAGTGGGGGGAGGGACAGCTGAACTGTCTGGCAATTAATAGCCTGCTGGATGACTGCCACACAGGGAACTATAAGCGGAAGTCACTTTGAGAGCGAACTTTGGATGTGGCCAGAGAATGACTTTATCAGGAAAGAACACTATGAAGGGAGAGTGTTTCATCAGAGCCCTTATCTCTCCTATCTTTCTTGCCAAGGTGATGGTGATCAAGAATGCCATCTTCATGAACAAATGAATTAAGGAAGAAGTGGCCATGGGTTCAAATGGTGGTCTAGTCAGAACCTTTAACACTAAGTTGAGATGCTATTGTGGGATGGGAAGTCTGGGTTTGGGAACAAGGTTCACTGTGCTGTTGAGAAGCCTCTTCATAATCAGGGGAGAGAGAAGATTGAGCATCCTTGTACCTGCTGCTGGAAGGTTGAAATTACTGCTAAATGGACCTTTAGCAACTAATAGAGGGACCTGACCTCTTGAGAGACAGACAGTCCAGGACTACTGGCAGGGTAGCTGCATCCAGGGTGATGCCTTTGGGCTGACTTTTCCATTTTTGTACATAGGTACAATGAATTGCTCCTTTCCTACTGTGCAATAAACACCTTCTGTACCCCATCAGAGCAAGGTATCGCTATGTGCTGGAACCAAGAAGGATCCAGGTTTTGAGCCGCAGAACCCACAGATTGGGATGGAGAGTGCATCTCTCGTTTTGTAGTAGAAGGTAAAGGAGTGATTGGAAGAGTCATTGGTGGACACATTGCCATCTCTGACAAGTAAGGGTGCCACGTCTGTCTGCGCCAAATGGAAGCAATCAGTATGATGTTTGTTTCCCCCTTCCACTTTCAATAGGATTTTCAGTATTGGAGGGAGGGGGAAAAAAAGGTGTAAAGAAGGCCCTTTCTCCATGGAATGTTGTTGGATCTCTGCTCTGGAGCAGTCCAATGTACATTTCTTGTTCTGGTAAGCAGTGAATAGGTCATTTGTCTGTGTCCCACATTTACTCCTGGGGGAATTCTGAGCATCTGAGGATACGCATAATTTTGTCCCCCCTCCCATCCCGCATACAATACATTTTGCTTAAGAAGTGCTGCAGTTCCTCCTTTTTCCCCAGCAGAGGCTGCTGTGGCACCAGAACAGCTAACTGATTGAACACAGCCAGCTGTTCTGGCACCACAGCAGCCTCTGGTGGGCAAAAGATGGAACTGTAGCACTTAGGCAAAATGTATTATATGTGGCGAGGAAAAAAAAATCTATGCCCAGTACTGCAGAATTCCCATAGTAGAAGTTCATCACAGCACCCAGCCTGTGGAGCCAGATTGGGGCACACAGGGCTGCTGTGTGTGTGTGAGACAGATCATGGTTCAGAATGGCTATTGAGGGGGACAGACACAGGCATGGGGTCAGGACCTAGTGGGAGGTGACACCACTGATCCTAGGGACTGCAGAAACCAATGGGGATGGATTGTGTGGGGCAGATGTGCCTGACTGCATGGGAGAGGCTTCCCATTGCCCCCACCCCCTCCCACACACACCATCCAGGTTACTCCTAGGCTCCTTACCTCTTCCTCAGCTCATACCCTTGACTCTTCCAAGCCTTTGCACTGCTTCCACCGGGTGCAGGAAATACAGTTCTGTATTGAGTAATTCATTTAAATTGCAAAGTTCTGTAATAATATGTCTAGTAAGGAATTTATTTGTAAAAACCAAAAAAAAATAAAACCCCAAGCAAAAAAAAAACCTGTCTGCATTGTTATAGGACATACTTGCTGACAGGTAGTTTGAAACAAATTACCAAAATAATTAAAACTGGCATGATTATATTGTTATTTTGATAAACATATGCAGAATTTTCAAATATTGTGTGGAGGATTTTTTGGCACAGAATTCCCCCAGGAGCACCCATTCTTGAAATATGGGATGTAGAACTATTTAATGTATTTCTCATTTATGGTCATGTGGGAAGTTGTGGCTGTGACTGTCCACTGTCATATTGTGTACGTCCCGTAAGTAGGCCGCGAATATTATGATGTTGTGGGAAAGGCACCAGTTCCATAGCTTTTAAGGTTTTCATGCACAGGGAGGATGACCTGGCACTTCCCTGCCAGTTCATATAGAACATGCAGGCCATATTGTCCATCATGACTTTTGTGTGCATGTCTTTGATAAGTGGAAGGAAATGAACACGTTTGTCCACGCTGAGTTTGAGCAGGTTGATGTGATGGCATGTCTTGACCATTTGCCTTGCACTGTAAGACCATTGAGATGCCCATTGCATCCTATAAGGCAGGGGTCTCCAAACTACAGCCCACGGGCCGGATCTGGCCTGTGGTGTCAATTTGTCCAGCCCTCCAGGCCTCAGGTGAGCAGGCACATGGAGAAGCAGCCGCCTCCCCCTCCCCCACTCCCCATCGTGTGCGAGCCGCTGGTGGCCCCTTGTGCAGAGGGGTGAGTGCGCCTGCGGTGCAGCTGGAGGAGAAAAGCGGGAGGGTTGTGGCAGTGACGTGGCTGGAGAAGCAAAGGCGGGTCATGACGGTGGTCAGCAGTAATGAAAGGGAAGGCTCAACAGATGGGATTCCTATACTGACATTTATTAGGTCCTTCCACAAATCCAAGGATTGCTTGACCTTGGTGGACATCAATAGTAGTTCATGTTGTCTCTGTTCAGCCTGTAAAAGGAACTGAACCATGTGAAGAGGCGTGAGTAGTCTGGCATGAACTATAACCAATGTGCCTGCGGTCATATGCCCCAGAAGCTGGAGGCAGTGACTGGCTGAAATTTGGGCACTGGATTGCACTGTCTTTAACAGTGTGAAGAGCTTGAAATCTGATGTGGTAGGACTACCTTCACTTAGATGGAGTTGAGATTGGCTCCTATGAATTCTAGCCTCTGTACTGATGATAATGTTGATTTGTAGGGTCCAGATTCCAGGACAGGTCCAGTGTGGTCTGGGTGTCTCACTGGGCTTCGGCAAAGGAACATACTCTGAGAAGGTATTTGTCCAGGTAAGGATAAATCATGATGGCCTGAGAATGCAAGTGAATGGCTATTATTGAATATCTAGGGGGCCAATGCGAGGCCTAGAGAGAGTACTTTGTACTGGTCTTGGCCTAGTGTGAACCTGAGGTAACATCTGTGACTTGGCAAAAATCTAACTGTGGAAGTATGGTTCTTGATCCTCAACCCTCAGGATGCAATCTACTTTCGCTAATGCTGGAATAATCATTAATAAAATGACCACCTTAAACTTCTGAGCCTCGACAAATTTGTTGAGCGCTCTGAGGTCCAGTATAGGTCTCCAGCTCACTTTTTTCTTCAATATCAGGAAGTAATGAAAGTAGAAGCCTTTGCCTCTTAGATGTGTGGGCACTGGCTCTACGGCTCCTAGGCTGAGGAGATGGTTTATCTCCTGATGTAGCAGGCTCTCGTTAGAAGGGTTCCTGGAGAAGGACAAGGAAGGGTGGTGAAATGAATGGAGTATTCATCTCAGATGATCTTTGGCACCCATCTGTCAAATGTTATCTGTCTCATGGTGCTGCAGAATGGGGTAAGATCTCCAAATAGCATGGATGAAGTTTTCCAGTGTGAGATAACAATGAGGAGAATGTTCTATGGGCATCTCTACCAACTTGTCAAAACTGCCACTTTAAAAGGTGGAGGATGGAGAGGAAATGGGCTGAGATCCCAATGTTTTCCATCTGGGAAACCTGGACTTCTTCCTCTAGGGTTCATATCATCTCTTTGATTAATATTGAGATGAGCGAAGCTTGAATGGTGGCTGAGGCCTATACTATTTGTATCCAGGTGTATAGATCCCAAGGGATCAAAGAATGGCCCTGTAATCTTAACGTGTGGAGGGAGGCATCAGTCTGCTCGGAAAATAGCTTTGTCCCTTCTTAAAGGAGGGACTCTACCATCATTTGGACCTCTTTTGGGAAGCCGGATAGACCAGGCCTGCACACAACTGGGAAAGCAGCGAGGGCCATATTACTGCAAAAAACAAAAAAACCCCACAGCTGCGGGCTAAAAAGCCCCACACTTGTCCCGCCCCCATCCGTTCTCCCCACATCCCACCGCTTGGCTTGCCCCACCCCTACTCACCCTCCGCGGGCCGCACAGTGTGCCCGAGCGGGCCATATGTGGCCCCCGGGCCCCATGTTGCGCAGGCCTGGGATAGACAAAGCCAATCTCATTACAATGGCAGTGAGATCAGATGCAACGTCATGTCAGCTGCATCAAGTGCAGACTGGAGAGATGTCTTAGCCACCAGTTGGCCTTCATTGACCAAGGCCCAGAATTCCTCTTTATGAGAATCAGGATGCTTCTCAATAAAAACTGAATTTTGCGTAGTTCTGATTAATCATAAAATATGATTAAGGCTTGGTAGTTTGCAATGAGGAACTGGAGGGTGGCCGAGAAGTATGCTTTCCTGCCAAAAAGGTGCTTCCAGTCCAAGTCATGAGTGGATTTAAACTGGTTTTGGTGGTCCTTTGAATTGACTGCATCCACAATGATTGAACTGGGAGACGCGTAGGAGAAGAGGAACTCCATGTCTTTTGCTGGAACATACTATTTCTTGTCAGCCCACTTGCATGTTCATGGGACTGACGCTGGGGTCTGCCGTATGACTTTGGCAGGATCCAGGAGTGCCTCACTAATAGGGAAGGTGACTCTGAATGGAGGTGGAATATGTAAAATGTCCACCAGCCTGTGGTGTAACTCCTCTCCTGTACTGGTATTTGTAAAGCTTCAGCCACCCTCTGTACCAAATCCTGGAATTGTGTAAATATCTGCCATAGATGGTGGCGGGGACATCACTGTCATGTGGTGATAACAACAAGAAGCCTTTGCCTCTTTGAAAGTGGGCTTGAGAAGTAATTTCTTTCTCAGTCTCAACCTCCAGTTCCTCCCATGCTCAGGTGATTCAGAAGCCCTGTGGCAGCAGCTGAAGGAGGATGTGTCACACTAGTGGTAAGGGAGGCCTGTCGTCTTTGAGCCTGTGAAGGATCCCAGTATGGCCATTGTGATGAGAAGAGCTTAACATCATTTACCTGTGAGACAAGATATTTCTTATGTGGAAATATCTGCATGGGAGGGTTGAAACTGCAAGAAATATTACGCTAGCTGGCTGTTGAAACCTTAATATAAAACATACTTATTCTTGTGCTGGACTTGAATTTTTTTTTTTTTTTATGGCAAACGTGAATTCTTTTAAGGAAATGTTTATGTTCTTCCTTGGATACAATTAAGATTTTAATTCTTTGAGTCTTTTTTGGGGTGGGATGGGGCAGAAGGTATTACTATTTTAATTCCAATAGGTATTTTGGACATCATCCATGCATATGAAAGAGTAGTGTGCTCTGGATCATCACTTTCTCGCCTATGAGAGGGTAAAATCTGCTAAATTAACCCATTTTGTAGATCATATTGCATACATCATTTTGTCAAGTATGTGGCACATCAGAAGGCTAGGCCCTTCCTTCAGGGGAGGCTTTGAAAAACAGTTGAATATTTGTTTAGCATTAGAGAAGACATTATGCTATCTCACATTGAGCACATTAAAATTCTTCCTCACGTCTACTTTCCTTAATAAACTCTTCTACACCAAGTCCAACTCCAGGGGTAAGTGGCTACAAATGTGGTGGTAGATCCAGGACCACAGCTCTGTGATAAGGTCCCAGAAAGCAATTTAGAGTAGCCTCAGGTTGTTCTAAGTTGTGTTGTCCACAATGATGCCCAAGTTGCTGATCAGGAAGATGGGGATTACTGGAGTGAAGTAATGCTCTGTCCATGCCCCTTTCTCCTGGGCACCTGGAGATTCACCAACTATTGGGTTAAATGCCAGCTTTTGGTCCAATCTACAATGGCACAATTTCACTTTTAAATAGAGCTGTAGGGATGAAAAAAAGAGACAGAACTTATGCATTTCCTCTTCACTGTAAAAAAGCTAGAGCATTTGTCCCCCTCCCTGCAGGAGTTCTATCCATATATGTATGCTATTTAGGCTTTTCCAGCCACCGCAGTGGTTAGTACTGAACATAATAATAAGAGCACAGAAGACTCAATCATGTGCCTCCTATCAACGCTGGCAGCCCATTACTACGGCCAATAGTTTCCAAAAGTATTTGAAGTTTCCCCTTCCAGTCCCAGCCAAAAGAGTAGATCCTCAAGGAAAACAAAGAGCCACATCTCGAACCTCAATTTTCTTTTCTTTTCTTTCTTTCTTTCTTTTTTTTTTTTTAAAAAAAGTCTAAAACCATGGGTCCTTATTTTACAGAGTACACGGCATCCCAGTTTGATGAGAGCAGAGGACAGTATTGGGCCCCAGTTGTGTTCAGTATGGGGGCAAAAGATTACATAATAAACCAGTGGTTCTCACTGTTTGGGCCACTTATGGCCAATCAGCCCTCAGCTGCAGCCCATGAGACATCCTCAGGGCCATACGGGCAGTATAGATATTGTGTGGATGAGGCCCACAATGATAAATAGTTTGAGAACCACTGACCTAAACATATTAATAGATATTCACATAAAATTAGCTCATGCACTGTTCAAACCAATACATTTCAATGCAAGCGAATATACTATGAGCCAAACCAATTAAGTTACGTGATACTAGTAGACTTTTCTCCTATCCAGCAATTCATGCCAAAGGATTATACTAACAGCAATTTGTTTCAGATTTACTCTGTCAGATCAGCTGCTGATAGCTTCAGACCACCCTAATCTGGAGGAGAAAATGAAGCTCTATGTTGACAGAAGGGCTGTTTATTATTTTTCTAAAGCATTTCATTGTTTACTTTAAAACAATTAAGGAAAGCTGAAATGACAGTAGTCAAACTCTGTAGTTTTAAAGTATCTAACATAAGCTCCTGAGGTCCCGTTCCTTCCTCCCCCAGAAGATGTTGTTTGTCAAAGATTAAAAATTATAAATACTAATTGAATTCACAGTGCACATACTTGGGAAAATATTTGGTTTCTCTCAACCAGTAAACAGCTTCCAATCTTGGGAGCGCTAACAAAATGGGGTAGATTTCATTTTTAATGGAAGACCTGAATGTAATATTTTTTTCAGCTTTTAGAAATGAAGGTGCACTGAATTAGTTTAGCTGTTTATACAGTACTTAGGGCTAAGATGTTCAGTCATCTAAGGAATTTAAATGCAGTTTCCATTCATTTTAATAGGAGCTAAGCATCCAAATCCCTCAAGCCCATAGGATGAGATTTTTTCAAAGATGCTTATGGAATGATCCAAAGCCCACCAAAGTCATTGGAGAGACTCCCATTGCCTTAAATGGACTTGGGAGCTGTAGGAAGCGGTGGCCTGGCCCGCGCTGATTCCTGCAGCTCCCATTGGCTGGGAATGGCAAACTGCGGCCACTGGGAGCTGTGAGTGGCCGAACCTACGGACATTCCAGTAAACAAAGCGTCTTGCAGCCAGGCAGGAAATTACCCTGCACAAGCCGCACAACAAGCTTGGGAACCCCTGTTATAGGCTAATTAAGTCACCCTTTAACTTTTTCTTTGTTCAGCTAAATAGATTGAGATCTTTGCGTCTATCACTGTAGGCATATTTTCCAATCCTTTATCATTATTGTGGTTCTTCTCTGAACCCTCTCCAGTTTATCAATATCCTCCTTGAATTGTGGATGCACCAGAACTGGACACAGTTTTCCAGCAATGGTAGTACCAATGCCAAATAGAGGCAAAGTAACCGGTATTCCTATCTGAGAATCCCATTTATCCAACTCCAAATCACATTAGCTCTTTTGGCCATAGCATCTCACTAGGAGCTCATGTTCATCTGATTATCCATCAAAACCCCACATCTTTTTCAGAATCATTGCTTCCTAGGATAGAGTTCACCATGCTGTAGGTAGAGTCTACATTCTTTTTTCCTAGATGTATATGTATAGCTACATAACATGCATATTGATTGCTTGCAGCCAGTTTTCTGAGAGATCCAGATCACTCTGAATTAGTGATCTGTCTTCATTATTTACCACTCACCTCGTTTTGTGATTTGCAAACATCAGTGATGATTTTATGTTTTCTTGCAGATCACTGATAAAAATGTTAAATAGCATAGGGCCATGAAACAATCCCCATTTGACTCCATGGTCAACATACCTGCTTAATAATAATTCCCCATTTACAATTAAGGTTTTGAGACCTGGCAGTTTACCAGTTTTTGATTTATTGTATGTGCCCCCATGTGGGACCAAAACTGAAAATATAGGGGGTGAAATCCAGGCACCACTGAAGTCAATGGGAAAATTTCAATGGTGGTAGAATTTCACTCTGGATTTGAACTCCCCTGAATTTGAGAGAAGCATGTATCTGGATCCCTGTTCACAACTGGTCCCTCTGTCTGTGTAATGGACCCAAAACAAAAAGTTCCCTAATTCCAACATCAAAGTTAGGTCCAAATTTCTCAGCTCAATCCATCTCTAGATATTACTGTAACAGGCCTAGTCCCATTACTAAGGAGTGCCATAAACTCCCACACAAGTTAGTGGGGACTGAGAACCCGGGACCAAGCCCTCACTGCACAGAGTGTTCTTTGCTTTTGGCATCATTTTGCAGATGGATAAATTCTATCATGTCAAAATTCTAGATAAAGAATCTTTTTCTAAAGGACAACTGAATTCACGCAGGAGGGTCTCCCCACTGTTAACACACATTGCAAAGGAACTGAAGTCTTTCATACCTACATCTCCTTACCCTGATTTTTTTCCCATAGAAACAATTGTGACAGTACAGATGATATAATACTCTATATTGTTAAGACAAGAAAACTACAAACAAACAATAAAACCAAATATTGGTTGCACTTGAATTCAAAGTGAAATTTTGGATTTGACTCTATTTATTGGTGTTTCTGGGGAAAGGTTTCAGAATAATCCCCAGTTAATGAAATCTTTAGTCAATGTCCTTTGTCAACATTACATTTAATGTGAGAAGTGCTTATATCTGCTAAATTATCAAAACCTGCAAAGCTAGTAGACTCAGCTGGAATGCAAGAGACAGGGAGATTTTCATAAAACCTTAATAAAAGGTTTTGGCCTAGAATGGTGTAGGGTGATTCCTTTAAAAACAGCTCTGCTATTACTATTCTCCAGTTTCCAAATAGTTTTTCAGCCATGAAAACTGACAGCTATGCTGAAAAAATATATTAAAAAGTGTTTCTTGGAAATGTCACACAAATAAAAGAAGAATTCAATTGTAAAATCCCTAGCCAACCCAGGTCTGAGATTTTGATACTTCTACTCTTTTGCAATGATTATAGAGCTTGGACACACGCCAATTCCCAAAGAAGCCAGTCAGAATTGTGCATGAGAGAAAGGTAACCTTGGCCTTTCATAGAAAAAGAAAGGCTAAAGTCTGGCTTAGTGCAATGAAGTACAGAGGCTCTTTTGCTAAAAATCACAAAATTCCCCCCGTGAGCTTATGTACAGTGAGTGACAGGACCATGACAGGAAAGAGGCCTAATCTGATCTAATTCTAGCAAACACATTCTATCCTGCCACAGAAGTAAGAGCAGGTGCAGTTGGCGTCCAGTGGGGCATGGATATCTGCATCAGAGGTATTTTAGCAAATCCACCTTTAATGAAAAAAGCGAGCAGGTCATGTTTTCCTACACATTTTTGAGAGACTTTTGTGCAGAAGGTGAAGCTGTTGATTTCATGATTGCCAGCCACTGAAGAGAAATAGGAAACAATCAAATACAAGGCTCTCACTGGTATTGTTAGTTACATTACTGAAAACATTTCATCTTTGGGGAATTAAAAGAAAACATCCATAACACAAATTTCTCTTTTCTACACTATATATAATGGCATACATTTTTATGTTGTCAGTTAGCCCCAAATCCTGTCTTGTTTCCCTTCCATATGGGATACATTTTGTCCCATGCAACATACTTCAGACATTATAAACTGTGATTACAGCTTTTTTGGTTGCTCTCTGAGGAGTCCCCTCTCCAAATTCCTGAACAAAGTATACCCAGAAACACTATGATCTCAGAGAATCTTTCCCAAGTTTTACATGGAGTCCAGCACATGCTGAGACAGGATTTTGGGAATTTCGTTAGTGCTCCCATGTCTGAAGTGTGAACGCGTTTGCAATTACGTATCTAACCATCAAGTCTCAGCACTTCGATTTAAGTAGCTTTCTAGTCAACCTAAAAAACGTGCACATATTTCAGACTTTTAAATAACCATTTTGACTGTCAACTTATGTTGACTTTTCACAAATATCCGACAAACATGGGATATTTGTGAAAACAGAACATTAAGAAAATATTTAGGAAAGTAAATTCTGAAACTGTAACACAAATACTTGCAGCAGAAACCTTATTCTCCTCATCCAGTGAGGAAACAGAAACATACCATGTATTGTGTGCATGCAATCAAAACTGTTACGATTTTTGAATACTTACAAAAAACTACAGATCTAGAATTTTGTACAATATCTGCTTGTGGGCAATCTTTTAAAAAAAGTGAAAAAATTTATGGGGAAAAATAATGACCCATTACAAACTAAGTGGCCAACTCTGCTTCCCAACAATCTTCCCATAACATTATGTTCTGCCAAATGCATTCCTGGTGACTAGTAACAACTGCACTTTTTCTTGTGTGTTCTGCCTGAATATCTCATGAAAGTGCTGACAATGAAATCTATAAGAAAGTAAAAATATATTGCACTAAAACATTGTAGGGAACACACTTGCAATAGCACAGAATTATAGAAATGTAGGTCTGGAAGGGACTTTAGTATTCTAGGTCATGTGATCTAGTCTGCTGCATTGAGGCAAGACTAAGTTTTGTCTATCATCCCGGACAGGTGTTTAACTTGCTCTTAAAAAACTCCAGTGAAAGATTCCACAACCTCCACAGTTAAACACTGGAACAAATTACCTATCTGTACAATTAGGAAGTTTTTTCTAATAGAATATTAGAGTTGGAAGAGACCTCAGGAGGTCATCTAGTCCAATCCCCTGCTCAAAGCAGGGCCAATACCAATAAAATCATCCCAGCCAAGGCTTTGTCAAGCTGGGCCTTAACAAGCCTCTAAGGAAGGAGATTCCACTACCTCCCTAAAGGTAACCCATTCCAGTACTTCACTACCTTCCTAGTGAAATTGTGTTTCCTAATATCCAACTTAAACCTCCCCCACTGCAACTTGACACCATTGCTTCTTGTTTTGTCACCTGCCAAGCTGACAGCCAAGCTCCTTCCTCTTTGGAACCCCCTTTCAGTTAGTTGAAGGCTGCTATCAAATCCCCCCTCATTCTTCTCTTCTGTAGACTAAATAATCCTAGCTTCCTCAGCCTCTCCTCATAAGTCATATTCCCCAGCCCCCTAATCATTTTCATTGCCCTATGCTGGACTCTCTCCCTTGTCCATATCCCTTCTGTAGTGGGGGGACCAGAACTGGATGTAATACTCCAGCTGTGGTCTCACCAGTGCTGAACAGAGAAGAATAATCCCTTCCCTCAATCTGCGGCAGTGCTCCTACTAACACAGCCCAATACGCCGTTGGGCTTCTTGGCAACAAGGGCACATTGCTGACTCATATCCAGTTCTTGTCCACTGTAATCCTCAGATCCTTTTCTGTAGAACTGCTGCTTAGCCAGTCTGCCCCCAGTCTGTAGCGGTGCATGGAATTCTTCCTTTCTATGTGTAGGACTCTGTTTTAAATCTCCCTTGCTGTAATTTAAGCCATTACTTTGTGTCCTGTCCTCACTGGATAAAGAGATCATACACCTCTTTATAACAACCTTGAACTTAAAGACTGGTACGTCCCACCTCAGTCGTCTCCAACTAAACAAATGCAGTTTTTTCAGTCTTTCCTCACAGGTCGTGGTTGCTAGACTTTTAATAATTTTTGGTGGTCTCCTCTGGACATTCTCCAAAATGTGGTGCCCAGAACTGGATAAAATTCTTTGAGGCCCTATAAGTGCTGAGTAAAGGGGGAAGAATTACTGGTATCTTGTTTACAAGACTCCTGCTAATACATCTCAGAATGTTGTTTGCAACAGCATTACATTGTTGGCTCATATTTGTGTTCTGTTATGACCCCCCCAAATCCTTTTCTGAAGTACTCCTTCCTAGGCAGTCATTTCTCATTTTGTACATGTGCAATTGAGGTATTTTGTATTTGTCCTTACTGAATTTCATCCTATTCATTTCAGACCATTTCTCCAGGTTGTCAAGATCCTTTTGAACCCTAATCCTGTCCTCTAAAGCATTTGCAACCCCTCCCTGTAGGGAGCGGTACTGATGGCACTTCCTGTTCTGGCTGGTGGCGAACAGCTCCACTCAGGGAGTTTCCCACCTTTGGAAGAGCGCCTAGACGATCCCTGGATAGAGGGATCACTCACGGGGAGAGCAGTAGGACCTACTGAGGCAATCCGCCAGCAAAGTCTGGACGCCAGGGAGGTGGATGCTGTGCTGGATGAAGAAGCCCCGCAAATGGAGTGCTTCCTGACAGAGGCCTGATGAGTGGGCTCCCCCTTGCCTGATATATCAGAGGCACTGAAGGTCATTGCCAGATTAACTCTCCTATGGGTCCGAGGCTATTAGATTTTGAAGGATCCCTATATACACAACTCTTTTTCCTAATTTAGGACAAAATTATCACAATTATGCCATCAAGGCTATAACTCTATACAAAGTTTGCCTTTTAAGTAACAAAGCCATTCTGTGGTTACATTTCACTCTTAAAATAAGTAGAGTATAGTTAAGTTAATTCAAAATAGCCTACTTCTTACCTTAGAACAGCTGTTATTAGTCTCTTTTCTCAGACTTAGTTTGGGTGCAGGGGGAGCTCTAGAGTGGGGCAGAGTGTTGGGGTGCAGGCTCTGGGAGGGAGTCTGATGTGGGGCATGGGGTCCGCATGCAGGACGGGGCGAGAAGTGAAGGGTCTTGCTGGAAGGCGCTTACCACAGGCGGCTCCTGGCCAGCGGAGCAGCAGACTCAGCCAGGCTGCCTGCCTGCATGCCATGGTCCCATGCCGCTCCTGGAGGCGACTGGCTTCTGACACATCTGTGCATGCCCCTGTGTGGAGGACAATGACAGAGCGTCTCTGTCAACAGACCAGATGAATGCAGCCAGGATGCCCTGCTCATAGAGATGGCAGAGGCCAAGGTTCTGGCAGCAGAGTCTGCCAGGTTAGAGGCCACCTGGAGGGCTGCTCTAGCTACCACTTTGTGTTCTTAGAGGATCCCACAGAATTCCTTCTTGGAGTCCTCAGAGCAGCGAACTCTCAAACTTGACCATGGACTGCCACATGTTAAAGTCATCGCAGCCAAGCAGGACCTAGCAGTTGGCCACCCGCAACTGAAGTCTTGAGGGCAAATAAGTTTTTCTTCCAAATAAATTGAGCCTCTGAGTCAGTTTTTCAGAGATGCAACTTGTTGGCCTTGCCTTTCCCATTCATTAATGGCCGAGACCACCTTGGAGCTCGGGGCTGGGTGCATGTAAAGGTATTCATACTACATGTCCACTAAAGATTAGGGGTGGTCTGCCCTTTTGGAGATAGATAGGGAACAGCGATGAGGGCATCAGCCACAAGGATTTGGTGATCATTACCACCCCCATGTGCAAGGGCAATGCCACCCTGGCATGTGCCGCTGAGCTGAGGACATTTAATAGAGAGTCCAAGGGTTCGTCCAGCTCATCAGCATGAAGCCCCAAGTTTGAGGCAACCCTCTTTAGCACCTCCTGATGGGCCTTAGCATCATCCTGCGTGACTGGATGAGAGGGTCCTGTGATCAGTTCAGGAGTTGAGGAGGAGGAGGAGGAAGCCGGAAGGCATTGGAGGATCTGCCGCCTCTGATGACTGCTCAACTGGACCCTCCATGGGAACTAGGTGAATCTGAGGAGACTTTCCCCAGTAGAGACCATGGCTGCCAATTTATCCAAAGCTGACCTAAGCCCTTGCAAAGGCTGTGGAAAACCCCAGGTATTCAAAGGATACCAAGGGGCAGCCCAGAGGCTCTAAAGCCATGCCGCGATGGGCAGTGCCATTGGTAGAGTGGGTAAACCTAGTGCAGGATCTTGACCCACTGGCAGGGATTCTTGCCCTTCTCAGGTCTTACCTCCCCTCCAGCCCTCTCCTTCCCTTGATGGGGTGAGGAGATTGTCCTCTCCCAGCCTTTCTGTGCTTCCTGGCCAGTGCCCAGAAGGGGGATTGGCACCAGTCTGAAGATGGCACTGGTGGAGTGCTCCACCCCAATGCCACAGTGCTGGGAGCAGAGTCCCACCTGGACAGCTCTGGTTCCACTGCTAGTGCCAATTCTATAAGGAGCACCTGGAGATGTATGTCCCACTCCGTTTTAGTCCCAGGTTTGAAACCCTTACAGATATGACACTTGTCACTGATACAGCTCTTGCACCTCAGTCAGCTACTATGGGGTTTGCTGATGGGCATCGGTTTTTTACAGTGGTCACAGGGTTTGAAGCCTGGGGAATCGGGGTATGCCTCATCCCTAGGGGGAGTCCCATTGGGAACTAACTACACTAAGGGAAACAACTTTCAACTATTTACAGAAAAAAGTTCCGATCAACAGATTGAAAAGGAAAAGACTTGCCAAAGCAACAAGAAACTGCCAGTGACGGCGCTGGAATAAGAAGGAACTGAGGGTGAGGAGAACCGGTGGCGCCCATTATACCAGACCATACAAGTGCCACTCCAAAGGACACCAGGGATGGTCCCCTGAAGATACTGCTGAGGGAAAAGCCTCTGGCACCAGTGCATGTGGCCAGCACACACACCTACAATGAAATAGACATGAGCAACATCTCAAAAGAAGCCTATGATCTGAATTCTCAGATTAGGGCTAAATTGGTGTAAAGGCCTGGTCTTGTTTTCTGCATGGGGATAATTTTACCTTGTGAAGAAGCATTTCCTTATTATTTTTTTTGTTTAAGTTTACCAGTTAAAGAAACAAAGAAAATTTTGAAACAAGACTATGTTGATAAATCTGACTCATTGCAGTGCAAGGAGTTGATCTAATGTGTGATACCAAAGAATGCTTATTCCCTCATCCCCTCTGTTTCCTAATAAGGGATGAGGGAATAAGCATTTTTTTAAAAAGGAACCCATTCATCAAGGTGAAAAACTAAACCACTTCCTTTTGGTGAGGGGAATGGAAAATAAATAGCTGCATCCCTTTCTCCTGACATGCAAGTGTGTAACTAGTCTGTCATCAACTTGTTTGGATCTCAGATGTTAGAATGGTCTGTTACATACTGGGAAATTTTGCCCAGCATCTCTCATTTGTGCAGCTCTTAGCCATGGAATCAAGTCATCTTCCCCACACTTAAATCAGGGAGCATGGTTTAAAAATAAGCCAGCAATATTCCACAAAGCCATTACCTAAATCTGGTTGGAGGATACATACAGATTTCAAAGACGTTTCCATTGCACAGAATTCAAAATGGGTTTTTGTGAGACAGTTTCCACTTTTTGTTACAATTTTAAATCAGTAACAAAATTTATGAAATTTGTTTACTGCAAACTCATGTTTCTTTGCCAAAAGGTGATTTTAACATTTCAGTTTTAGAGAAGTTGCAGAAGATTTTTTCACGTTAAATTGCTGAAGTTTCTCTTTTGAAAGCAGCCATTTTCTAACTAAAACCCCAGAAAAATATTGCATGTGAAAAAAGTGTTAAAGCTATAATATTAACCTTTGTATAAAACGGGCAATCACTGGGGCACCAAGCCGATAGCAGCATGAGTGCTGCAGGGAGCACTGGGGAGTTCACAGGAAGCCAAAGTTTCAGCCTTGTACATTTTACAGCATTGCAGGAAAAGAACCTCAAGCTCAGTGGATAATTCCTGCCCTCACTGCAGCAGCAATACTGTAATTGGCTTGATGTCCAAGGGGTTGACCAGTAGCTACAATGGAGGAGACCGAAAGGAAGTTTAAAAAAATACAAAAACACAACAAACAAAAACACACACACAGCTCCCAGATGTATTAATTCCCACACTGAAAGGGCCATCCTAATGTATAGAGATCTAGTAGTAAGGTACTGCAATGCCAGGTTAAAGCGTTACACAGAATCTTGTCAAAATATTATTAAAGCAGAAAAGAAAATCTCAGCTCAATCACATTTTCATGGTCTAGTAGCAGGTTATGTAAATGGAACATTGACACATCAACCACAGAAAGTGCAAATATGGTATATTCTCCCATTGTGTTGTCTTCTAATAGTGGCTTCAGGGAATACCATATTGCTTGTTTTGTCTGACCTAGAAACGGAAGAGGCAAGGGCCAAGTGAGGGTTCTGTTGAAAACAATCCTGCAGGAGCTCTGTACAACTAGTGTCCTATAGAGATTAATCCTAAGCATTCTAGGTTTATGGTCTGAGCTATTTAGATACTGAGATACAGAACAGTGTGCCTGGATAGATTTAAATGCACATTTCCTCTAAGTCATTCCTGATTTTAGAATATCAGATTTCTGTTACCATTTTGAACTCGTGAATCTACAGGGGGAAAAGGGATAAGAAATCAGGTAAACAATTTTAAACAATTTTTTTTTAAAATAAAAAAACACTACACTTGAGCCTAAAAATTTAAACATTGACTGTAACAAAGTCCCCACAGAGAAATCTCAGAGAATGGGAGTACAAGATAAGCATAACTTTGAACTGACCCATAAATGTCAGCCGCTAGAGAATATTTTCAAGCTTTAGACAGATTGTATTTCCCAATATAGGAAATAAAAGCCCTTCACGTCCTCCTTAAGTGAATGATTTGCTTTGGTCACAAGACCAAATGGCTAAATATTTCTAGAAAGCATATTTAGAATTTTGCTTTTAGAGAATTTGTTCATATATTGGCCTTGTGAGGGTGAGAGAAACCTGGCTTGCTGCAGTCAGTCAAAATGTAAGCAGATCTTATCAAGGGGCTGGTCCTCACTAGGGTAGGGGACCGACTGTAGATACGCCGATTTCATCTACGTTATTAACGTAGCTGAAATTGCGTATCTACAGCCGACTTACCTGCCGTCCTCACGGCAGCGGCGGTCGGCGGCACGCTCCCCCGTCGACTCCAGCTTGCGTCTTTTGGCGAGCTGGAGTTACGGATTCAACGGGGGCGTCACTGGCGATCGATTTATCGTGTCTTGACGAGGCGCAGTAAATCGATCGCCATAAGATCGATCTCACCCCGCGCTAGTGAAGACAAGCCCAAGGACAGAGGAAGAGGTACAGTAGCCAGCTTTTCTTGTGTCTTACCAAGCTGTAAGATGAAACACTTACAAAGAGGGCCTTTAGCAATATACCTCAGTAAAGAGGTGGTAGTCACATTTAGAGGAATAGAAATTACTGAACAGGCTCTGAACAGTATTACAGCGTAATATATTAATCATTGTTATTTCTATTAGAGTAGCATCTAAATACCCCTGCTGAGATCAAGGCCCTATTGTGTTAAGCGCTGTGCATGCATGTAGTCCCTGCCCCAAGAGTTTACAGTTTAACTAGACAAGACACAGGACGTATCATCCCAGTTTTACAGATTGCCAGGGTGGAGAGAAGAAGCACAAATTAAGGGTGGATACCAAAAGCCCACTGGAATGCAATGAGAGTTGAGAGCATAATCCTCTTAAGATACTTTGAAAATGCGAGCCTCAATCATTTGGACCCTTTGGCCAAGACGGGAATTGACCCCTCCCACTCCCATCTGCCAAGTGCAGGTCTGGTGCCATAACCTCAAGGCCACACTTCCTCTCTAGCCTAAGAATTACACCCTATCAGTAAACTGGATTTTATCTGCTGTTTGCCATTCCATCGCCTTTTGCTCTTCTCCAGTCCCATGCAGTATCATCCTACAAGGATGACTCTAGGTAACAGGTGAGAGTAATATTCCCTGCAGTTCTAGACAGAATTTCAAGCTGGACTTTCTGAACCATATCTACCCTGCTTTAAAAGCCTTGCTCTTTCCTAATTTAATCTTCAAACAGCAACATGCTTATCTGTTCGTTAATGACAGTGCTTATAAGAAGATTAACCTTCCTGCATTTAATTAAATTACTTTGCGCTGCTACTTTTAAAGTTTTAAAAAATATACACTCAGTATTATGGAGATCTATTTTCCTACCTGTAAGGAACAAACATGGTAAGTATGCACTGCCTGTAGCACAAAGGGCCAGATTTTCAAAGATCTGTGGACACTTAAAAATGCAGCTAGGTTCCCAGTGGGATTTTCAGGAGTGACTTCAAGGGGAGTCAGGCATCTAGACAAGAGGAGTTAGGTGTCTAGGCATCTTTTGAAAACCCCACTAAGTTCTATCTGCATCCTGAGGCTCTTAAAAACCTTTTAAAAAAATCTGACCTATGGTGCCCGCAGGGACAGCTTAGGTGCACAATGAGGTACATGTCAGTAGTAGCAACAGCAGCAGAAAGGGAAGAATTTCACAATTCCACTACAGCAAGAATGCGAGGGGAACATGTAGGCAAAAAATTACAGGGAGTAGGCCCACTTTGCCTGCCCAAAACCCAGAATGAAAGGAGCTGGTTGTTCAGCCAGCAGGCTCTTACACATTTCCAATGACACCAAAGACAACAACTCCAGCAAAGGTGATAGGGAGGAAGAAGGATCTGTGGGGGATGGGGATTCCAATGAGTCTCATCACAAATGACTTACACTTTGAGTTTTTGTGCTCACGTTCACCCCAAGCACAAGGAGAAATGAAGGGGTCTATACCAACATGTTCACATGGCAAAGATCAAGAGAGGGCTTTGAGCTTAATAGGATTAGTTATCCTTCTTCCTGTTATAGTGTCTGTTTGCATCACTACTCCCTATCTTTGCTGGATTATGGAGATATTAAAATACCCACCTTTACTGATGGTAGGTAGGCAATCAAATGAATTCCTTTCTACTGCTTATGGCATCACTCATATATATATACTTAGGTATCTGCTCGGTCTTAAAACCTCTAAATCCTGCAGCAACAGACACAAAGATCAGATTCAGGACTAGCAGAGAGATTGCGAGAATTATTTGAGTAAATGCTTGGGAGTCAGGATCTCCTGTGTTCTTCCCTAGTCTAAAAGGGACTCCTGGGATCTTGAGCAAATCACTTAACATAACCCTGTCTCATCTTACCCATCGGTAAAATGAGACTGTTAAATTAGTACTAACATTTATAAAGTATCTTTGAAGAGGAAAAGGCGCTAGGAGTGCTAAGTAGCAACACTGTTAGCTGTGTCAGCTCAGTAGGGCACTTGAAAAAAATAACCCATTTTTCACAAACAGCAACTTTTCTTAAAACCATCTATTTCCCACACTCAAATGCCAACCTTAGGCAATGTCTGCCTGCTCGAGAGAGAGTAGGAAAAGCCATCTCTTTGAAGATAGTTCTAAGTTCCTACAGGATGGACAGCAGTGAGTGCAAATATATAACAATAATGAGGGGCCAAATCCTGTAGTCCTGCCCAGGCTATACTTCTCATTGTATCAAACCCTCCTGCAAAACTGGAAGTGCCATGATAGATTAAATATGTGGTCCATCTCCTGAGATATCTAGTTTCTGATACTGTCAGGCACAGTATATTTCAGATCCCAGTCATTGTTAGCCTTCCTTCAAGTACTAGAATTTATACACCAGGAATCACACTTTAAAAGAAAAAAAAAAAAAGAGAGAGAGTTTGCACCACTATATAGTTGTCTTGGTTTCACCTCCTCCCACCCCCCACTCCCACCCTTAGTTGTCTAGATCTTAGTTTTATCTTCAAGGCACTGGGAACATCCTCTACTAATGTTCTCCAAGACCAAGTAAACTGTGTTAGTAATTAAAAATGACTTAGTTCATTGCTCCAACACAAACATGCCATCTCATTATGACCACATAGACTAGAACTCATTGGGCTAGGTTCTGCTGATAATGTACTCTGGATTTTTATCTGAAATTCTCCCCTTGTTCAAAGTTTACAAGTTCTTCTCCAAACATTAAGAAGTCAAATATTTGTGTAACAGAGCATGTAAAACATAATAGCTTCCAACAGCCTTACTCTGTAAAATATACCAACAGCCATAGATAATTAGCTTCTTCAGGTTGAGTTAAAATTTGCCCTTTTAAAATGGCTATCCTATATACATATATATATTTAAAAATTTCTCAACTGCTGAATGAAAAGCCTAAAATAATGAAAGCTAGATATAGCTCACTATAGCCAAGATGACAATTTCGTCTTGACGCTGCTGGAGCTAAACAAAAACTTCAAATTTATCCCCAAAACAACAGTGCTTGAACCAGAGAAATGGACCTGCGTAGTTTGAAATCTTCTCTTTGGAAAATTCAGTGTCACTAATGGGTGTTGGATGGAATAAATGCTCAGGTTTACTTAGACTTTTTTTTTTTTTTAAGGAACAAACATGTCAACAAGTAAATGTCACTCCCACCCCTCACACACATCTTTATGTTTCTCAAAATTTCAGCATGGAAATTGTGAAGTGTCTAAATAAATCAATTCAGAGTCTCGTTTGTCTGCATTCAGCATGCTATTTTATGTTTACAGCTGCAGAGAAACTGAATTCCTTCAACAGTATTATTTTAGTATAAATGAACAGGAAGACTTGACCAAAATTGATGATCCAGTGGGTGTTACCCCTCTGACTGTATTGTATATGCACAGCTTTCTAGACTAAATTTATTGGTTTGTCAGAAACTTCAGTCATTTTCATCAAGTTGAGTTTTACATTAAACATTCCTTCACTTAATTGGAACCATGCGGGATACACTTGGGCAGCATCCATATTCCTGCTTAAATAAAAGGGGCACTTTGTTACAAGTTAAGCATACTTTGCTGTTAAGTTATATTTTGCTAGCAATTACAATTAAATATGAAGTTCACACTTAATAGCAAATATTGTAATCATGTGGAAATAATTCTCCTTCCACAAACATCCTGGTTGAGGGGGGAACCCCACAGCTTCATGAAATAAGCAGTCCTGCTAGTGAATAATCCAGGGATTTTAAGATAAGGCAGCAGCAGGATGGAAACTGTTTAAGAAGCTTACTTAACCCTCTCACCTGCTACTTTTAGCCCTCTGAGGAGGCATACCCCAAGTCCAGGCAGGCATGAACAGAAGGGGGTGGCAAAGTGGTGCAGTGTATTAGTGCTTGGTTTTATTTTCAGTACTGTTGCAAGAAGTGACTGTGGATGGGTTGGAGATGCTATGGGATTCACCCAGACCTGGAAAGGACTGCATCAGAACCTGCCCCGTAACCTGGAATCTTCTGTGCTGTGCAACTTTGGCTCCAAACCCCGATACTAGCAGCCTGCTGACAGCACAGACCTCACCCTGGCTTCTACCAGGCTGGTTACTCTTTGCAGGATGACACCAGCAGCCCCTGCAGTCCTGAATCTCCTTCACAATGCTTAGCCCCTACACTCACAAAACCTTATCAAGTTTCTGCTCCTTTAAAGAGAGAGTATACAGCACCAGTCTGTTAGTTTGGTCTGAGGATTTTACTCTTCAGTTTGAAACACTGCCCTGAGATGGCTATGTAATAAAACAAATATCTGTTCTTTGTTAATAAACTTAATCTTAAATGATACCATGCAGAAGGAATTGAGCTAGAAATAGTAAACATAAAAACATGCTTCTCTGACTAAAATCTAGTTTAACAAACTTGAACAAAAGGCTTGAAGTAATTTTCTCACCACAGTTCTTCCAGCGTGGCTGACCAGTTCCTGGCCAGGATCTGCACAAAGGTATTGGGTTCTCTCATCAGGTGAGAGATACCAAAATGGCATTGTCTTCCATCCTCTCTCTCTCTCTCTGCACTTATATCCCTGAAGTGTTTGTTTTCAGAGTCAGGAAGCACTTCCGCTGGCTCAGTTTGCTGTGTCCACCAGGGAGCTAGCACCATTTTTTAAAAAAACATCTGTCTTCTCTCCATCTATCCCCCATCTCCACTCCTCCTAGTGACAGTTTAACAAAACCATCTTTTTATGTAAATGTACTTTCTATTGTCTCTATTTATATTGGAGACACATTCAAGCAAGCAGAACCACCTTCCTTTTGTCTAGGGTGGGATGATGCAAGCCCTACTTGCTAAACATGAAGAACATATTAAAGATTACATATGTGCAGGGACCACATCACCCTGTCAGAGGATCCACTCACCACAGTGGCGCCTCCTGCTGGCCATCCTCAGAATTAGCTCTGCCTATCAGTGCACCCCCTTCAGGTGGTGCCTCTTCTGTCATCCTCACCCTGAAAACCGGCCTCGCTCAGCCCTCCTGTCAAGTCACCCTTTGTGTTTCCCTCTTCTGAGGTTGTTCAAAGTCCTTCTACAAACAGTTCCAGACAGTCTTGTCTGTGCGGTTCTGATGGGGCAACTTCCCCAATGGCCAGGAGAGAAACCCAGCGCTGCCCACCCACTTCTCCAGGTTCCAGTCCAGGGACCTTCTCCTCCCAGCCCTCACTGCTCCTTCCCTGGACTGCTTTCTACTCTTCCTGTCCCACAACGCTCATGCATGCCTCCACCTCCGCTGCCCCCCCTTCTCTGGGAGTAACAGCTCCACACCCTCTCCCTCCTCTTTCTAGAGAAAGAGATATGCCTGCCTGCAATCTTTCCCACCAGCCATCTGGCTTTATACAAGCCCTACCTGTTCCTGCACAGGTAAACCTGCTTCAAATTAGTTCCCTGCTCCCTGGCTCCTCCTCCAGGTGCAGCCTGTCCCCCTTAACTACTTCTAATCCTCTCTGGGATGAGCACCCCATAACATACCCATGATACTTTCACCATACAATAATATTCACCATTGTGTTACCAGTCCTCATATCCTACTTTTAGATATCGACTATGACAGTGAGGTGGGATACTCTCAGCTGGCCTGACCAGCTGAGGCTTACTATTACATACTCAGGAGCCCCTTGCCCTCCCACATTCAGGTGGCTCTTAGGATCACAAGGTGCATAGAAATTTTCTAAGATTTGTGCTTCCTTGGAGTCACAAAAAACACCAACATTCTAAATGTACATTTTTAAAGCAAAAAACATGGACAGGAGAACTTTTAGGAAAAGAGGTGATGCTCTATATGCCAACACCATTAAAATAAACAGATTTGTGATCTTAAAACACACACTTCCCCAGTAGGCCAGTTCAAGCTTCAAAAAGAAAGTTACAGATTGCAGTTGACTTAAGACAATGCCACCCTTCTCATCAGTGTAGCTCTCTGCTGCATATTCTGAATGCATTCTCCACATTAAACTTCCACGGGGATCAGGGAGACAATTTAATACTATACATTTCTCTAGGACCTTTCATCTGAGGATCTCAAATACTCAAGGCTGCCAGCATCCCTGGAGGATAGGGAAATATTGTTATACCAGTTTACAGAGTTGTGAACTGAGTGATGGCGAAGAGACATGAATCACCAAGTGTTCCATGGTGGGTTAGCAACAGAGCTGCTGACTGAACCAAAGAAGTTCCAAATCCTCATCCCCTAACTTAACGCATGCTCAAAGCTGTAATGTTTCAGCAGTCTCCCCTGAACAGATGGGGTTGGTCCTTCCATTTTAACTAAGGTGGCCCAGCTATCTTCTCCTATTCTTCCAACCTAAGGCAGGCCCTATTTTTTCCACCAGGACAGCACTGCACCAGTGAAGATCCTCAAGCATAGGTCAATTCCCCACAAGGCACCAACAATCCAAAGATAAGGGAAAATGAGAAGATTGACACTATGTTAGCAGAATCTCCGGGCTGCATGTGCTGGTAGCAGCTGCTCATGATAATGACTGCAGACAGTTAGCAGCAAACTGAAGTGACTCAAGCATCATGTGGGGCATAGGAGAGGAATTTACAGCTTTAGATACACACATCTCCCTTACAGAGACATGTAGAGCATACTACAGAAATCTACAATGAATCTCTTAACTGCAGTGGGGATTTTAAAGGAACATTTGTATCCAGTGTGCATATGATTTTTGCTATTTAAACAGAAACTAGCATTGCTGTACCTATACATACCTCTAGGACATCCCTTGTGCCTGTATGGGAGTTTGCAAGGGACTTCCTCTCTTGTGCTACTGCTAGTATCCACTCCCTAGTCAGGATGTTCTCCAGTCTCCCTCTCTGGATTTTCTGTGGCGCAGCTCTCCAGCCAAATTAAACAGCAAAAAATCCAATTTAAAGTCCAAAACAAATGCCCAGATTAACAGCTCTTCTGCCCTACTCAGGGTCTCCTGAAGTCCTCTGCTTCCTGGCTCCTTCTCCTGGGCAGAGCTTTTCTAATCTTGCTTCTTTCCCAGTAGGATTCTCTACAGCTTCTTTAGCCAAAGACTGCAGCATTTGGCTCCCAACGCTCTCACTGCTTCTTTTAGGCTGTATCTTAAGGCACCTCCAGAGCCTACCCTGCTTTTTCTGGGTGCCTCAGCCTGACTTTCTTAGGGTATCCCTGACTGAGGAATTCCCCTTATTCCTCCCTTTACTAACTTCTCCACTCTATTTCAGTACTGCTCTCACTGCTTCTCCCCCACAGCTGGGGTCAGTCTCTCTAAGTAGGCCACATTACTCCCAGTTGGGGTGACTAACAAGCCCTTACTCTACCAGTTCATCAGTGACTCTGAAGGATAGCCGCTAAGGCAGGAGCCCAGCTTGTCTCTCAGGGATGGCCAGCCCATGAAATATAACTCAGGGTTACAAAATAGAAGCTATATCTATAGAAATCTACATTTTATGATCTTACCACCCTGTTGAGGCACCACACAAGGGAAATACCAGATTGTATGTTGTTCCCACAGTCATGCTTCTCTTACAGCTCCTCCATGCTACCCCGTTGAACTCTTCCAGCCATCTTATGAATTGCTTTCTTGTCCCAGGGTTCAAACAGACCACTCACCACTTCCCCATAGTTATGTAAGCAGTGTCAGGAATGAGATATATTCTGACATCTGGTGGCGAACTGTGGGAATTACAGTGAGGTTTGGAAAATAACTTTGGGGCTGATCAATTTGCATAGACACACCCACTGCGCCTAGCCTGAGCTCACAGCAGCCCACATGGCCACTTCGGCTGATGTGGGAGCCCCAGTTTCTATGTTACTGGGGCAGGAATGATAAAGTGATGTTATCCTGATCGTGTGAATGAAGGACTATGGACATATACTTGGCCCTTGTTATGATGGAGGGACTTGCCATCATCTAAGTAGCACTCACTGGTCAAGGGCCATGCGCTTCAGAACACACTGAGATTGAGAGAGGCTATGGGCAGGTTTCTATACTTTTTGGTGAGGGACTTGTTTAAGGGCCCCCCAGGCCTATTGTATCCTGCCTCTCTCCACTGTGGAATGTTAGAGCTAATTTTGATTCCCTTAGGAGTCTTGGTTCAGCCTGCTAAGCTGAATTCACTTTGAGTTTGCTGGTATACCTGTGCCAAGGTGCTGACACCCCCCCCCCACTAAGAGCTGAAACCACTGAGCACTGTGTTAAGTGGGGCAGCCCTAAAGGCATGTTGGTGGCACCAAGCAACTTGAGCAGAGCAAAGCAGCGGACTCAGCTGAGCGGTTCCTGGGTGCAGTTTGTGTGACTGGCAGCGGACTCTGCCGAGTGGTTCCTGAGTGCAGTTTGTGGGGCTGGCACAGCAGAGCAGTCCGTGTGTCGACTAGCGGAGCCGTTTGTGCTGCTGACGGAGTGACTGGCACCGCAGAGCTGTCCGTGTGTCGGCTAGCAGGACGGCTAGCAGAGTGACTGGCGTTGCAGAGCAGTTCGAGTGTCAACGAGCCGAGCAGAGCGGATTGCGGTGAGGGCTGCAGTGGAACCCCACAGAGAGGCGGTGAAGTCGGCCTTGGACCACGTAAGGTGCCCCGTGCCCTACCCTCCATTTCCACCCAGGCTGGGAGGTAAGACTCTGCCAATTGACTTTTGAACTCTGCACTGACTAAGAACAGAGACTCTTGGGCTGTTGGACTTTTGGGACTATTGAGTGACTTTTGGGGGTTGTGGAACTCAAGAGCTAAAGGGAAGGCCATGGCCTAGTTGCTGGAAGGGGGGCTTCTGGTTCACGGTTTGGTTTATTAACCTTGTTTGTGGTGTTTCCCCAATATAATGCCACATTGTTTCTCCCTGTTATTAAAAGGCTTTGGTACACTCAGACTCTGTGCTTGCGAGAGGGGAAGTATTGTCTCTTACAGACGCCCAGAGGGGTGGTATATGGTTGTCCCAGGTCACTGGGTGGGGGCTCGAGCCGGTTTTGTATTGTGCTATTGGAATGGAACCCCTGGATACTGAACCCGGCCCTTGTTGCTGCCAACTCTGAGGGGCAGAAGGGTTACATTTAACTTGTTCTGCTTTTAGCATGCCATTCCTATGAGTGTATAGAGCTTTTATATCTCCTGCAAACATGGGAGGGGCCATCTGTTTAAATTACAGATGGGTGAATCTGATGGAATTTGAAGTAGTACAAACCTTTAGAATCTATTTTGAGTGTTCTTCAAACTAATTCAAATTAACAAAAGCTCATTCCATATAAATTTAATGCCATGCTTTTTTAAAGGGTGAATTCATTTAAAAACAAAAGGAAGCCACTTGTTGGGGGTTCTGTTTTTTTCTTTTTAGCCTAGGAGAATACTGGTTCTCTGTATTAAGGGTGGAACCATCAAAAAAAAATGCTAAAGTTGAAAACTAAAGGCAAAGTGGCTGAGCAGATAGAGCACTAAACTGGTCTTGGCTCTGCCACAGATTTCTGTGTGACCTTGACCAAGTTGTTTCTCTTCTCGGTCTGTTCTTTCCCTCCCACCCTTTGAGAGTCCCATCTATTTAGCTAGAAAATTCTTTGCGGGCAGGTACCATCCCTTACTATGTGTACCTACATTGCCTAGCACAATGGGGCCCCCCCACTGAGATCAAGCTAATAGGCTGTACAGTAAAAGAAATAAAGTGGGTGTCCTAAATAGATGTATATATTTTAGTGTATGTACTTTTTTCCTTTTGAATGTTTCTCTCAGCTCCTTCAGTCTCCAGTTTTCACACTCTGCTCCTTTTTTTACTATACTTTTCCTCTCTTCCCACTCTCTGCTCTGCTCCTTATTTCTCATCTCTTTTCATGATATTACAAACAGCCACACCCACGTTGATTAGGCAAAACAAGGATCCTAAAAATTTCATACCAGTTGTCCACACTCAGTTGACATTAGCGGGTCATAAATGACTCACATACATAAACTTTTGGAAATCTGAGCATAAATTAGCCATCCTTTGTTTATTTAATGAAGATGCTGGACAATAGAGCTTCAGCAGTCTTCTGAGGTTGGCTGGCTGGCCTCCCTGGGATGAGGGACCACAAAAGAGCAGTGGAGGAGGCATCACAAGAACAAACCTCAAAATATTGCTTTCTTTACAGGGCTCAGATCCAAGCCTCCTACATCCTGTAAGTTTGCTTTAGAAGGCACTAAGGAGTGAATTAAATCCTGCACTGAAAGTTACTATCCAATCCAATGTGAGACTACTTCTGGTCTTTAAACAATTGTGTGTCAACTACAAATTCTCAACTGTATATTTAATGGACTGTAATCTTTGACACGTGTTATAATGAATAGGCACAGCTAAACAATGCATATAAAGACTGTAATTCCATCTGGGAGTTTGTTGACATTAATAAACTACTCTGGCTATGCTGTTGTGGTTCAGGATAACATTAGAGCAGCTCAGTAGGATTACAGGCCTGTTATGTACAGTTGTAATATACATTATTCCATAGGATGATGATTCTGTGTATGAAAGGGAAGCTTTGAATTTAAAATAATTTAGAAGCCCTTATCAGTTTTCTGATCACCTAGGAGTATTCAGTCTGAAAGAATATTAAACATCAAGTCTACTTATTTATGCAGCTGGTTTATTTTTTGAAGTTTCCTCAGCTTGGACAATGAAAATATACTAATCAGATTTATTTTTTTTCTCCATGAGGGATTTAAACATTCCCCCTGTAAAGTTCTGTTAGCACAGGAGAACCAGAAACTGAAACTAGACAAGAGTGAACTAGACAAGTCCAGTAATTTCATAGTCCAAACTAAGTTAAATATGAAAAAGCAAAGTAACAGTGAAGACTACATATTTACACTTCTTTCAGTTTCAATAATCTAATGGTGATATCAGTGACACTGCTACAGATTTTTTAAATACATCAGACTTTGCTCTTTAATTTGAAAATATTCAGCAGATAGTAGATGCCTATATTTCTCTCCAGGTAAAGTTTGTACTGACATATCTCCTCCTGTCTTCTCAAGTATCTAGGGTACACAAGTGAGGGCTTTTATTCTTCTGCATTTTATTTCCAGTTTACCTGCCTATGATTTTAGAACATTTAGTTCAAACATTCCATTGCTAATGTGGCCTTCTTTTCTTATCACAATGCATCCCAAAGTGAAGGAGTTTTAATAAAGTCTAGACGTGTTAGGGTGGATGGAAAAGAATTGCACCTAATAGCCTATCACATTTATTTAAAACTACTAGTAATTATTTGAATCATTGCTTGACAGATGAGTGGGAACACATACTTGATGTCCTGTTATTGAGTTTGGTCTGTTGGTTCTACCAAAAAAAAAAAAAAAAAAAAAGTTATATAGCACCCTGTGTGTTAGATTTCTAGATTTAATTTTGCATTAAGTAAAGATTAGAAAGTTCTGGCAGAGAAGTTGCATGGACCATTTATGGTAAACCACATATACAGAATGATATCAAAGGGATTGCTGCTGAACCTTTTTTGCCTCTCACCCAATGACTTTGCTTAGCTATCATTCATCTAACATCAGTAACTGTCCTAGAGCAGATTTTAAATGACCCACCATTGCATCCAGCTGTTCTACCCATTTATTTACATCAATTATAGCACACTAATGTGTGTTTTAGAAAAAACAAACTTTTACTGAACTGAGTTATTGTTTCATGCTTCCACACTCTTGGCAGAATTATCTTAAGCTGTCCAACTGATTTAGTTCATTTTCCCCAGCCTCGTTTCATCTGCGTGCATGGAGACTTCTGGTATGAGTTCAGTAAGAGGACTGCTTAACTTCCTTCCCACAGCAGAAATTCTGCTCCTAAGAGTTCAGGCATTTATCTGGTGAGTTGTGCTTGGACAGAGTGGAATAGAGACATCTGATTTTATAAGGCTAGTGATGATTTGTACAAATTCATGCTTCCAGATGAGATCTTTCCTTGCACAAAGTCTGTTGGAGATTCGAGTTATATAAACTTGCACTTCTCATACCATAGGCCAGAACAGATAAAAGCATGAAACAGAATAGCTCAATTATTACTTCTTCCCAAGATCTGTATTAAACCTATCAGGCTATAGGGACAAATAAACCCCTTTGGTGTCATTTCAGACTCTAATCTAGACTTAAAAGAATGAATCTCAACTTTCCACAGACTAGTGAGTTCAATTTATATCTGTTACTTCTGGAGAAGCTGCACACTTGGCCCTTGAATAATCCCAGGTAGTGTTGATATTAGATCCATGCTATGTAGTATATCTACCTAATCTTGCTGTATCTGAGCAATGCTCAACACTAAAAACCTATATTCCCCTCTCACTGAGAATATACAATTTATTATCCTTAAAATGTGATAATTGTCAGAAATTTTCATATGGCACCTTCTTACTCAACATGTCGGCTCCTTTATCTTCCCAAGTAACATGTCCTCATTTGATTGATGTAAAGACAAGAAAAATTGTTGTAATCATAGACCCAATACAGCTCTGGAATAACAAACTGAACTCTATTCTGCCTCCTGCATCCTTAACAGCCAACTAATTTTTAACAAAAGTTATTCTTTTTAAAAGTTTGAGGCAGATTGGAAGACAAGCTGCATGTCAGATCAGGACACGATTTGCTGGGTTCGCCATGGGAATAAGCATGGTTTAAAGTGAGAACATTTTATTTAGCACCATTGGAAGAGATAAATATGAAAGCCCACTGTGCCATTTTTAGTCACTTTTCTAACTGTAATTGCACTTTAATGGAAGTTATACTATCACAGATATAAACAACAGAAAATCGTCAGTGATAATGTTTTACTGCTGATTATTGAAAAATTACAGGAAAACCACTTAATAACCAAGCCATGTTTTATAATACTGTCAGCGTAGTGATTAATTTTTGAAAGCCTTTGATAGGGTGGCACCTAGATGAGTAATTGCTCTCACGTAAATGCTATTAAGATTCAGGCAGTTTGCTGCCGACATAAATAAAAGTCTAGAATCCTGACCCTCACAAAAACCTCAAAGAAATTAGACAAATATGGTACGGTTGGCAGAGAAGAGAAAAATGGAGAAAGATTAAGAAGTTACTTTAGCTTCAAAAGAAAGTATGTTTTTTTAAAAAAGATGTTGGCTTCATTCCAGAACACAGCCAATGTTCATAAAACTGTATCCAAACTATGGAACTATTCTACATAAGTAAGAATGAAGATAAGCTTCTAATAGTGTCAGCAAGGGTGGGGAGATATGTTATCTGAAAAGGGTTCCTATTATACACATACATTAAAGGCAAAACAAAAACCTAGCAAACCTAGTGGCTAGGGGCTGTGAACTGGGAGTCAGGGGACCTGAACTTTATTCCTGACTCTGCCATTGATGGAGGCAAGACATTTCACCTCTCACTGTCCATTTCTCCCCACCCTTTGTCACCTGTCTTGTCTACTGAAATTGCTGGCTCTTTGCTATAGGGACCGCTCATTAGTATATGTCTGTATAGCGTCTAGCACAGTGGGGCTCCAGTTGTAGTTACAGCATTTAGGTACTAGAGTAATACATTAAAAAGAACATTAAAGCTGCAAAGCAAATAGGCAAAAAATGCCAATCAGGAAGCAATAAAGTTAAGATTGTGCAATTCTAACTACATGCTACCCATGTAGCATGCAAGTCTTGGCAGTTTTCCTTTGCTTACATCACGCTCCTCGAGTTTCAGGATGATTTTGGATCTTAGACCCAACATGCAACTGAGAACTCTGCCAAGTTTAATTGCTTTCCATTCAAAACCATTACTTAGCCCCATTTCAATCAAAAAAAGCCCTAGGATTTTGAAAGTTTCAGCCAAGGCTCGCTTGAATCTTGGCCAAGTCTCAGTGAAGTCTGAACATTTCATGGACCCCAGCAAATTTTTATTTACCGGAAACTAGGCAAGGGTTGCCTGGTTGTGGGTTTCATTATGAAAGCCTTACACAGTTTCACTATCTATTGGTAGCTATAGCTACCATAGAGGCAGGCACATGATTGGTTGGCAGTATGGAAGATAAAATGCCAGTATCCATTTAAATTATGTAGAGTCTTTCACTGGACTGCGTGTACCCAATGTACACTATTGTGGATTTTTCCTAGAGGTAACATTTGTGGTTTTGCCCATATTACATGCTGCTTGGGTTAATAGTGACTCCAAGTGCTACCAGCTGTTTGTCCAAAGAACTGGCACACAGCTCTGATTCCTTATTATAGGAAAATCTTTTTTTGTATTATGCATATTTAGGAGTCTATTCTGTCATCAATATACACTCAGACCTTAAAATATGCTGTAGGGCATCTTGGACTGAAGCAGACAGAAAAGAATCTATTGTACTAGGTTTTTTCAGCTCTGACTTTTTTGACTAACTAATCTGTGCCTCTCTCAGTGGCTTTATGGACCCTTCAGTTATTGATCGCTTCCTCTAGCTACAGATGACCTGCATCATCTTGCTTTAGAAGTAGGAGCCGTGTAGACTCCCTCGCACTCCCAATCAGAGGGAGATCACTTGGGCCGTTCCGAACCGGCCGGGTTCACGCTCTGTAAGGTCACCTGCAAGTAGTACAGTCCCTAGGTACAGCTGGGGCCTGTGCTTTCAGGGGCTCAGGCAGCCGGCAGCAAACAGTCTCTGGAGGGCTGGCTCTGGCCTGGGCATGGTACTGGCAGCCAGCAACACAGTCTCTATGGGCTGGGGCCTGGGCTTCAGGCTCAGGCAGCCAGCGAACAAACAAACAGTCTTGGAGGGGCTGGCTATAGCCTGGGCGTGGCACAGGCAGCCAACAGGCAAACAGTCTCTATGGGCTGGGGCCTGAACTTCAGGCTCAGGCAGCCAGCAAACAAACAGTCTTTAGCGTTCCCTTGTTCAGGGTAGGGGCGGCTGAATCAGGGAGTGGGTACTTCTGCCATTCAGTCAGCGTCTGTTTCCTCCGGGTACGGCAGGTGCTCCAGGCCAGTCATCCTCTGCATCAGGGGTTGGAGCGCAGCTCGGGCTTGAGTCTCCTCCAGGCAGCAGCAGGTCCTGTGGAGCGTTCTTCTCCTCCCCCGCTTCTCCCACTTCTGGGCTGCAGGGCTGGCCTTTTATAGTTCCGGTCCCGTCCCTGTACAGCTGGTGAGGGGGGCAGGGCGGCCTTGGCTCCACACTCTAAGGGGTATCCCCAGCTCCCTTGCACTCCCAATTGGAGGGAAACCAATATAGGATCACTACAAGCAGTTACAATGCTGCCCACAGTTATGGGAAACCTAATAGTTTTTTGTTCACCTGATTTTCAGCCTATTTTGTAGGTAGGTTCAATTTGCAGTTGCACAACCCCTGAGTTGAAGTCTGAGTTTTGGGTTACAGCAAAATTGAGACTCTGATCAACTTTTCGGTTGTGGGGATTGGGCTAAGGTTGATACTTAGTAACTTTGCACACTATTTCCAGGGCTGGACCTTGCCTTTGATTTCCTTCCCTTGTCATCATTTCCAACTCCTCATGTGCTATCTTGTTATGGAGCAGTTTGAAGGCTGTGTTCTAAAGGACAATTTTACCCCTTCTGGGAATGCCCCTCCACCCTGAAGCTTTGGAAAGAGACCCATTTTTGTCTGTGGTTGGAGAACTGGAGATTTTGAAGTTTATGGTTGTTACTTTGGCTCTAATGGTTGGGCTGCAAAGTAAAGGATCTTCATAAAGTAAAGAGGAAGTTTTCCACACTAAGGCTGTTTCTGTTGCTTCTTAAAGGTCTAATATATTGTTACCTTAGGATTTTTCTGCCTGATTCTTTGTGCTCCCAGTTTTGAAGCATCTGGGACAGATGGACCTTTCGCCAGTTTTTTGGACCCCAGAATACTCTCAGGAATTGTCTGGTATTTTGAAGGATACGATCTTTAACAAGGGGAACAAAGAGAACTCTGGTAATTATAGACCAGTCAGCTAATTTTATTTAATAATTTATTGAAGCATTTTTCCAGGTATCAGTTCATAAGCATCTACAAGACAATAGGCCAGCAAGTAGCAAACAACATGTTAAGAACAACTCATGCCAAATCAACTTAATTTCCTTCTTTGGCAGGTTAGTGACCTAGTGGATAGGGGGAGGAAGATGTTCTGGGTTTGGTACTATTCAACATTTTCATTAATGATTTCGATGATAGAATGGAGAGTATGCTTATAAAATGTGCAGATGACAGCAAGCTCAGAGAGGTTACAAGCACTGTGGAGGACAGTACTAGAATTCAAAGTGACCTTGGTGAATTCAGAAAAATTGGTCTTAAAATCAATTAAGACAAAATTCATTAAAGACAAGTTCAAAGTACTTCATTAGGAAGGATTAGGAAGTGTCAAATGCACAGCTACAAAATTGTGAATAACTGGCTGGGTGCAGCACTGCTGTAAAGGACTTAGGTGTTAAGTCCAAATTGAATATGAATTGTCCAAATTGAATATGAGCCAACAATGGCTTAGGTGTTTGTCCAAATTGAATATGAGCCAACAATGTGACCCACTTGTGAAAAAGGGTAACATTCTCGGGGGAGCGTAGTAGGAGTGTTTATGTAAGACACAGGGAGGTAATTGTTCTGCTCTGCTCGGCACTGGTGAAACCTCAGTTGGTGTCCAGTTTTAGGTGCCACACTTGAGGAAAGCTGGGTCTGATATACTGACCAGGGCTGGCTGGCCCCAATCACTTAAAGCAGAAGGCCACCCTGTTAAAGTTCACTTCAGAAAAAGGTGCCAAACCCACACAATCTGAAGCATCTAATATTGCCCACTCAGACAGGATATAGGACTAGATGATGTGATCGAAATGACTATACTCTATATCCCCATGTTTCCTTTGAAAATTTGGTCTGTAGAGAAATGTTAGTTTACTTTTCTCATGCAGACTGAGTGCTGTGCCCTTTTATTTTTTTGGAGATGATGATTTGCTCTGGAAACTTCTGAGAGAAACTAATATGGAGATATGGTGTTCGCAGGTTAACAGCTACATAATAATGCAGAATTTCCCTCTGAGTCTTAATGTAAATTACATGACATTTATAATCTTATACTTTTTACAATATAGTGAATTTGCAAATTTTCAAGAGTAAAGCAAAAAGGAATCTTTCCTTACTTTAGTAGAATCATTCTTTCACACATCCAGTGATGACCATAGGAATAATTAATGTAACGACTATATTAACATGTTAGGTCCTGCCTTGACTTTGTAAAAATTATATACTGTTTAGCTAATGTTTGAAGCCATGCAAGTTTTGCCAGTCTTTTTTGTAACATTCCTTATTGTTACAATAGCTCTTTACCTTCAAAGTCTTGAAGGGTTTACATGGGGAACTTACTTTTAAATTTTTTTTTTTTTTTTTTTTAAAAAAAAAAGGTCTTTTCTCGGTATAATTGTTTATAACATTGTCCATAATGGCAACTCATTTCTGTGCTCAAAAGTTTGAAATAAAATCTGAAATAGAACTAGATAACCTGTTGAGTTTCTGTAAGCTTTCCCCCAGATGCTCCTACTTCAACACATTCTGGCTCTTCTCTTACCATCCTCTACAGCCCCGCTAAGGGCACTTGTCTGACCTGTTCTGCCAGCCCTGTTCTTTGATATATGGGTTAGAGAAACAAAGTAGGCTCATGCCACACACTCAGGTTCCCTGAGATCTTGAGGGTTCTGTAACAAGTGCACAACTGAAACTCAAAGGCATAGTCTGTCAAATGACCAGATGCTGCTAAATACTGAGATATTCTACAAGGGTTTTTTTGCTAAATATTGTATAGTCAGCACATCATCCTAACATTATTATATTATAGCATTACCTACAGGCTATCTCCATGATCAGACCCCATGGCAAGAGACAACCAATTTTCTTGAGTCTAAAATAGACAGGACAAAACAGTGTAAGAAAGGAAGCATTATCTAAATGGCATAGTGGTTAAAGAAAACAAAAAGTGAGTAAACTAACCTCCATCTTGCCCAAATGAGAAGTGGGTAAGCACAATTTACCTGAGTTTACCCTCAACAATCCTCCTGGATTATCCCCCTTAGCAGATGAAGAACTGAGGAACAGAGAAGTTAAATGACCGGTCACATAGGATAATCAGTGGCAAAGTCAGAAACTGAACCCAGATGCAGTCTGGTGTATTAAATCACAAAACCATCCTTCCTCTCTTGAGCTGTAGAAAGTCTGGACGGGAGGGGAAAATACATGCCAGAGAAAGAAACAAGTAGTATTAGAATTTACTTCTAAGGGGACATTAAAGTCTTGCATACACATGAATACTTGCGAGATGGTGACAGAGCTGAATTCACAAGAATGGCCATAGTGGGTCAGTCCAACATCTAGTCCAATATCCTGTCTTCCAACAGTGGCAATGCCAGGTGCCCTAGAGGGAATGAACAGAATAATCATCAAGTGATCCATCCCCTTTCGCCCATTCCCAGCTTCTGGCAAACAGAGGCAAGGGACACCATCCCTGCCCAACTACTTTGAAAGATAAAAGCCTAAGAAATAGGATATTAAACACAATACTGAGATCATCCTTCACACACCAAGTATCTCAGTTATCACAAGTATAAAATGGTCAAAAACATCTGTAATGCATATATCTGGTGAGCATAAAACAACGCTTACAAAATCCATCCTATACCCAGAGACTATAGAGTACCTTAGACAGGATAGATTGGAAAAAATACCTCACTTAATGAGGAAAACTTCCATAACTAGCCCTTTGTAACAGCTCTAACAGAGCCACTGTCAAATGTTTAAACTACACACCCTCTTCTTCAATTTATCACACTATTATGTTAGCAAAAACACATTTTGACGGTTGGAACAATAAGTCTGAACAAAGAACTTAACATAGAACTGCTGCATATTTTCCTTGGGGAATTCAAGCAATAGTTAAATAAAAACTTTCATTGTAAAATATTCTAATTAAGAACATCGGGCACAAAAAGATATACATTTATGATAAGAATGAAAAAATAAATTCTAGCAAAAACATTATACAAGAAATGATTAGCAGAGGCTGCCTCCACAGAAAGGGTCTAGAGGGAACAAGCTAGGTCCTGGCAACCAGTAGAAAGGATAATCCCAGAAGCCTTGTAAACAGTGAGTCTATTTGTTTGGGACCCCAGCCAGGAGCTAACTCAAAGCCAGATAAGAGATCATTGACATATTTGCCATGACTAGGTCATAAATAAGGTGAAGGGAGAATGTTTATAAATTTTTTCTTTCAATTTGGCCCAGAAAAGAAGTTTAAAGAGCACCTATCCCAGACTCTAGTAGCCACTAACAAATATTTTCAAATACAGTTCTTCAGAATCAGAATCCAGCAATACCCTTCGAATCCCAAGCCAACAATGACCAAATAGAAAAACAAACAAACACAACCCCTTGCCCCACTCACCAGCCTCACACCTCTATTCCTCCTCAAAAGCCTGGACAAATAGATGAGCTTTGCAGTGAGCTAGAGAGGCCAACAGCTTTAGGTTATTTTAGATCAAACACAGGAGTTCTAAAGTGCCAACAGCTCCCTCACTATTAAACCAGCGTAGTGCCAGCTCATATCTCCTTGCTGATTAAAACTGAGGGAGCAGCAGCTGTGGAGAGAGATGGTCTTACAAGTAGGCAGTTCCTAAGTCAGTCAGGGATTTCTAAAGTGAAAAGAACACCTTAAACTCCACTTGGAAATCACAAGACAACCTGTGAAGATCCTGGAGCACTTGACTAATAGTTGCCTGCTCATATTATGCAAGTATCATTTAGAGTTTCCAGTTTAACATTCTGTGGTTTGGCAAAATTCATTTGCCTCTAGATCAGCCACAGTATTAAAGTTAATGTGGGAGAGACACACTTATCTTTTGAATGTGGGGAGTTTTATTAGCACAATTCAGCAATACTGCAAATACTACAGTGTAGCAAAACAGAGAGGGATAATACAAGCATCAGAATTTGCATACTCACGCCATCCTTTGCTGGGGAGCCCATAGTAGGTAAGATGACATACAAGTGAACCTTGACTTAGCAGGTTTACCTGTTTGCAATTTAGCTACACTGACTTATAACATCCCTATAACTTGTAACTTAGGGTCACTTACTGGTTAGTTGCTTATGTTGAGTCTTTAGGCCTCAGTTACTTTAGCTAAACTATTGTCTTTACAGGCTTGAGACCTGTGAGCTGAATGGAAACCAAACAGTTCAGCAAATCAAAA